>VYZM01011628.1:18948-39893 GCA_013398915.1 Dromas ardeola | reverse complement strand
CCTCCAGTACTGTGTTCAGTCTTAGGCCTTTCGCTATAGGAGGGACACTGAGGTTCTGGAACATGTTCAGAGGAGGGCAAGAAAGCTGGTGAGGGGTCCAGAGAACAAGTCTTATGAAGAGTGGCTGAGGGAACTGGGGTTGTTTAGCCTGGGGAAAAGGAGACTGAGGGGAGATTTTATTGCTCTCTACAACTACCTGAAAGGAGGTTGTGTCAAAGTGGGTGTCGGTCTCTTCTCCCAAGTAACAGGTGATAGGACAAGAGGAATGGCCTCAAGTTGCACCACAGGAGGTTTAGATTGGATATTAGGAAAAATTTCTTCACAGAAGGGGTTATCAAGCATTGGAACAGGCTGCCCAGGGAAGTGGCTGGGTCGCCATACCTGGGGGGATTTAAAAGACATGTAGATGTAGTGCTGAGTGGCATGGTTTAGTGGTAACTTGGCAGTGTCAGGTTAATGACTGGACTTGATGATCTTAAAGGTCTCTTCCAACCAAAATAATTCTGTGATTGTGTGATTCTATAATTTGTGAACCTTCTCCTGCAACTATTTAACTTGCTTCACATCTTCTCAATCAATACACACTTCCTGCAGGGAAGGACACTGACTCTGCCTGCCCCAGCTCTAGATAAAAGCCACAGGCACATGCCCTGCAGCCTCAGATCTGGCAGGTTTGCATCCTTTCTCTGGAGGTCTGCCTGGTTTGAGGCTACTGATGTACCAGGACTCAAACCTGGACACAAACTCCATTTGTTGATGGGTGCTATGCCCTGTGGCACATCACCACCATTGTTGAACAGTTATCCACTGCCTTCATTGGACAGCCCTCTTCTGCACAAGCTACTGCAGAAACTACTGCTTCTGGGAGCTGCCGTCTAGATCTTGCAGTCAGATCAAAGCACATTTCATGAGGAATGGTTGACAGAAGTGATTAGAAATGACTAGAGTTTGTTACAGCAAATATCTCTGGACTCTAGGAGGCATCCCTAAAGAAGAAGAGCTCCTAGAAGTTCTCTGAAGATCCCAAATGTTCCCACAAGATCTAGGACATCTACAAGCAGAGTGAGGAAACTCCTTCATAGATTGCTGCATCTATTAGCTCCCTCTGGTTTTTGTACTACTATAGGTCTGATTCCACTGTCTGCCATTTGAAACCTCACTGATTTTCACTGACTTTATTAAAATTAGGCTGTTTCAACAGAGTAATTCCTATCTGACATATCTGCATGAAGCAGGAAAACAGGTGGAGTGGAAAAATACTTTGCAGAATATGGTAGAATAGTGCCTGTGGAGCAGGAGACAAAGGTCCAAAGATCAAGGCTGACAGTGCGTGGCATTACATGGTTATGCTAGAAATACAGCTTTCTTTGTAGACAATGTCTAATCCAGGATTCATGCCACCAACACATAGTTTAAATCTAACACAAGCAATGCCTGCAGTCACTCAAAGGAAAATATTTGACAAGAGTGGTTGTGGCTGTCTCAGTTGCAAGCCCATTCCACTGTTGAATATAAACCAGACTTAAACAGGTTTAGAAGTGCCTACATAATGAAGTTTAGCATTTTAATAAAAATATTTTTTACAAACATCTTGTGTGGAACTAATGTGAATGTTTGTGTAGAGTAAGACTCATTTATCATTCTAATATTTATATGTTCCTACATTCTTTGACCTTTAACACTAACAGGACCAAAGAGGGATGCATGATGCTCTCCAGCATATAGAAATTACTGTTAGTACTTAACTTTCTTTTTTTTTTTTTTTGCTTCTGCAGTTATGAAGCATTCCTAAGCAATTCCTTAGGTTTTGTGAAACTCTTGTGCCACAGCACCTAGAAAGCCATCCTTGTACGTGAAATTTTAGATCTTGAAAATTCACCGTGTCTGAGAGCACTTACTGGAAAGCAAAGGGTGACAGGAAAAACTTGGAATATTTTATCATATATAAAATAAAAACTCTGATCTGCTCCCCCCAAATCCCATGTCACATTCCAAATACTGAACCTACAAACAAATTAGTCATTTTAATCATAATATAGAAAATGTACAAGTAATTAATTGTTGGAATCAAAATCTATCTTCACTCTCACCTGGGGAATTTTTACTATTCTCTCCAGAATACTAAATTTGGATGAATATTTGTTTTTTACATTTGTATCTGATGCTTAAAGTATCAACCAAAGTAGTGGAACTCTTCAATTGGATATCCTGTCAGTGGAAGAGTATTCCCCAAAATACATTTGCAAGACAGGCTTTTTTGGCAGTTTTAACTGTACCAAAAATAAACTTTGCATTGCTTGTTCCACAGTCTGATACCCATTGGTTGTGCCTCCCACCTCTTCATTATTGAAAGTCTTGATTCAAATAACCAAAACCATTACATTTTGTCTAAAACTAGCGAGCAAAAATTTTCCACAGAAATTAAGATCTCCACATACAGTTGCCTTGTTACTCCACTGGGCACTGTGGGAGCACCATGAAAGAGAAAGGGTACTGTCAGGACTAGCGCCACTGCAAACTAGGCCACAACAGTGAAGAATTACAGGTAGCCCCAGTGTTTTCTTCTGTATCTTGTGCACAGGATGGCTCTCAGAGAGAGTATGTCTCTGGTCACCCTTAACTTTTTTTGGCTGTTAAAGAAGAATAGCACACAGATGTGTATAAAACACCCGGTTCATATCTCAGAAGTAGGTATTCAGGATCCTGATAAACTTCTAGTTTCATTAAAATAACAGGAGAAGCTAAATGAACTTTACAATGCCTTCTGCAGAAAATAAATCCTGGGCTGGCAGAGGAATCACTTGCAGAGGATTCATGTACTTTCCACTCACAAGAAAATGGTTATGTGGTTTCAGTACACCTTTTATTTTTGATTAAGGAAAATAATAGCAAAAATATTCATACAGTTTAATGAGCACACATCCTGAAGGCAGAGACAGTGTCCTGAAAAAAAACAAACTGTCCCGTTGCTTCTCCCCATTGCCCCAAAACTTGTGCTGTCCACTACCACTGGCAGCCCCACTGAGATTTGGGATCAGGGGTTTTACTAAGCCAGCAGGAAAACTGATCCAACAAAAAAAAAGTGTAGTTTCACAAAGACTTAGGCAACTGAAGACTCAGGGTAACATCAGGGTCAGGTGGAAGGTAGGGACAGGAATTCACAGCCAGGGGCAGTAGATGAGGAAGGCCATAACAGTCACCACTTAGTTTGGCTTCACTTGCTGTGAAGCCAAAGCCTAGAAATAAAGTTTTCCGGCAGTACAATTCTGTCCATGCTCTTTGATCAGCTCTCACACTCATCTCACTTTTGTGAGCTAACTAAACAAAGAGTTATTCTGTCCATTTCTGCTGCACTGTTTTTCTACCAAGTAAGAACATTTGGCTTACCGCATAGAAGTTGAGAGCGAGGGTCAGTCAGGAAAGAGGAATTTGCATGGATGTAGAGCCAGAAGCAGTAGAAGGAGGGAAAGACCACTTGCTTTCTTTATTTTGATCGGTTTGGGACACCACAAGAAGCCCATCATGCCATAAAAATACTCCCCCACATGTGAGACAAAATGAAGAAAACAACACAAGATGTATTCAAATTTATGCAGATTCTTCCAAGCTAGTACCCCATCTTGCACTGCATATTTATGAAATGAACAAGTAGAGTAAAATGAGTAATGAACTGTGAATTGTTTCTTCTTGCCCAGTAAATCTACTCAATCTATTTGATTAGTGCAATAGATTTCACCTAGAATTTACTCAAAAGTCTAGTTGTTTATCATCCGCGGGAAATACTCCATTTTGTACCTTTCTTACCGTAACTTAATTTGCAGACATGGTTTTACTTGTTTACTCTTTATCTGTATATAATGAAATCTTGATTATGCTAAGTATAGTGATCACAGCTGATTTGTAGTGTGGCCTTATCCCTGATTATACTTCTGATTTCAGACTGTTTTAGTTAAGACTTCCCTATTGGATTAGTATTAGCTGTTGTGAAATCAATTTCTCATTTAATAATGGCATTTATATTTAAGAAACAGATAACTGTGGTTCTGATGCTGGAGATTTAGGTAAATTGTATTGCTTTAACAGTAATATATATTTTTCTAAGA
This sequence comes from Dromas ardeola, assembly GCA_013398915.1. Classification (NCBI taxonomy): domain Eukaryota; kingdom Metazoa; phylum Chordata; class Aves; order Charadriiformes; family Dromadidae; genus Dromas; species Dromas ardeola. The sequence goes on along the minus strand of VYZM01011628.1, from coordinate 35,790 downwards.
CAAAATTCTGTCAGCTTAAAGTCGTATGCTGCCATATCCTTTCATGAGAGATTTAGTGGAAGGGAATCAGCCAAGAGTCCTACTGTCTTCTTCAGATCCTAAACGACTTGAGAAACCCCTGAATTTCCTGGCCCAGGAAGCATAAATCCCTGACAGAGATGGAGGGAATGGAATGACCAGGCAAACCGGGATACACCCTGGATAATGTAACAAATGATACTCCTGCATTCCCAGAGTTCTGAGAGGAATTGTTAAGCCAGGTACACTTGCAATGCTTCATACATCCTGAGTATCAGTGACACATTTCTAGTGGGTTTTATTAATTTGTTTACTTTCTTTTTTAAAAAAGTCTAGCTTTCAAATAAGTGAGAATCTTCTCTGAGGAATGAGCTACAAATCAAGAATTTGAAAAGTAGTAGTTTTCAACTCAGTCACTGACTGAATTTAGTATTTCTGCACTCTCGATCCATGTTGCAGCCTTGCAATTTAGCTCTAAATTGCGCAGGTGGGAGTCAAATGCCTAAAAGTGAGACCCATGACAGCCTGTGTACTAAGTACGAAGCTACTTGGACCTGAAAAGCTCAGCCACAGAAGCTTTTATAGCCTGGGGTATGGGAAAACTACTATGGTTCATTCAGATCAGACAAAGATGGTTTGAGACTTCTCTGTAATGAAGTTAAAATTGATTTTGCTACCATCCGAAGGATGAAGACACGCAGGAAAGTTAAGCTTGCTATAAGAAAGACTGTAAAGAATACAAGGGTATAGCTAGGATGGAGAACTGGGTCTGGAGGGTTTGGACTGTCCATTTTCCTGATAATAGTGCCAGTAGAGGGATGGGGGGAGTTGTTCAACAATTGTTGCTTCTGGCAGTTGCTTCTTTCCTCTCTCAGTAGTAGTGCAGCACCTTCATCACAGAACCCAACCCCTCCCTCAACGGCAGCACTGAGACTGCCAGAGACAAAGCAGATAGCGAAATCTTGGCCTTTTCTCTTTTTCCAATCCACTACCATAGATGGCTTTACGCCTGGTATGCTGGTGTCTAGAGAAGGCCCTGAAATCAGGGACTTGAACATCAGTTATCCCAGACCACGATGCTGGCTGTTCTTTGATGTTTTTCAGCTACATCTTAACCAGAATCATGCTGTAACTGAAAAGCTTCAGGTAAAAACACTTTTGTGTTTTTTTAAAAAATACTTTTTAAAAAACTGTTTTTGCAAAGTGATGATTTGACAAAGTGATGGATTTTGAACAAAAAATATTTAGCTGAAATAGTTCTGACCAGATTTACTTAATGGTAATAATAAGGTTTGCCTGAATAAAATCTCTCTCGGGAAGGTGTCTATCTGCACAGAGGACAGAAGATGTGGGAAGCCAGAGGAAGTTTTCTAAAGATCAAACTTCACCTCCACAGAAAACAGGCCTTCTTCTCAAAAAGGTAATGAGCACTCCCATTCAGGCTGAATGCTTAAGAAAATTGTCAGTTTTCCTCAGCTCTTTCTACCTTCTAAACTTGGTATAAATCCCACTTTGCTTTAGTCTGAATTACAGGTTTTCCCACCTAATGTGCTTTGTTGATTTTGAAAGAGATTAATTTGACAGGTCACACCTTCACAGCTCACTATCACAGTGTGTAGTCTATGACAGAAAGAGGAGAGATCTCTAAGAAATCAAATAGGTTACAGCAGATGGATGTGCTTCTATTAAAGGCAGTTCTCCCCAAGCTCATACTAAGGCACAGGAGCAAAGCACGTGAGAGTTGCTTGCCTGCAGATAAACAGAAGGTTTCTTTCACTAGAGCTAATGCCTCACATTTCCTTGACATGCATATAAAGAGTATAGGAATTTACTTACCATAATGCAGACATAAGTACTGGCTCCTTTGCATAAACACTACATGTGCAGCTGTACTAAATATGGAAACAGTGCACACAGTAGAGCAGTTTTATCTTCTTGCTCAGTATAATGTTTTACCCATGTATAAATTACATACAGTCAATATACCTATGTATAATATAATGCATAATTTATTACAATAATCACATATTATATAATATTACATAAGTAATAATTAAACTCATCATATTAAATAATCACACACATGCACTCACACCTGTGTATACTTCATATTAATTAAAGATTAATCCCTAGGAGTAAGAAATCAGGCAAAGGAGGCAGGAAACCTGCATGGATGAGCAAGGAGCTTCTGGAAAAACTCAGATGGAAGAAGGAAGTTTACAGAATGTGGAAAAAGGGACTGGCCACTTGGGAGGAGTATAGGAATGTTGTCAGAGTATGCAGGGATGCTACAAGGAAGGCTAAGGCCCACTTGGAATTAAACCTGGCAAAGGATGTCAAGGACAATAAGAAGGGCTTCCTCAAGTATATCAGTAGTAAAAGGAATACTAGGGAAAATGTGGGCCCTCTGCTGAATGAGGCACGTGCCCTGGTTACGGAGAATGCAGAGAAGGTGGAGTTACTGAATGCCGCCTTTGCCTCAGTCTTTACTGCTAAGGCCAGCCCTCAGGAATCCCAGACCCTGGAGGTAAGAGAGACGCCAAGGTAAGGTAAGACGATCAAGGGGGATCGGGTTAGAGATCATTAAAGCAAACTCGACACCCACAAATCCATGGGCCCTGATGGGATGCACCCACAAGTGCTGAGGGAGCTGGTAGATATTATTGTGAAGCCAGTCTCCATCCTTTTTGAAAGGTCATGGAGAACAGGCGAGGTGCCTGAGGACTGGAGGAAAGCTAATGTCACACCAGTCTGCAAAAAGGGCAAGAAGGAGGACCTGGGAAACTACAGGCCAGTCAGCCTCACCTCCATCCCTGGAAAGGAGATGGAACAGCTCATCCTGGATGTCATCTTTAAGCATGTAGAGGAAAAGGATGTTATCGGGAGTGGTTAACATGGACACACCAAGGGTAAATCTACCAATCTGATAGCCTTCTGTGATGGCATGACTGTCTGGGTGGATGAGGGGAGAGCAGTGGACGTTGTCTACCTCAACTTCAGCAAGGCTTTTGACACTGTCTCCCATAACATCCTCATAGGTAAGCTTAGGAAATGTGGTTTAGATGAGTGGACAGTGAGATGGATTGAGAACTGACTGAATGGCAGACCTCAGAGGGTTGTGATCAGTGGCACAAAGTCCAGTTGGAGGCCTGTAATTAGCAGTGTTCCCCAGGGGTTAGTACTTGGTCCAGTCTTGTTCAACATATTCATCAATGACCTGGATGAGGGGACAGAGTGTACCCTCAGCAACTTTTATGATGTCATAAAACTGGCAGTAGGGGCTGACACACCAGAAGCCTGAGCCGCCACACAGTGAGACCTGGACAGCTAGATTTTTGGGTGGAGAGGAACCTAATGAAGTTCAACAAGGGCAACTGTAGGGTGCTGCACCTGGAGAGGAATAACCCCATGCACCAGTACAGGTTAGGGGCTGACCTGCTGGAAAGCTGCTCTGCAGAGAGAGACCTGGGAGTCCTGGTGGACAACAGGATGACCACGAGCCAGCAATGTGCCCTTGTGGTCAAGAATGGTCTCCTGGGGTACATTAAAAAGAGAGTGGCCAGCAGGTCGAGGGAGTTCCTTTACTCTGCCCTGATGAGTCCACATCTGGAGTACTGTGTCCAGTTCTGGGCTCCCCAGTTCAAGAAAGACAGGGAACTCATGGAGAGAGTCCAGCAGAGGGCTACAAAGATAATCAAGGGAATGGAGCACCTCTTTTATGAGGAAAGGCTGAGAGACCTGGGTCTGTTAAGCCTGGAGAAGAGAAGAATCTCATCAATGCTTATAAATATCTAAAGGGCAGGTGTCAAGAGGATGGGGCCAGACTCTTTCCAGTGGTGCCCAGTGACAGGACAAGGGGCAACGGACACAAACTCATGAGCAAACACGAGGAAAACATGAGGACACTCAATATGAGGAAAAACTTCTTTACTTTGAGGGTGACAAAGCACTGGAACAGGCTGCTCAGAGAAGTTGTGGCGTCTCCTTCTCTGGAGATATTCAAAACCTGCCTGGACGCATTCCTGTCCAGCCTGCTGGAGGTTTGACAGGGAGGTTGGACTAAATGATCGACGAAGGTCCCTTCCAACCCCTAGCATTCTGTGATTCTGTGATTTGTTCATACAGGTGTTTGCAACCAGAAAAATCCAGGCCTATGAATCAGTGTCTTTCAGTCAAGAAATGCAGTGACAAAATCACAGGCATGTGGGCTAAAAGGAAGGTGATTCTTATAGAATATCTCTTTCTGTGGATCTACAGAAGCAGTATCTTATAGCTGAAGTTCCGACAGAGCATCCAGTTATTTCATCACTTCTCGGTGGCTTCATACATTTTCAGGATCTGAATTTCTAAGACAAACCTCAACAGGAAAACCAGGTATTGTTTCATAACTCAGTAGCAGTCTTTATATTCTAAAGGAATGTGAGCACAAATCTACTTGTAATTTTTTTGCAAGAAGTGAGAAAATCCTCACAAACAGACTAATGCTGTTGAATATACTCATTATTATCAATAAGCATGTCAATTAATCCAATAACAATATGCCTGCACCTTACTGCTGTCATACTCCAGTCAGACAAAGATTTAATATAAGAAAAAAATACATCTAGCTCAATATTAGAGTCAGACTTTGTCTTGAAATAAGCAATAGCCAACTATGAATTTTCCTTGCATAGAGACAGGAAGGACATTTTAAACAGCATTTGAGGACATTAGGTCCTCCTACTTCCTCTGTCCAGGCTTACCCTGGAGATAAACTGTTCTCTTTCCATGATTAAGAAAAAGAAGTTCCAAAAAAACAGATGAGTGCAAAAATAAAAATCAAAATATACAAGATTTCTTTGCAACAAGGACTTTTTGTTAAGAAATGCAGTCAGAAAATGACACAGTAGTCAGAGTCTGCCTGGCAGCCTGCAGCTCAGGTAGCACAGAGACAACATGCTAGGGAAGATGCCTTTCCTCCACCTGTGTTCCATAGAAGAGTGAAATAAAACTGTTTTTCCTGCAGGGAGGTGATCACAGAATGCATCTCCTAATTTCCTTCATGGATACAAAATCTGAACATTGTAAACCCTTGAGCCCCATGCCGGTGTGGCTGCTGTGTGAAATCTCACCAGCCTCTGCTTTGGCAGGACCAGCGTATTTCAGTGTTAGCTGCAAGAAACTGGCACAGGACTGCTCATCTGCATGCAAATGCAGCAGGTAGTGGGGCTGATTGCTTCAAAAATACTGTTATTTGGAGATATTCCATAAGCAATACAATCTAAGTTGGTCCTCCCTTGAACACGGGGTTGGAAAAAATGACATCCAGAATTCCTTTCCAGTATAAATTCTTGGAAGAGTCCATGATTCCACAGGGGCTTTTGGTAGGGAGAAGGACTGTAAGGGCCTATTCACAGTGCCAACATGCAGTCCTGAGGTATGAGCAGAGCGAATCTCTCAGCAGAACACCAATACCAAGACTGCCTTTTACACGCTCCTCAGAAGATGCCCATTTGAATCAAGCAACTGTCCTTGTAAAGTCCATCCCACAACCAGAAAGAGACTGACCTTTTCTAGGAAGTATATTTTTCATGTTTGGAATGAGATTAACACAGAAACCAGACTGGGATGTGTGTATGCTGGACTGTAACAGGCATCAGCAGATGGAAGGGGAAGCTGGGTGGATGGCAGATGATGCATGGGTAGGAGGGATGGGGATGGGCAGACCAGGCCCATGCTGATGAGGCACAATGATCGTGTTCCTGACATCAGCATACAGACCAGGCTAGATAATGTAGAGATCAAGGATGAGACAGGTCTCCATGGTTTATATCAGACCTTGCCCCTTTGCAAAGTGTTGATCTAGCAAAGTTAAACCTGGGATACGGAAGTACTAGCTTGATAGTTTGGGAATACATGTAAAGACAACTCCACCTAAAGTCAACATAGGTTTTTTTTCTATTTGTGTACCCATGCATTCATAATTCTGGTACACTTGTTGAAAGACCCTAAGCAATTGAGGCTACAGGGGGCACTTCCAAACAGTCTTCATCTGTATGCATGAATAAAAACTCCCAATGAATGCAGTTCCATCAGGCAGGTGTGTGAATAAGACACTGGCCAAGAAATTATGATGTGATTAATTAGTGTCATCCTGACCATGACATCACGGGTTGCTAGGTAGATTTGAATCTTCTGACAAGCCTAATGTAGCTACTATAGTGGCCAGGCCAAGATTTCCTCTCTACTGTTGCATCCCTGTCCCCCAGAGCTGTTTTTGTAATATCCCATATGTGTTTGAAAGCATGGTCATTACAGAGATATGAAGGTCGATCTCAAGGGCACCCACACAAATGCTGCCTCAATACACTTTAGATAAAGCTTAAATAAGTTACTCAAAGCTACTTAACAGTCAGTAGCAAGGCCAGGAATAGACTATTCTAAAACTAGGAATGATCTGACTTGAGCACATCAGTCATATTTTCTGATTTTCTTTTTGTGAAAATCCTTAGTATTATGTTGAACAAAGCTGGAAAAAAAAATGTAATAAGCCCTGTGCAAACATCCACACTAAGCATCCACATTTTATTTCAATAACTCAACAATTTTTTTTCCAATATTATAAAATGCAACTTAGTTAATCACTTCAGTAAATGCTTGCTGAGCACTCCAGCCTCCCAGTTAATGGATGTGGATGATTAAAAAGAGGAAAAGTAACAGAGTATCCATGCACACCACATATTATGCTACTACAAATACTGAATGCAAATGAAAGAACAGCACTGACCAAAATGGTAGGAGAACAAAGCTAACAAAGGGAAGAAAAAAATTGTATTTACATGCTGAAGAATTATCTTTTACACAGACTGAATCCCATAGGCACCTTCAGAGAAGTGAAATCTGGCTCACCTCCCATTTATGAATCTGACTAATTGCCTTCAGAAGGTTCCCAAATCCAGCCAAGCATATGGTTTTATATTAGACAAGAGTCCAAGTATTTAAACTATTGCAACAGCTGCAAAGCAGGTTTGCAGGAAATCCTATGCTTATCCAACTTCTATTTTGTTTCAAAATGCAGAAACAACACTATGAAGTACATTTGAGGTGGCATTAGCCCATTTAGCGTTAAGGGGCACATGCCAACAGCCAGGTGTCAGGGCTCTGAGTGCACCAGGGCCCCCTTAATGGCCCTGAACAGCCTCACGTGGGGCCTCCGCCCACACCCTCTGCCCATAGGCTCAGGAGCACCTTCACCCTTGAGTGAAACCCACTAAGATGGAGGAAGGGAACTCTCATCCAAAATGTCTTGTAGAGGTTATAGCCCAAAGGGGTATGGGGCTAGGGTATAGGGGTTATTGGGTACAGGGGGAAAGGAATTTTGTAATCATGCGAAACGTTATATTATGTTTAAAGGGAAGGATCAAAGGTGAGGAAAAGCAGGGACCAAGATGGACTAGGGAGGAACGAGTGTGGCAAAGTGGAGGGAAAACTGGATAAGAGGTCAGTTGTATGTAAACGTGTCGGTGCTCAGTATGCTTGTCTGAGTGTCATCATTGTACTCTGTCCTGACTTATTAAATCCTGTTCCTAGCCATTTTCTCCATGGATGTGCTTGATTATGTGTGCAAATGCAAACAAATTTTAAACCAGACGCTGTTTCCATCTGTCATGATTTGTGGGGTCAGCTGTGTTAACAGTCCTGTTGAGCACACATGCTCAGTCTCACTATTGGCTGCACTTGGGGACATGGAGCTGTAGCAGGTTTGCATTGGGCAGGCTGGGACAGCAGGAATCCTCACAGGTTCTGAGACTTGCCAAAATTAGCTACCTTCTAGCATCCTCCTCAGAAAAAGATAGGAAAACTAGCTTCGGTGTGCAGGGGGTTTTGGGGTAGGTTGTTGGGTTTTTTTGTTTTGTATATGGTTTTTTTTTTTCCTCCCAAGTCAAAGATTGATGCTTATCTTCTAACTTCTTTGAACAAAGCATTAGCAGAAACTTAATGCTTCTAGGACAAGTTTACCAATTCTGCTTCTGATTACTCACTTTTTTTTTGTGAGAAACCTGTTCATAGCTAGTTTCTTCAGAAAGGAGTAACATCTGATGCAGATTAAGAAATTCAGATTTCTGGTATAAAAACTTCATAATAACTGCACCTGACTCTTGGTTTCCTTGTCAAAGGAGCCACCAGTTGGCACTAATCTTTTATTCCATTTAGAGCTAGATTACACTCCCCAACAGTTCAGTGATTTAGCTATATGAAAACTTGACGTAACTCACTGTTCAGTTTCAGAAGTGTTGCTCTACATCATATTTAATATGCAATCTACAACTAAGAATTGAATGTTAGAACAATAATTAGTAGCAGGTTAATGCAGAGAAGAGGGCTTCCAGAAAAACAAATGCTGTTCTAGTTCCCACGGCACCATCCCAGTATTTGTTTTCTAGTCTTAAGAGAAAAGAGGAAAGCAGAACAAATGTTAAACCTCCCACACAAAATTCTCAAAGTAATATTATTCCTCCTAAGACTCCAGCCTTGCTTTCAGGCTGCTTTTTCTGTCAAGTGCCCAAATGCTTTTATTGAGAAAGTATAATAACTGTAATTATCCAAAGTTTAAGTCAGTGAGTTTTTATGCGAATAGGTTAGCTGCACGCTCTGTCATTGATAAATCTTTTAGAATCATTCATCTAATTTGCACAATATGACTACCACAACCAGAGAGACTCATATATACACTTGTGTAAGTGGGTTATTTGCCTAATCATCACCTTTATGGGGAAATTCATGGTTTGTATAAGCAATCTCAGTATTTATTAATACAAATTATTTCAGTATTTATTTCTACAAAGACATATTCACTTGTGCAGATTTTTTGTTCTACACCTTTCAATGATGTTGTACAGCTTCTGATGTACTGCCATACTCTTTTTATCAGTTCTGGTGTCTGCTTTGCATAACTCCTTGGGCTGAGCAAGAACATTCCTAGAATGCTCAAGAAATCATTTTTTTGTTTAAGATTTCAGTTCAGCCATGTTTATATGCCTTTGAGAAGAGGAACTGTTATTAAAGTTCTTTTTATCATATTTTATTTGTAAATATTTTTTCAAGGCTGCAGACCTTGGTATTCCTAGAAACTAAATTTTAACTTGGTACCAAAGTGGTGGTACCACAGGTGCTTAAAGACTAAAATAAGGCCATACAACTTACCTGGTAATGTCACAAGGGATGTACAGTGAGGTAATTCAAGAAACAGAAAGCAACAAAAAGCAATACAATTGTCAATAGTTGGAAACACACCTTAGCTTTCTCTGTGCGCACATGACAATTCTTCTGTTGTCATTTATTTAGATTCCATTAGAAATTCAAGCCTTCCCTGGACTAAGTGGAAAGAACCAGGCAGAGCAGGTCAGATGAGATGCTTTACAGCAGATGTGTTAATTAGACAAAACAGCTGCTTAAAAAAATCTACTATAAGAAAACTCTTTTAGACAGTCACAGTCTTTGGGCCTATGTCCTTTAAAAGCCTAACTTTGGTACCAAACTTTAAGCACAGAAGTAGTCTCCTGCACCCCTGAGGAATTTAAGCAAAGAACTATACTGAAGTACTCCAAATAAATGCTTTTCTGAATTAGAACCTGTCAAAGTTTTCAGAGTGTTCCCAAGTCATCAACACTTTCTACTTTAAAGCTGCATGCCAATGCTTTATAACCCACCCACAGATGTTTATTTCACCAGACCTGGTTGCCTCTAATAGCACCCTATAGCTGACTCTTTGCAATCTGGGGAAGATGAGTCCACAGGCTCTATCTGAATAGAATACATCAGCTGAAGGATAAACTAGTATACGCTAATATCTTCACTAGTGCAGGTGATGTGTATTTCCCAAAGCAACATGAAGTTAGTTTTTAGGCGTATTTTATGTATATTTACAGACTACACAGAGTTTAAAGGCAAGATTATAAAAACTGCCCAGCTTTATACCAATGAAATGTAGTTAGGAAGATAATCGCTAGAACTGGAAACAGTCACAAAAGGTTAAGTGATAATACACCTTAATAAGCAGCTAAATTCTTGAGTTCAGTCTCAAAGTATGTTCTGTATTTCATTCAGTTAGTGAAGTTGACAGGATAATCTTACAGCCATCAGATCCAGGGCCTGTTTTCTTAGACAAACTTTGTGCCCTAGACAGCTTTTCTTCTGAGTGTGAAACATTAGCTCCCCTTTAGGTGCACTTCTACTTCTGGTAGGTCCCAGCAATTGTATTTGTGCAATAAGTGTGTTGAAAACATCAGCCTTTAGAGTGAGTTTAATTAAAATATTTAACAAAGTAATTTGATGACTGCCCAGTCCTCAACATAAAGACTAACCTTCCAGGATTAGTCTTTACTCTGAAAAAAATGTTTTGGAAGCAAAACCTCTTACTGAACAGCTCTAGAGACTGCCAGTACAAGAGGCAAATAAACAATCTACTCAGGTGCTCTTCCAGCGAAACTGAGAAAAGCTTAAGCACCTTCAAGTGGCCACCTCTTTTGGTAGCCCTGCTGAGAGAGGCCAAGTACAGTGCAGCATAAATGAGCTCCTAATGGCTCTTCTTTCCTCTTCGGACTCTGGTTGAAGGGCTGCAGTGGACAAGTGCAGGGAAGCTTCAAGCTATCTCTGGCTCTTACATCCTTCCCACTGACCAAGCCTGGTCCCAAAGCCTTTTGAAATCAAAAGAAAGACCTAAGCCCTGCAGTGACATTAAGGGCCTTTCAATCAGACTGAAGAAAATGTATCTGTTATTCCAGACAACATTGTCTGGCACTTCTCACCACCATTGAACTATTTTTAAAAAAATATCGTACTCCTTGGAGGACGTACGGAAATGGATTAATATTTATTGTAGCCAGTAAGTCTCTAACAGTCTGAAATACACATAAAGGTAAGAGCTACTGTAGCTGGTTTATTTTTATCTATCTGTAATTATAAGCTCAGTTTTACATTGAAACATAGCAAGCTCCTGTCTATATGTAATGTCAAGACATTAGAAAATATGAGATTCTGCAGTTTTGTTGATAGCAGATGGTAAAAATCAGACAGGTCTATCACTGAGTGGCCTAGGTTTGTGTTTTGCTCTGCTTTATGCATGGCCCCCAAGCTGTGTGTCCTGGTTCCGGCGGGGACAGGGTTAACTCTCCCCAGGCCCCGGCAGGGACACAGGTATTCCATCCCGTGGGAGCCATGCCCAGTCTGGAGCCGGGAGCTGCCGGGGGAGGGGGCGGGGGCGTCCCGGTCCGGTCAGTCGGTGAGCGGTGGTACCGTAACAGTGTTTGTATATTCCTCTGTCCGTGTTATTGTTGGTGTTTTCTTGTTCCCTTTGCTGTTCTGTGAAACTGCCTTTGTCTCAACCCCCGAGTTTTGCCTTTTTCTTCCGCTGCTCCCCCCACGGCCGGGGCGGGGAGCTTGAGAGAGCGGCCGCGCGGTTCTTTGTTGCCGGCTGAGGCTGAAGGGGGAGGCTGTGGTGCTCGTAGCATGGCTTGGCACAACGCCAGCGTGTTTGCAGGTGGGTTTAAGATGATGCTGAGCAGTGTTCAATTGAGAAATGGCCTTTCCACCTTAAAGCAGAATTTGCTGCGACGGTCCTGAGTCAGAGTGAAAACAGCAGCATGCTCTTCCCCGCCCTTTTGAATAGGAGCACAGCGGTGTAATTTCCGGGTGAGGGCCTTCCCTGGGAGCAGAGTGATTTTTGACTACTTCACACCTGGATTGCTAAGGGGCCTGAGTACCAGCCTAGCGCTATTCCTAGAATATTACCAAGTGGAGTAAGACAACAGCCCTATTTAATGATTAATTATTACTTCAGTCGGATAGGGGCAAAAATCTGCTCTGGCAACAAAAATCCTTAAAGACATTTCCATGACAGCTCTTTGCTGCTTCTTTCACAGAGTTCTGCAAGTAGTCCACCCAGCATAAATGAGAACAAATTGCTGCAAGAAACAGGAATGGTCAGCTGGGGATGGAAATTTAAAGCATGCTTACAATCAAGAGAATATGCAGCAGCGTGCTATTGCTTGAGATTACATAAAACTGAATTCCAGAGCAAATTACTATACAAACATTTCTGCAGTTCTAACAACTACAGCTTATTTCTATACTGTAACAAAAGAAATCTGGGGGAAAGGAAACTTGCTTGGAAAACGGCATGCTCCCTAGTTACCTTGCTGCGTATTGCTGGGTACATTTTGATCTAGCCTTGAAAAAAAGATGGTGCAGAAGATGGCAATCGTCAAATAGAAAACAAAGAAAAAGAAGAAAAATCACGTCATTTAAAAAGAACGCAAAAAAAATATGTTTTCCTACACAAATTTAAGAAATTATAATACAGAGTAACTGGAATGCCTACTTTTAAATGAGAATATTGGTAAATAGTCATGTCAAGAACAAAGGAAAAAAATCCGTGGGAGGGTGTAACATAAGAACAAAGTATGCTGGAAAGGCTACCCAAGGAACCCATAAGAGAATAAAAAACTCTTGGTATTAAAAAGTATACATGATCTGATTCAAAAATTTACCATGTGAGTTTCCATCTCAAACTGACACAGATTGTGACATGACTATGATATGAACTGTGACATAACTGAGGCAGGAGCTTATATTCGGCAGCACTTCGCAAATGGCAGTTCTTTTCAAACAGCAGCAAACAGCAGCTCTTTGCGAAGGGCAGCCTTGTGCAAACTGCATCTCTCCATAAATGCCAGCAAACAGCAGCTCTTTGTGAACAACTGTTCATGAATGGCAGCTCTTCAGCAGAAAAAAGACTTGCATGGGGGCGTGGGGGTGATTTGTTTTGTTTTCTGGCTAATAGCAATTCATCCATGAAAGATATAAATGCCTTAAAGGTATAAAACATAAAAAAAAAAAAAAGGTTAAGAAACATGCTGGAGTAATGTCTTCATTTTGTGTCATACTCACCTCTATTCTGTGGGGTTTTTTGTTGTTTATGGGCTGAACTTTGAAATTAACCCTCTGGAATTTTAGGTCATTTAGAAAATTCTGAGTTTTGGATTTGATCCCTTTTCAGACATTATTGTTTTCTGCCTTTCATTATAAATTCAACTCCTTTAAACTACTTGGCTACTTTGAGACCAGCAGCCAGAAAAAAGACACCCTCTCCTATGGCACAGAGGTCCCTGCCCGAATCATGCCATTGTTCATAAGCATGGCAGGTCAAACCAGCAACTGGTTATGAAGAAACATGCTTTATCCAACCTCTACTTACTACGTTAGTGCCTTAAGAATCCATGCAGACTTAAAAAGGAAGAAAACAGATTGCATCCTGCTTTTCGGTTTAAGTTGATCTGCAGCAATGTAAAGGGTAAAAGGTGTTTTACTATGACTGCTAGCATTGTACTCAAGTTTGGGCTTTCCACTGGAAATGCTTTTTCCCCTACCAACTCGTATAGAGATGGTAAAACATTGGAAACTTCGCCAGCAGCAGAGATGAGACGCTGTATGGCAGCCTGACTAGTAAAACACAATGCAGGGCAGCAACAATCAGTGCTACAAATTCTGCAGAGAAATTGCACCAAGTACCCTAATTCCTGTCTTTCTGTGGAAGTGGACGAGAGTGGAACACTGTTCCTTGAATGACTTAGTAGACATGTAAAATACAGGCAAATATTGACTATAGTATCCTTTGAACACACATCAGGAGGACAGATGAATTTAAAATCGCAGCTAAGAAAATTGGGGTGACTAAAATATAAGCAACTTGTCCATAAGTGCATTTAGAGGATGTCAGAGCAAAGATGCAAGTAGCAAATTTCTTTATGTGGCACAGAAAAAATGATCAAAAGGAAGGATTATGATTTAAATGCAATTTTTGTTAAGTAAAAGGAATTATTCCAACCAAAGTATATATTTTGTACTTACTAATGTACAGAACACCACAGCTTCATATACAATGCTTTTATTTTCTCAAGTCTACCCAGAAGACTTCAGTGGACCTTCAATCATTGTTCTAATAAAGGCTCATTATATATGAAATATAACTTCATCTGGCTTGGAAGTTGAGCGAGGAAATGCTGCTTTAATTAACTTGTTTAATGGTCTTAATTATCTTTCATTTAAACTCAGGGATGATACTTAGAGAATTCAATGTACCATCAAATTTGTAGACAAAGCTATTTTGTGTCAGACCCAGCAGTTTTGACATCCAGCCCCAGATGCCTGATTTAAAATGCGTGCATCTACATCCTCATTCTTTATCAAATAACCTAACACTAATTTTTTAGCAGACCACATCAACTTTATTCTCTTCAACTCTTATGAACACATATATAACATATAAATAAATTAATTAAACATGACTCCTCTACGGATTTCTAGAAACGTGCTTTAAAATAATCAAATTGTTCTCAGTGTCTGGCCTTGGCTCTTCTACCCTGGGTTCTCGTCCCTTTCTAAACTGAAAAATTATGAAGTGCAACACCACGCTGGCAGTGAGCCATGAAAGCAGGATCATTTGAAATGAATTGTGTATTTCCACAGGTCCAAAGTTTTAGACAGTTCCTTAACCTTTAAGATTCATTTTAGAAAAATCACAGTCTTTGCATAATTTCAGTGGATAAATTGGGTAATAAAAGCCTTCCCTCTTCAACCTCCTCTCCCCCAGTTTTGAAAATCATGTCATAGAATCTGGATTGTAGATGAAAACTTTCAGTTGCTTGGAAAAATGTTAGTCACCGAAGTCTCTCATAAAATAAGCAGGGCTCAGCTTGGCAAAGGGTCTAAGTTTGCTTTTTGAAAGCAAAGAAAAAAAAAAGAAGATTTTACTTCACTGTTTCAGGATTATTTAACTCTTACAAAATACCACATTCCATGCACTTTACTGTGCTATGCTGAAGAAGGCTCAAAATGTCATCATCTATGCTTACAGTGACCTTGATCCCAAATATTTTTATAAACCCACCACCCAGTGGATGGGATGGTTAAACTACGGTACAAAATAACTTCTGCCATAGCATGGAAAACTCACTGTTTTTCATCTTTGGATCAAATTCTGCAACAGCTTCTTTTTATTTGGCAAAACATTTTATATCCCAGAATCTCTCTTTCTGAAAGGCTAAGCAGTGAAATTCTATGGTGTTACATTACGTTACACCTAACCTTACATTTAGAAGAGGAATTTTCACTGCAGCAAAGTAAATCTCTCTCATTAGGGCTTTTGAAACTTTCAGTCAGCATTCCCATTCTCACGACTCCCATTCTTCACGACTCAAGGATTCATGCTTGCCATCTAGTGGCTTTGAACAGAATTAGCAATCTGTTAACAACAAAGTGGAATTTTTTTTTTTTGTAATAAAAGATGTTGGTTTAATTTGTGGTTTTGTTTGAAAATCAAAAAAATTGTTCTGGAATTGCACCTGGAAAAGAGGACTATTCCCTCAATATAACCATTAACTGAACACAGAAAGAAAACTGAGGGTTAATGCGCGGGCACTGCGTCTCCTGTGAAAAGAACAGCCATAGTTACTGTATTTGAGCATGTGATAGATTTGCACTGACTGGTAGAGAAGGTTACTCTGAGGAATGTCCTTCCTTATGGCAGTCCTGGAAATCCATAAGATAATCCAAGCAGAGCACAAACATTCTTTGTCTTCATTAAAATAAAATTGTTACCTTTTTGCAAAATGAGACTAAATAAGATTCCATGGAAGCTGATATGACCATCTGTTTCTGTTCTACAGAAAATGTACGTGCTTCAGTTATGGCCATTAAATAAAAGATAGAAACATTCAGTCTAGAACCTCTTAAGCACCCTCTTTCAGCCAAATAGCTTAATCCCTAAGATGCAGAAAGGCTCCGTATTTTATCTTCTTTGTCTAATTTCATTTGTTTTGTAACTCTTGGATCTAGAGGAATGTATCAACAAAAGGAGCGGAAAATACTTCCCTCAAAAGCAAATACAACATGTTTCAAGGCGATTCTCTTCAAAGATACAGATGCAAAGTCTTTAGAATTTAAAATTGTGTTAAACTAAAATTCTCAAGAGAAGAAAAATCTATAATGTCCGTTTTATGCAGGAAACGTAGGGCACTACTTCCCCCACAACTGAAAACCAGGGAGAAATAAGCCTCCCTCTTTGTGCAAGTCTTGTTTCGGAATTACCACCTAAAATAAATCATTCATCAGAACTAGTTAACTAGGATTTTAATAAACGATTAAACTATTGCAAGCCATAGCACAAATCCATGTATTAGCAAAACTGCACAAACTAAAAATGGCCTCTAAATTCTGCTCAACTCTCAGAATACTAGCATGTCCTAGTTTGAGTAGACATACTCAGAATATCTATGAAATGCTAAGAAACAGGTAAAATACATGGCTGGGGAAAATGATATCATCTCAGATCAAGGAATGAGAAGGGGAGGAGGAATAAACTGCAGAAACAGCTGGTCTTCACAGTGTTTATAGCCTTGATAAAATCAATGAGTCTACAGAAAGACCAAACAAGCAGTGCTAGTAAGGTCTGCTTTTGAAGCAGAGAAAGTGTATATATATCCTCAATGAAACATACACAAGAAGTTGCAATTTGTAGAGCCTCTGCAGTTTTTAAGAAATCTCAAATCCAGACCAGAAGGTAATTCCATGCTTTTGCATTACCATGGAAGTACTCCAGTATCTATTACGTGGATCACCCAGACAGACACATGTAATAACACACACCTGCATGTAATGATTCCTCATTTTAAGTCTCTAAATCTGTACTTTAAAAGCCACAAATCCACTATGGACTAGAGTCTGCATAAAATTTTTCTTTACAGTAGTCTTTCTATACCTGGCTTTTGTGAAAGTTTCTTGCATTTA
>VYZM01011628.1:6320-18834 GCA_013398915.1 Dromas ardeola | reverse complement strand
TCCCCTTCTTTTTTGGGGGAGTGGATAGGGAATAATATTTACTAAGTTATTTTCAGAAGTAATATAATGAATAGGCAGTTAGACAGGCTTAATAAAAAGGCTCTCTCTACATAAGTATAGATACCATAATAAAAATTTACTAGCAATTGACAAGTTATGTGCAGTTTTTTTAATGCACAGTTTATAGTGTTCATCAATAAAAACAGCTCATGACAAAATCTTTCATCTCATGCATGTATGGTATAACATTGATTTAAAAGATACAAATTAGGAAGTAAAAAAATGCACTATCATTAAAGTATTTCCGATACCAACAGCTAGGAGGCATTCTTTAACTGGATATCATCAACTTAAATCTCACTATTTTATCTTCATTTAAGAAAAAATAAACTTCTAATTTGGAAACTCCCCTTACATTTCATTCTTTCAGCTGACTGCACATAAAATATTTGTAAATACAAAAGAAAAAAGAAGAGGCGATGATTTTGTAACCTATATTATATAGGATATGTATTTACCATATAAAAGTGGACTCTGTTCCTTTAGGAACTGCATGCATACATTTCCTGGCTTTTGCACTACAAAATATTTTTCTCCACAGATGATTTGTAACTTTTATGTCATGTTTATAAAACAAATCAAAACCAACCTTCATGCATTTTAAAGAACATTTCTTAAGCAGTGTAAGAACCTTTCTTACACAATATAAGTTTTCAGTGAGAAAACACGGTCCACTCTGGTTGACGTCCTTGCAACAACACAAAAAAGTAGTATTACAAAATAAAATCAAGAGATCTCTTGATTTTAAACTTTTAAATCTGCTGTAATTAAAAAGTAATACTTGATATTAAATTTCAAGATAAAGAGATGTCAGTATAAAAGGTTTGGGCCGTCATTGAGCACTTTGAATCCTTCCCAGTTTCATGCTTGTTATTTCAGAAGCAATAACAAATAGTGCATTTATGACAGAAGTATCAGATCCAAAGACTGAATTTCTAATGCTATTAAAAATATAAAAGAAATCAGAAGTATAAAAAACTGATGCATGGATAGAAAGTTAGTGATGGAAGACTGCCCACTTCTAATAACTGCAAAAGATGAAAACTGACTTTCAGCAAAACTTTTTTAGAATTCTCTTCTTGGCATTTGAAATGAAGCTTTTGAAAAATAGGCTGTAAAATTTCTTAATTGTTTATTAATGAATATTTTGAAAAGCTGTATTAGGCATTCCATTTTTTTTTAAGGTGTTGACAATCTGTTTTACAGATGCATAGAAGTTGCACAGTTTGTATGAAAAAAATATGTAGTTTTCAGTGTTAACAATACAGACAACTATAAAACAGAAGAGTATCACACACTGTCTGCGAGTTTCTTTCTTTCTTCGAATTGTTTATCTACTGCAAGTGAAAGAGCCTGAAGAAACGTTGTCATTGTAACACTGGGTGACTTAAAATAAGAGAACATTTTGTTAGACACACTAGAGCAACAAGCATATACAATATTTTACATACAGATCACAGTATTTAAAAAAGAAATATTTGACTTCCATATTACAAAATTTTCAAAATTCTACAAAACATAAAAATACAGGTTTCTTTTAAACCAGCTAGCATAGTAAAGTCAAAGTCAAGCTCTGCAAAGTCAATCACTATTACTGTGGACTTGCTCAAAAAAGGCTTTTAACAAATTAATATTATTTATAAAGTGGCAGAGTTTTCTTTCAGCAAGAAATTATCAGAGAACCAATATCTATCAATACCTGCCACAACATTTAATTAAAAGTAGAATGCTGTTGGACAGGTCAATCCCACACCTCTTCTTCAATCTCATTTTAAATTATGGGTAGCACAAAATTGTTTCAGTCTACAAAGCTGTAGAAACAGTGCAATTTAACTTAAAAGCAGGGTTTAGGCCCAGTCTTTTACTTCTGGCAGTGTCCAAATGTCTTCCCACCTCTCTCAAAACCAACCCAAAATACAATGAATAGAATAAACTTAATTGAATATAATAAACTTACTTGAATATAAAGCGCATGTGCTAGGAAAGGAAGTTTTCTCAGGACCCGACCACTAAGACCTTCACTTCTTCTATAGTAAAACAGAGACAAGTGCAGCTTAAATGCTAAATACCTGCTCTTAAAAGATCTTTCATTTTTCTGTGTTTCTCCCATAAGTTGCTCTAAAAAATCTCCAATCACAATTCAGCAGGTCACTTGCAGCACTTTTAGCAGAAGCAGGAAGCGAACAGCCCACTTCAGCCTATTTGAGGCTATACAGTACAGAAAAGTAAGCGAGGGTACAGAAAAACCATAGTCACATTTGCCTGCTGAAGCTTACATCATGCTCTTCACATCTCTGTGACATATCTCATGAATTCGGGGGAATGTCTACACTGAAAGTGTATGGTACAGACATAACCTTCCATCCACACTTGGAAGGAATTGAAAAATTTGTTTTCAAGGCTGGACCTCACGGCTACTGCTTATCTCCTTCTTCCCACTATTTACTACTTGCTTTACTTCGCCTACTTTGTATGTTTCTGTGTCCTCCAAGCACCACTCTTGTGTATGTAGAACCCAAACCTTAATGCCTGGAAATACTTACTTGGTTTTTTTCCACTCCTCACTGGTTAAGACTGCATACTTAGGAACAGAAGGAAAACACACTTTCCTGACTTAATCAATGTTATTTTATTTTGTTCCATAGGATCCAGCACTTTGGAAAAAAATATTGCTTGATATTGTGAATATCATTTTTATTGTTTCAGGAATTGTTAAGCTGTCATGAAAGACTATTTGTTCTACTAGCATACTCAGCAAAACATAACACACTCCATTTACACTTCACTCCTTTCCCCTTTGCTTCTGTCCACTTATATCTTGATGCTAAAACTGACTTAGTCAATTGCAAGGCATTCCAACACACTCTCTTAAGCAGGAACTAAGGCCAATGCTATTTCTGCTAAACTCCATTACAATTCACAATATCCACTGAAACCTGAGGCATCTCACTAATCCAGACAGCAATTTGTCAAGAGGACTTCAAAGGGCAGAGCACAAACCAGAAGCAGTACTAAGCCAAGCCATATCTGAGACTAAGAAATGCTGGCAAATCCTGACTGCTTCCACTTTTTGTCCCCTGAAAGGTTTTGCATGAACCTTAACAGAAAATAATTGAGAGGTTTCAGAACTCTAGCTATTACGAAATTCAATTACTTTTAATCACTTCACAACTCATTTTATATATACATACACATTTTTTTATATATATACATATATTAAAAAAAAGTATAATTTCAGAATCTTACCTTGAGATTTCTTTTAGTACAAGGCTTAACCGTGACACATTATTTTCTACGAAGCCTATCATCTCTAGCTCTCTGAGTGTCAGGAGCTGCTGTCGAGGATATATGATTTGACACTAGAAAGAAGAGTTATACACTGTTGTGTGAAAAACTCAAAGACATTCAAAATTAAACTCTACAGTAAGAGTGGAAATACAAAGAAGGAATGAAAATGGTGTATTTTTGTTATTTAGGAAGTATGATTGAAATGTCAAATTTATTAAAATACGACATTTTACAGTCTTGCTTTCAAAATATTACCTTCATCAGTTCTTCCAAGCAGGAAAGATATATTCTAAATATTGCTGCAGTGGACGGAGGTCCAATGTATTGCTTTATGTCAGCCCTGTCTACAAAGGCCATGTCAATTTTCTCCGTAATATTTGAAGTAGTCAGGATAACTACATTTGGATACCTTCAAGATAAAAGCAGATTTTTAGGTCACACGTACAAGAATTATCTCCTTTTGCAACTGGCAAATCGATACCTTCCTTCTTATGACTAAAGCCATTTCATGCAATAAGCAGACACATCACTCCTGTCAGCCAGCAATTATATTAACTGATCTGAAGCTCTTGGCCAGTTATCACCAATCTATTTCAATGCATAGCCTCTTTCTTTCAGCTGTTTGGCAAGTGTCTGTAGTTTATCCAACCCTGTTTCAGAAATGATATACATTAACAATCTAGAGCCTACTGGTATAGTTTCTGTCACACACACAAAAAAGATTATGAAAAGACGACTTGTAAATTTGAACCTTTAATCTACATGTTTTCCATTTCAATTCAGTAGAAAGTATGTGACACATTCTAACCGCAGATGAGTGAGCTTAAAAGAGAAGTAACATCTCCTTGCTCTAAGAAATACTGAAAGAACATTCTCAACCAGAGCTATTTTTAGATGAAGCCTGTGAACTTTCATGTATGAATAAGCCACTTATCATTAATTAGCCGCAAGACAGGGCCAAATTCTAGGGCACCTTTCTTTCTGTGAACAGAGCCAAGTATGCCCAAAAATGGGAGGGAAGTGGCAGGAATAAAACAAGACATATTACACTGCACTAAATCCAGCACAGAAAGTGGACCAAGCATCATTACCAATTGCTTCTAAGCCGTGTTGTGCAAGTCTGCTTTAGATTGACATCCAGAAGCTGTAAATAGCGAATGAATTCTTCATTGATCTTATTCTTGTCTCTCCAAAGCAGATATCATGACCAACTGACTTGCATCTCTCCCTAGCTTTAAAGGAAGTATACTATCTGTAGATTTGATTGTTCACTCAGTTACATGCAAAATATTCTGTCAGATTACTCCTATTTCTTTTCACAATTAGCACCATTAACAAAGAACAGTTCACTAACCAATTTGGTTTAGTAGGAATTAAGATTTAGCAGGAATCCTGAAATTGTCAATTACCTTTTGCTGTTGCAAGAATATGAGTTTACCTTTTAATCTGATCTATTTGTGTCAGCACAGCATTCACCACACGAATAGCATCTGAGGGCTCTGTGCCTGCCTTGAAGGCACTGCGGGCTGCCGTGAGGCTTTCTACCTACAAAAAAACAAACAAACAAGAAAACAAGAAAAAAAAAAACAATGATCATAAAAAAAAAAACATAAAATTTTGCACATGTGGAGTGCTGGCAGTAAGCAAATAATCCAGACAGTGCACCCTCAGATCCTCGTGTCTGGTATCTAAAGCTTCATCGTCAAAATCTTTTGTTAAGTAGGAATTTATGGGGAGAGGGAAAGAAATGTCATGGAGGCAAAGCGTAGTGAGTGAAATTCTGGTTTAGAAACGAAGGCTGGTTTTCATTTTAATTAAATTCTGGGATGGGGGAACATACACACAACAGAATAATGAATACATTGAATTTAGAATGAGCTTCCCCATAGGAACTCCAATATAACAAAGCTAATAAGGTACATACTTACTAAGTCACTTATGTATGCAAGTCTGAAGAGAATCTAGACAATGAACTGAACCATAATAATGCTTTTTAGAGCTTTCCAACATAGTAAGAGTACAATTAATACAAATCTAGGCTACTTTGAAGTTTAAAACAATACTCCATTTCACACACAGCAGCAAGGGAATTTCCATCAAGAAAGGTTTTGCTTCGTTTTCAGCTGGAATTTCCCTGCTAAATCATTCTGTGTTCCTCCCAAATCTCTCAAGACTGCAGTAGTCAAGATTAAAATTCCCTCTTCTGCACAAAGTTCTGTAACTTACAAAAAAGCATAAAGATGCTTTTATTGTTCTTTACAAATAAGCATTATCACAGTTCCCTCCCATCAATTTACTTTCTGCTAAATTTTATGTACATCAACACTATTAGAATCATACCTCATCGATCAGTACGAATACAAGAGCATCTTTGTCATCAATTAATTCTTGAATCTTCTGGAACATCTTGGTTACAAGCTTGCCACTCTATAAAGAGACCATATGCATATGTTTAACTATTATCACACAACTTTCCAAGCCTTACCATATTTAAAGATGGAAATACCTAGTTTTTAGAATAACTTTCTAATATAGTTTCTATTTAAGTGTTCTCAAACATATTAATTATTCTGAGTAATCTTTGGTGCACACAGTTATTTTATGAAACAAGCTCAACAGAAACACTGTAATTTCTAAAACACAAAGTCTACTTAATTAGCTACATCAATACATACCTCAGAAAACCATTTAGAGAAAAGGCTATGGCTGTTTATCTCAATTAACTGTCCATATCTATACCTGAAGTATGAAGGGAAAAAGAAGTATCAACTCTACTGTAAATAGAAGTCAGTAATATCATTAACTTCTGTAAGTCTCATTCCCTTCACCTCAATGCTGTAATTCTGTGAATTAGTATTTTAAATGACTTACTTTTAAAAACATAATACCCGTTTCTAGTTTGTCATTTCCAGAAACGTGTCTCACTAGAATTCTTTATATTAAATTGCTATCAGAATTCCTTCCTTAGAGCAGGTGGTATTTAAATACAGTTTCAGTAACAGTTACGATACTAATGGCCTCATTCTTCTGTTCTTGTAAGATTTTGTTCAGTATATCAAGAAGACATATAAAAGCATGAAGCTTATTTCCTTAGCTCTGCATGGATATCCTTAGGACAAAATATCTCAACCACACTTTATATAACCCACGTTTATCATAAATTCAGCTTGGACTAGAGTCAGATCACTCCAATTATTACAGATTATTTGTGTTACGTGTAGTACTTTATATAACATTTATTTTTTATATAAATTTGTTAAGTTGCTATGAGGTTTAAGGCTAACCCTTATTACCTGTCTAATATACAGACGGATGTCTAGACTGTGGCATTCAGACAATCCAAGTAAAAACCAAACTGGTTACAAAATCACTACCTATTAAAAACAGGCTTTCTCAAACATGAAGATACAAACAACAGGCTCATTACTCTATGATCCTTTCTCCTTTAACATTCCTTGATGTACAATATGAGCACAAACAAGTAACTATATCACCACTGGAATTTGTTTTACATACCTGGGCACAAATAATTACACATTTTAAAAGGCATTAAAATATCCTAACCGGTGTCTCTATCAGATCAATTTTACTGGTAGCCAGATGCACTATAAAAGAACTATGGACATCAGCACTTGGCACCAGTTACTTGAAATCAAATATTAAATATCTTTGTGCTCCTGAAAAAGAGCAATTAACAATAGTAAACTAAAGTGAAAAATTTCTAAAAATGATCACCTGTATGACAGTCGAATTGTCAGCTTCTGAGCCAATGCTTTACAGAGAGAGGTTTTACCAGTTCCAGGAGGGCCTGGTTTGAAATCAAATCCATACATTATACAAAATCTGCATCAGATTGTTAATTACATGTAACGCCTTTTTAACTACTGTATTTCATTACAAAACTAATTGTAAAATAAAAACACAGCAGACAATGATTGTATTTTGAGAAGGTTGCTTACTCCACTACAGTCCTACAGCTGAAAATTATATAAATTCAAAGCTCAATTACTAGTGTAGTTAGTGTAATAGTTTGTGTGCAGACACCATAAAGTTAAAATATTCAACAGCCACAGACGCAAAGTGTATCACCCTAGCAGGGCTTATGTTTATTAGCAGTCTCAAAAAAATCAGTGCTATGCCTAAACTTATGTCTTCCAGAAACACACTCTTCTAACATGCAAAACAGAAACACATCATGCCCAGTTTGATCAGCTGTCCATTTTCCCAGAAATCTCTACCCTGGGGCAACCCAGAGCATCTTAGGAAGTAAGCTCTGGGACAAACCTTTTGGATCTGGCTTGACACTCTATGGAAGAGCCACACAAACTTTCTCCAAACAGACAGGTACAAGCATAGTTAAACAGAATATGAATGCATGGAAGTTGATGTGTGGGTGCTAAACAAACTAGTAACATCAACCAGATGACAGTGCTTCCATTCAAAGCCAGTAGTGCCATTACAGCGTAAATATATTTTGCACTAGAACAGTTGTATATTTCCCAGTATTAACTTCTTTGTTATCACAGTAATGAGCTCATTTCTAAAATTAAATGTATCTATCATAAATTCTTAACAGTCTAAAATAGTTTTCCAAGCAACATCTTGCAGCTTCTAAACTGATAAATTGTTATAACTTAAGTATAATCAAGACTCATAACAAACATTTCCACTATGAGCTTTATTTTTGAATACCAGTCTTGATGACAAAATTGTAATTAATCAATAGCAAGCTGCATTTTGCAAGAAAATAGATTCAGTTGATACTAATCTCGTTTATGGTATAATCTCCACAGTCAGCTATGACTGAATGAATATTATTGCTTCACTGAAATAGTAATAACTAAATTAGCAAGAGTACTGCTTTCATAGTTAGCAATAGAACACACAGTGTTAATAACACAACACAGAGATTGATTTCCCAGTTTCCTCTAAAGTTTTTATAAAGCAATAACTAACAATTTTTTTAATAGTGTGACTGAACTATAACCAATATATGGTCTTAACGTCCTCAGTATCTGCATTATTTTTGCCCTTTATAAAAAAAACCACAACCACTTAAAAAATGAAAATTTAAAAACCAACTATTGTCACTGCATTATAAATTTCATTGATTTGATTCTGACATTACATTTCATCTATATTTGTATTATAGAGAGAATACTTCTCTCTGGTGCTTTTGGATCATCTAATTTCACTACACAGAACTCCAATACAAGCTTTTTCAGAAAGAAAGTATAAACAGATGAACAATGAATCTACGTGCTTTAAGACAGATATTTTTTACCATGCAGCAAAACAACTCTGTTCCACGATATCAGGTTGCTGTCAACATTTTTGTCAGAGAATAGTAATGTTGTCGTCACATAATCAAGTAACTAATTGAAGAGGAGAGAGAGACACACACAAATTAGAGACATATGAGCAAATACAATTAACAAATACAATACCACTTCTTTCTACCAACATACATGTACAGACAACAGTGATCAACTTACTGTTATTTCGTACATCAGTAAGTCTAATTAAATAGTCTTGTAACTTCACAGATGATTTGGAAAGCAGTTCCATAAATTAGACAACTGTTGATATGTTAATGGATGTTTACCTTATAAATGAAGGAGTACAATCACTGGAATGTTTTGCTTTACTATAGATGGTTATAAAGACTTAAGTGAGAATACTGTATCTATGGTATTATAAACAAACTAATGAATTAGTTATTTGTGTCCAAAAACATCAGGTAGAAGCATTTTTTTTTTTTTAACAAGCAGGATAAACATCTGAATGAGTGCTGTCATAAGAGCAACTGAATAGAATCACTTGTGTTTTTTAGTCACATGACAATTACTAAATTTCAGATTACAGTATTACAGTTCTATAAGCTCTGGCAGTTATCATTGCAACCTTTGATGAATGCACAGAATCTTCAAACTAGAAAATGACCCCATGGAACTGTTTTGTTTCTTCTGACTGTCATTTAAATTAAATGTCATTAAATGTCAGCATTCAAGTGGGAGCGCAGTCTAGTCAAATCATTCAATGTGCATCTGTATGAACAGTAACAGTGCTGGCTGACATTACTGCTAAGCCACTGAATTGTCTAGCTGCTGCCAGAAACGCACAGTTAAAACTCCATTCCCTTCCGCGTAGCCTGCACCCACCACTTCTGTTACGTGACCATTAGCTATGGTCACAGTGGACCAAAACCAGGTGGAAATTAGCCCATCACACATTAAGTTCGACACTTTTAGTGATTTAGTTTCCTCAGTTAGTTTACTGCAAGGTAACAAGAGTGCCAATAGAAGGGAAGTACTGCAAGTACAGCTGATAGCAACACACTTCTCTTTTAGCCATAGCAAGCCACCAAAGTTGCCTTATCATTAAAAAAAACCCACATCAAAGACACAACAGATCTTTTGGGACCTTCATAATGGAGAAAGAGAGAATTGATTTCAAAGAATGCTATGTACATTTTTCTAAGCCTCTTTGAAGTTATTTTTTTCTACCAATTTTCTTCCCCCCTTGTAGAAAAACATGCAATTAATGAGCCTTAAATCAAGGTGCAGTATTTTAATAAAGTTAATTTCTACTCTATTCTACAGAACATTAATTGTTTTCTTCACGGAGGCTGATGAATATATCTAAAGCAGAAGTGAAAACCTTCTGAGAAGTTTAAAGTTGCTACCAAAACACCTCCAGCTGTTAAATTTCTGATTTCTGTAAAATAAGCCAATGCATATGAAGAAATTCTTTAATTTGTGCACTAAGCATCACTGAATCCAGTTTCACAAGGAAACAGATTTTCTGCAAAGCTGACTTCACAGTAGTACATATTGATATATATTTGAGATAAGATGTTTAATGTCAAAAAGTCAGCTCTACCTTCTGTTGTTAAGTGTACATCAGAGAAGTATGGAACTATCAAAATTATATAGATATTTTAACAAGAATATAAAGCTTTGCAACATGACTAAGACTATACTACCTTTCAAAATATTTAAGTGTAATAAGCAGACATCAGAATTCTTTCTTGAGCAGGTGACTTTCAAGTAACTTCTCCATGGGATGCAGCAAACTTCAAACAAGCTACATTTCAACTCTTACTTCTCTTCAAGCAATTTTAATTGTTATGCATTTTCAACTTACATGTGATTTTACTTCAGTGTCATATACAAGACTTTCCCAAAGACCATGGAATTCAGCTGCAAAAGCAATATATTATATACCTGTTTAGGATAAATCAATCTAGGAACTTGTAATCTACCATTACAGCACAAAGCAGTTTTCAAATTATTCTCAACTAAAATTAAAGATTAAGAAGAAACTTATGAAAGCAATTAAAATATATGGAAAAAACCATATGTATTATTTTTCTCAAAATGCGAACACTACTTTCTAACAGACAAATTCAGCAGTTTCACAACTTCTGTTTCTTCCAATAATTGTGCGGAGAAATTAATTCTCTTAATTTCTTAACATGAAAGGAAAAATACCATTCTTTTCCATTTCTGTAGAGGATGGACCTACATTTCCCCAAGATAACGAGCTATAAAAAGTTGGGGTGGAAGGAGGGTCCTAAGCCCAATTTTATCATTCACCTTCTTTTTTTTTTTTTTTTAACATCAACACATAGAGGATGAAAAACAGCATGTAGCTGAATAATGCATAAAAAATTAAAGTTGTGATTTGGGTATCAAACATTTCTAGCAGTTAGTTTCTAGCTTTCATCAAAGAAAACAAAAAATGACTGAACAATTACAAACCACAATAATATGGGAATAATGTCAAAGTATCAGATTTAATTCTTCATGAAGAGAAATGTAATGGATAGCTAGGCTTTTCACAACATGGAAAGAGCAAGAAACATCTCAGAATCGCTGTCTCTTTGAGCTTAAGCTTATACCTGTACTTCTCCTCCCAGGTGCAGAATCCAACTTCTCCAAGCACAAGATAGTAACAAGGAGGCCACACTCTACTGCAGAGCAAAGCCTTATTCTTCTTTTCAGAATACACGCTGGGGACTCTACATCTCTTTAGTTTGTTTCAAATATTATAAACAAATATAAAACAAACTTGGTTTGTTTCAAAGGCAGCACTGTCTTGGGGGCTAGAAGCCAGCAGTGGGCTCTGGAAAATGAATGTTTAAACTGATGAGTTTCTTGTGGCTCTCCAAATATACATTTGGAATGCAGCTTATAGGGTTAAAAATCTGCATGCTTCTGATTATGACTATGCGTTTTATTCCACAAGACCAGTTGCTTCGACCCATCCACAAGTATTGTGGTATCACCCATAGTGGTTCAGTCAAAACCATAAAGAAGAACGCCCAAATATATTGGTTCCTTCAACAAAGTTAAACAATATATACAAATAATACCTTTAACAGGTAACCCTATAAACACTTTTTGCCTTTTCAAGGTTTTCTTTCATTGCAATTTCTCTAGACCTTCCAGAAATATCACATGGGTACCTGCTGGTAGCACCCAATGGTTAGCTGCAATGATATCCTCATTCTCTTCTTCCAGGTTTTCAGAGCTCGGTCCTTCTTCATTCAGATGAAAAATATGAAGAGAAAGACTGCTTTTGCTCAAGTCAATAGGCTAGAATGGACATAAAAAGACTTTTAATACATCATATTTCTCATTCAAATCTAATTATAACATAAGAAAGTTACCATTCTAGCTGGCATTCAGCTTTGAAGCCTACTACTTCTATTTCAGACCTTAGTGTAGGCCCAAAAACTTATCCACCTTTTCCTGGTTATACCAGTCGGCCTAATAAAAGATGCTACATCATCTTATAGTCCTTGTCTTGCTTATGTCTGTAGTCTATCACTAGTCTACTTACAACTAGTTCATATGCATATGAACACAACCGTACATTCTTGACCGTGAATACCTGTCTGTCTTTCAGTTTCAGCTCTGTATCTACAATCGAAACGGACTGCACATTGCTGTTAAGGAAACCATCATCAAACTCTGTCCACTTGTAATCACCAAATACGACGTTATGTCTGTTCAACAGCTTTAAGACACTCATCCTGATATCTTCTTTCTTGGCCGCACTAACAACAAAGAAACAGCATTATTTATGGCATTGACATTTACAAGGAACTAATATCAGAGTGCTTTATTTCATACACTAAGCCTATATGGAAAACAGCTTC
>VYZM01011624.1:356174-378022 GCA_013398915.1 Dromas ardeola | reverse complement strand
AGGATCATTCATTTTTGGGTGAATGTAACATTTAAATTAGTTCCTATAAAAGCACCAGCAGCCTTTGCCTGTCACGGAGACATTCAATTATTGGTAAGCTCAGTGGCCATAAAACCTTTTTGGAGTCTAAACAGAGAAATACAGTACTTTTTTGGGGATGCTCATTTACTGGCCTCCTCAGTTGTGAACCCTGTATGGATACACAAGCAATCACAAAGACAGCTTAGAAAGGGTATTGTTAAAATGCCTGCAGCTATAGTACAGAGAGAAGCAGTTTGTATTTATACAGAGTTGTTCTCTCTCTAAGGATTTCAAAGAACTCCATAGTCTTTTATAACTGATAAATAAGCTATGTTCATTTGATAAAGTTATTTTTTTCAGAATCTGACTCTACTTTTTAAAGCAAAAGCAATGTAAATGTGCTGCTTGATTCGATAGAGTTAACTGCATTAGTGTGAATTAAGCCATTTAATTCATATTTGAAGTTTACCCTCCTGTTTCCAAGTCCCACTGGAATCAAATGCAAACTTTAAATGGCTGTTATGAACTGTCATGCCTTCCAATAGCAGTATGGGTAATGCTCTCAAATGGTGGAGAGTAAAAGGATGCTTTGCTAAAATTATTCCTGTTTTGTCATCAAAAAAGCCACACTGTTGGTTGACCGTGATGATGACAACTCAAAGTTTCTCTTAAACGTTTTAGAATGTCCCTGAAAAATCCCCCTCGTCTCTTGAAGGGGAGCAAAGGCTTTGAGAGCATACATGCAAGTGTTTTGCATATGAGAAAACAAAACAAAAAAGTGCCTGACATTTATACACTTACCCCATTCCCTTATTTGTATTTGATTATGTAAAACCTCAGGAACAAGACATGGATATCAGTTCCCCTGAGTGACTGAAATGAATTTGACTCTCCATTCCCTACAAATAGACCGTGTTGTGATTTTTCAGTTATTTCTGCTAGTTAGTCTTCTAACTGTTCATTCTGTTTTCACCCACCTCATTCTGCTGGGTATACCTTGTTTAATGAGTGTACAGTCTTAACCTCCCTTCCTTACCTCCAAATTTTCCAAAACTTCTATTTAGAAAAGTTACCAATGTTCAACTCTAATACCCACACATACGTATGTAGGCAGAAGTTACAAGGAACACAACGCAATGCTCTAGTTAAGACACGCCAGTGAGAGAATTATTTTGCTGTTTATGCAGACCAGTTCCACAAATAAATACCAAGAAGGGTAGAAAGAATAACTGACCCACTGAAGACCTGACAGAGCTTTTTTCCCCCTAAAGTCAACACACACTGAATTGTGGCAGAATGTCAAATCATACAGATGCATTTACATGAAACACGTGTCATATCTCTCTATGCATTTTTTTAAACAGTAAAACATTTATGCATTTTACAGCTGTTTGCCCATACTTACTGATGGGGAAATACTATTATTGTGATGTAAGTGTCACGTAGTGAAGTCAGAATGGTGCAATTTCACAAAAATACTTTAAGGTGGAATTTCAAAGCAACACCTGTTTTTGCTTAAATCAACCTATGAAGTCATCAGTGGAACCAGCATGTGTAAATTATGTATGAGCTTAAAAAAGAGCTTTTCTAAGTTAAAAGTGTATTATGCTTCCAATAGTAGGAAAGCTATTGTTATGCCAAAATTTTAACAGAGTATTCTGCACATCACAATTCTAAGTCGTGGGACATTTTCTTCCATATTAATCTTATTTCATGTATACAAACATATGTAAAATTATGTTGTAAATAGAATGTATCAATACTTAGAACGGTTACACGACTTTCTTATGATTGTA
This sequence comes from Dromas ardeola, assembly GCA_013398915.1. Classification (NCBI taxonomy): domain Eukaryota; kingdom Metazoa; phylum Chordata; class Aves; order Charadriiformes; family Dromadidae; genus Dromas; species Dromas ardeola. Next base: position 376,205 of record VYZM01011624.1, on the reverse strand, counting down.
TCAGCTTCATCTTTACACAGGGATTTAAGTGTGGCCCACAGAACCATGTGCAGATTGTAGAAGTCTAATACCCACACATGCATACTTGTCCAACTTCAAGCCACAACACACAAAACTAAGCCATAGCAGGGTGCTGCAAGCCTCTATTCACTAACCATTCTGTAACCCATACCACTTAAATTCAAGACATGTTTTCGTTTTCTACCTAAAATAGAAAGGATACAAGTTTCCTTAATGCATTTTACAAGGAATTCTGGTGAAGACCAAAAAAAAAACCCATCTACCTCAAAGAGGGGAAAAAAGTCTTCCATACTACTTAATTGTATAAACTTAACATGCAATTTCAATTGCAAAATTCACATACATTTTGTATTGTCTTCCTGAATAAACAGATTAGGCTCATTTTCCTTCTTAAACATATATTTATCCTTGGGCTAACTTTGTTATATAAACACATGCTTTATTTATTTCCCTCCAGCTGTGCGAAAGGTACTCTATACCTACTCTGGAGTTCTCTTTTTGCTTTTAGTGCAATTTCTGGTTGCCTCAGGCACTAATTAACATATTTTCACAGCAAGCCTCTAAGACAGGGAAGTGGTGGCATCATCATTGCACACATGGAGAATTGTAGCTTGGTGAGGGGTGCGTGAAAGTGTCCTACACATGCAGGCAACACAAACTCCAACAAGACTGGACAACTGATTTCAGAAGCAGAAATTCTACTTTTTTCAGCTTGACGGACAAAACTCACAGTGCCACTAAAAACTAGCCCTCAAATGTCTCAGGCTGGAAAATGAGGCATATATTTAAATGCATTTTCTGAAGAACTATTTAACACCAGAAGTGGACAGAGTGGAAGTGGGAACATCCTAGCCTCTTACTGCTGTAATAAGCAGTTCTCACAGTAACTGTGTTGAAAGGAATTCCAGAAAGTGCACGCTCCGTTTAGAATTTGCTTATTATCATATCCTCATGCATTTTAGACGAATAGAAACAGCATGGAATTCCTTTATCTAATTTTCTTCAGCATTACATTTATAAAGCCAGGGAGATCAACACTGATATTTAGAGGATCTGTGCTCAGCTCACGCTGACTAGTGGTTACTATTTAACAGTGCCATTAAAACAGTAGTGGAAAATGTCTGAGGTAGATGTACCTGAATTACTTAAAGTATCACCTTCCTACTCTTTTATAGACTACTAGGTTGGGAATAGAACTTCACAGTTCAAATTTCTGTACTGATGCCATTGCTACTGTTAGACTCTTAGAGGATTTTTAACCCTCAGGTTTCAAATATTCAGACAGATTATAGGTCAAGTGTGCTGGTGTATACTTTTAAGAAAGCAATGCATCCCTTGAGAATTACTCAGAGCTCATGGTGAGCTTACGTAAGACAGGCTATTTGGCTGGCTTCACCTATGTGTCAAAGTATTTTTAATGTTTACATTAAAAATATTGAGATCCACATGGTCTCATCCTTTTCAGTTATTCTCTGCTGATCATATCAATTCCACTGCAAGCTTATTTTTATCATTATATATTCAATCTTCCCACTGGTGCTAAACCATTTATAGTTTCTCTGCAGCTGTCAGTCTATCCAACATGAGCTATTTTCATTTTCTTCAGAGGTCTCTGAATTTCCAAAGCCTTATCCTTAAGTATTTGCTATTCTGCACAAAGATATCTGAAGTAGCTTAAATATATCAGTGTACTGATTAAATAGAATCAGATAGATGCTTTGGAGCATAATAACTTTAACAACAGATGATTTAAAAGCATGCAAACAGAATAGCATTTCAGCTCTAAAAGACAAGCACTTTAAAATTATACAATGCCATATTTATGGGTCCTGATTTTTCTCTCTCTGTGTGGAATGTGGTATGAGTGCTTTGAAAAAAGCAATATATATAAGGCCATATAAATAAAACTATATTACAACACTAGACATAAGGAGACAGAATTAATAACGGAGTAAAACTTACCATTCTGAAAATTTGATTGAGTCAGTGAACTCAAAAAATGTTTAACGTTAAGGATCTTGAATTATTTTCAGGGTGGGTTTTTCATTTGTTTTGTTTTTATAAGAAAAAAAGAAAAGGAAAAAAAGCCACACTTTTTAAAAATCACTATGAACAATTGCAACAGCCTCCCCCATTAGGCACAATGAATGAGAATTACAAGTTTAGCACTAAAGAACTTAAAAATTTTATGTGAGCTTTATGACTAGCTACATTAGTTAGTCTTAGGAGAAGGCTTATATCTCACAGCACAAAAGATCAAAATGCTTGACAGCACAAATGGCTACTAGCAGGTAACTGCATTTCACACTCCAGAGTTACTTTAAATGCTATTATTGCAACCCAAACGGCTTACTGAATTTTCAAGCTTTGTTGATGTGATACATAACTTTACTGTAAAATTGAGTTTAAAAGACAAAAAGAATAAACCATTTTGCTGTCTTGAAGAAGACTACTATACTGCATGTTCTGAAACCTATAAGCAAAATGAAACTGCCCATAAATACACCAGAGTAAATGTTCCAGGAGGAACCTTAAATGAATTTTAATTGAAAAATTTGTAATGTGACTAATCTTTAACATTTTTTCTCTAGTATCTCCAAAAGATGATCTGGCAGCCCTATAACGGAACATTCAAACACGACTGACTGTCTATGAATCAGAAGATACCCTGGAGCACCTATTCAAGGTTGGTAGTTTTCCTCCCAAAGCACCATTAGCCCACATCTCATTTGCCTCTGCCAGGACAGACCTATCTCTAAAGGTATCTCAGGACTGGCACTTGTTCCAGTTTCAAATATATTCATTTCATGTCACAGGATTGAAATCATCTGCAGAAGTCCAGAAAAATCAACACCAATTGCAGCTGCGCTGGAAAAATAGACATATTCTATGAAGCACATCTTCACAGATGCCAGTATCTATCGCAGTGTTAATACTTCAAAATAAAATGCCTAGAAATGATCAGAAAAAAATAACAGAATTACTTGCTCTGCACCCCCTGTTAATTGATAACTATGAACTCTTGGGCAATACCACCAGGTATTATCTGGCTACTATTTCTTCTGTTCCCTGAAAAAAGTTATTTAATGATAAGGAAAGAAAAAAAGGTCTTGAAGTATTCAGTACTAACTTTATGGCTTTTGTTTTTTAATAAAATTTTTACATTTTCCCCCTCTTCTTTTCCAAGTATCTCCACATTTCCATTACTGATTCCTTTGATTAATGAAATAAGAGGCTCTGCTATGAAACAAGATTATACATTTAACAGCATTGACAAGATACCATGATATCACCAGTCCCTCTCCTAAATTTCCTTATATTAACTAGACAATGCATGTCAGCCCTGCCATAAGCATGAGATAATTTGCAGGAACTCATCCCTCAGTCCAAGATAGGGCTAGGAACTGCATATTCATGGTTATCACAGAACACCTGACATGAAATTTCTCATCCTAATCTTACCTCACTGTAATTAATTCAAACATCCCTAACATTAAAATATGACAGTTGAAATTTATCACTCAGTTTTTATGGAAACAAGTAGCCTTCTATCCTTGGAATCCATCCCAGCACCTCTAGAAACCAGAAGCCACCCTAAACAGATATAGCTGGCCACATTCTAGGTCTCCTGTTGAGGCTAGGGATATACAATCTTAAACTCTAATAACACACAGCTCCAACTGCGTTCTGTACTGACAGGTATCTAAACCACTCCATCAAAAGTTGCAATCACTGACTCCCACCTCATAAATGCAGAAGTAGAGAGAAAACAGGTTAAGTGATCTTTTTTAGGCTGCTCAAAAGCCCAGTATCAGAAATTTCAACACCATACAAACAGCCTCAGGCTTAGTCCTGCATTTTACCTCTGGGACAACACTTAAGTCACGGCTGATCTTATCAGGCTACAAAAAGTGTTTTAACTACCTGTCCTTTTGGTGTTTTAGGAATCATACGCTTTCCGATACAGGTAGAATGTTTTACTAACACCGCTCACAGAGGGGCTGCTTAGGACTTGATAACAAATGTTCTATGTTTTCAGCTCCTGGCTTTCCTTCTCCCAGTCACATCCCTCAGACTACTATAATTAACAGAGGAGCTCCAATAAGCTAGAAAGAGCTAGAAGCACTGGCTCCCTTTGTCTTAGAGCTGCATGAAGTTATTTTTCCTTATGCTATGATAGAAGAAAAAAGAAAATTTCACACAACCCATTTGTTTAGCGACAGCTTGGTACATGCAAGCAATGCTGAGTGTATCTAAGGCAGACTGACTCAAACGGCCTGAAAGAAGTGGGCAAAAGTGAAGAATTTTTGGCCAGGATCCAACCAGCAACAGTCACTCCAAGTACTGGGAGAACTGTACAGCCTGGGATTTGCATAGTCTTTGGTTAGCAAGAGTCAGAAGAGAAGGACACATCCAGTCCCAGTGGACATTAATATCTTATTTGGAGGAAAGTTACAGATGTCTGGAAGAAAAGCAATGGTATCTTATTAGCAAAAGGGACTATTGGTTGATGTTGACAATGTGATTAAACATCTTTTTGAAGCTTCTAAGAAAGAGATGTAGTGCTTAGCAAGCAGTATACTACACAACTCTGAAATTGTTAATCTAAAGACCAACAGCTGCCCCCTGTTCTTCCCATTAAGCCCAAGACTCTAATCAACCGCTGATGAACTTGAGGTAAAGGAACCAGGGGGTTGTATTTAAGTATAAATGGACAGACCATAAAGATGTTCAGTACAGAAATGCAAAGATACTCACACAAAGAAACCACATTTACAGATTTAGAAGGAAAGGCTTTTCCCTAAATCCTCAGCAGAACATATTTGTCTGTGCTACAGCAGAGGAAGTCTGTCAGGAGACTGCAAGTACCTTAGTTCTCCGTGTTAATCAGTCCATTATTTAACTGCAGGAGCTTTTCTCCAAATCAAGCCAGCAGACGCTCTGTAATACCTAACTGATAATTCATCAAGCTCTTCATCTTTTAAGCCAAAACTTGTCCTCAAGCTCCCCACACAATGGGGCAAGAGCCAAGGCCACAAGCTGGGCACCTACACAATCCTTTTTTTATAAATATGAAGCAGAAACTCTCATGCAGCCTCCATACCGTGCAGAAGTTCATAAACACATAATAAATTAAATATAGAGAAAAACAGTCACCAATGAGACCACAAATCTGGACTCCAGCTTTCCACGAAGGGTATCCATCATAATGAAGCAAAGGGAACTGTCATCTTATGCTGACTACACTCAGGGTTATGCCTACTCTAGCAAGTGCTCACAAAGCACCTTTTATCTGAAGGAAAAACTGTCATCTAGAAATAGCAGTATGAGATTCCAGCAGTGAATCAGATTCAATTTTTTTTCTTCGCCCAGGAAGTCTGTTTTGCCTCTCAACGGGATGCAGAATTCTCGAGCATTTGCTAATTTAAGAATTATCTCACGTTTAATTATTTTAACCTTTTTCTGTCTTGAAGTGTTACTGAAATTCAGGTGAACAAAAGAAATTTTCAAGATCTTGAAAAAAGGGAGGGAGAGCTCTTGCGGGGAAAAGAAGGGAGTATGCTTTTTGCATTTGTACTCACGTTGAAAAGGTGATGCAAGTTGATCCTGGCCCAGTCTCAGTGGTAATGAGCCCTCAGTGGACTGTTCTCCTGAAATCACTTTTTTTACTGGATAATATTTAGGTTTGATCACATATTCCTGTGTTTGGCCATGATGAAGATTCATCATCAGTGTCTGAGACGAAAGGGGTATCATCCTGTTTTAGGGGAAAAAAAAATAGAAGAGACAGAATGATGTAAGAATTAATAAATCAGACTTAGAAACTACTGGTAAAAAATTAAAAGGAAATCCATCTGTACTCCAAGTTCTCAAAATACAGTTTGGGAAACTTACTAGCCTTCAATTTAGCACCCAATTTCCCATGCATTTAGCATTCTCATTGTCTTGTGAGCTCAACCAACACCTAACAAATAAAGACTATAGGCATTATATCACTTCGTTTTTGACATAGCAAGAGAAGTATCATGGACAGAAAACAGGGGGGAATGGGAAAAACTCTTCCTCAAAATCATGAGCTGGAGCTCAACGTTGTTAGCACACAGAGCTTTCTAGACTGGTTAGAGAAGCAGCAGTGCATTTAACCCTCTCTCCATTTCTTAAAACTGCCATTTCACACCAGGTATGTTAAAAGTAGAACCGAAGCCCAACTGACTTTCCCCACTCTGTTCCCAGAAACGCTGTTCCCTATCCCACCGTATCCCTCTAGCAATAGAGCAGAGCACTGCTCCTCTTCCCCTTTTTCAGCCTGTCTCCCATCTCATCAGAAGGTCTGTCTCTGTTTCCCAGCTCCATATTACTTTCCCCATCCACTTTCACTTTGCCTGCACCATTGAACATCTCTGATATATGTTCCATAACCACATGGCTTTTTTCACAGCAAAACTATTTCCCCTTCCTGTTAAACAATATGATTCCTTCAAGCTCACTGATTCTCTCACCGTCAGTCCCAGTTCCTTACTTGTATTGTGAGATTCCTCCCTAAGATCTCAGCTTCTCACTGCACAAGACCTTGCCAACTTTCAATATAAATTCCCTTCTCAAAAAACATGGTTATTTAGCTATCACCAGCAGCAGGAACCATTTCTTTAGTAACAGACAAACTGGCCTTCACTCTTCCACAGTGCTACCCAGCAGTAAACAAGCAAGGGAGCAAATCGCACAGCTGTTAAGCATATGCAATGAAACTGCGAGCCGCTTTGGCTGCAGAGTTCCACTGCCTAAGTAATAGCACACCTTCAAGTAATAAACCTTGTCTTCAAGAAGTTGTAGCCAACATAGATCACACTGTAGAGATACACATTCCTCAGAGAGTAGTATCAATTACTAACCTACTAGATTAGTACAGTGGCTACTAGGACTACAGTGTCCTTTGCTCAAATGAAGTCATAAAGAGTGGGATGCTGTAAGCCTCCCTCACTTCCTTCTCAACTAAGGGTCTGTAATAAGTTCATCCTGCAAAAGTGGAAAAATGGGAAAGTCGTGGGATTTGCAACAACCATCCCACAAAGCCACAGTTCTGCAGGGTAAATAGCTGCCCTCTGAGAATAAGGCATGGACCCTATATCACAGAGAATGGCTGAGCAGCACTTCCCCACAGTGATGGGACTGAAAAGTTTCAGCTGAGTGAGACGTCGGATGATTACTGTATTGTTTTCCTACACGTGGAACCTGAGCCAGCCTCTATCTCCAAAGCAATGCTTGATTCCTTAGTCATGTTATTCAAGGATGCTTAGTAACTGGTGTAGCCAGTGGATTTGTGGTAAGAACAGACAATAGGGTTTTGTTCTACACAGATGCTCTTGTTAACTTGGATCAGTTTGAGAAAAAGTGCATTCATTAACAGAGACATTCTAGGACTTAGATACAAAAGAAACATAACTCCTAAGACTATCTCCAAGACAAATTTTTCTAACACAGTGCTTACACAGTCTCATTATATTCAGTAAAAGTGCCTTCCCTAGATTAAGAGAGAATACTATACTTTCCATGTTATCTTTAGGTTTCCTACCAGCAGATCTAAAGAGAAGCTTCAGGGATGTTGGAGGTCAGGCTCAGAATTCAACACAATCCGATAATTATCACCAGGAAGACCTCAGCCTGCAATAAAACTGAAGTCACTGCCTTCAGTACTGCTTACGTACTAATTTCATTTCTTTGAAGAGTTACTACAATCCTTCCTGCACAACCTGTTTTTTTCTACAGATCTTGTTTGACACCATTGCTGTACCTGGACACAAGAGGGTCTATACTGAATTCTTCCCACGTGATGTGTAATCAGGCTGCGACAAAATACTAGTTGATACTACAGCGATCTATTAGAAGGTAAATATATTTAAGTTTAACGGTGTTGTCTTCTTTGACTGGACACGGACAGAGGCTGCCATTTAAGTGCCTCTCTGTACCTATAGGTACACACAAAAGTACACAAAATGTTTAAAAGTTGCCCACTATTGGACATCCACTACTAGGGTGGATGCAAGCTAAATGGCAGCAGGTTTTTGCCAGCCATCCGATCAGCTTGACTGGTCTTCCTCACCAGAAGTGCAGTTCCAGTTGGAGCTGATATGGTCAAACATCAAAGCATTTATGTGATCCCTCTGATCTGAGTGTTCTTTTGATATTCAAATTCTTCTCAACATGACCTAGTTCTTTAAGATGTTAGTTCATAATCAAAAGGATATTGCATAGCTAACTGAATGCTGCAGCTTCCACTAGAATCAAGAATACTACTCTAACCACATCATGGGAGCTATATGAGACCAGTCACGTAGCTTTGCTATCAACGGCTTGGGTACAGACACAAGTGAAGGACCTGTTTTTTTCTTCCTAGACCAGCACATAGGGGTCCTTCAGTGCTGCAGGACTTATAAGTAGTAAGATATGCTTTCTAGTGGGCTCAGCAACACAGTGAGGAGTAATTTTTTTCCCTTGTATTGATCCCTGTGAAAGAAATCTTCAGAAATATCCCTTCTAATTGACCTAAGAAGACAGAGGAGAGCCTGAGCCTCAGAGAGAAGGCAAGTAATATGTCAGCACTGAAAAGGATTAATATGAATGTAAAATGTCACAACACTTCAGGTCTGGTTTGGTAACAAGCATCACCCCAGTCCCTGTTGAGTCTTTGGACATTATCCTAACAGCTCTGCTACAACGTATTCCCAATCCTGCAAAAAGCAGTGGTTGTTGCTATGACTGTTGGTGTCAGCTTGCCAAACAACCCTTCTGCCAGCCCAGGAATACTACCGCTTCTTCCGTTTCTTGTAGGGTGGCCTCTAACAAGTTCAGGAGCTCTGCCTGAGCCCCTCACGCTGGTCCTCTCTTTGCATGGGGGCCCAAGTGCTGTATCCAAGCCACGTCACCTGTGCCAGGGGCCCCTGGCACAAAAGCAAAAGCTAAGCCTACTATTAGGCTCAGGTTCATTGAGCTGACACAAGGCAAATGGTCCAGGCAGTTTAATCTCTGTTCAGAATACACTAGGGTAGCAATGCTAGGCACTGAGTGGAGTGTTTTCATCTATTCCCGGTGTTGGATATCCAAATTAAAAAAAAAAAAGTAGCAGGGTAGCAGGATAGACTGATTTCTTCACAACGCTACTCAAGGTGCCAGACCACTAGGAATAGCTGGTGCTATCTTGCTACCACAGCCCACACAAGGATACTCCAAGTAGGTCACAGACACTCTAAACCAGGTTTTTATAATGTAAAACAAAGAAACAAAAGGCATACTCATCAACTCATGGGCACTATACTGAATATTAAGAGATAAATAGTTCTTATCGATTAATAACATCCATCACTGCAACTGAAGGTATTTTATTGCTTCCCAACTTTAGCATGTAGTTTACTGCACATCTGAGTGCTGCACAACTCTGTGGAACCACTGGGCATAGTTGCATACAAAATACTCAAGTACTACTAATGCTCCCTGTAACAGTAATTAAAAAGATACAATTGTTAGTTCCCGTCTTCAAGTTTTCCTCTAAACAGCCAAGACTATACAAGATTTTTGTATTACACAGGCTTATGTCGCTAATTTATCTGGTAGTTTGTAATTGGATGGGCAAAACTGACATTAACTTCATAAACTTGACAAAAATTTTCCATTGCTCAAGCATACATTAGGCAAACAAATGCCTAACTGCATTTTCAACAAACACTATGATAAATACATATAAGGCTGCAGAGAGAGAACAAACATTTGCAGCTAACTATCACGCAAAAGAAAGCTCTCTTGCTTGATAAAAGCAAACCAGGAATGCAATGTATCAGAGTAACTCTGGCAAGTAGAAATGAGACCAGCAATGTTTGGCATGAAAAGTACTGTCTAGACTAAATAAGACAAGCCTGACTCAGGCTGCTTTCTTCATTTTATTTACTGTAAGTCTGATGCTCCCATGCTTGGCTCCTAGCTAGCAATACTTAGGAAAAAAAAAAAATCCGAATTGCTAACACAATCATTTTATACAAACCTACAAATTAATTCCTTCTTCACCACCTCCTCTCAAACTCACAATGAAGTCAAAAAGAGAAGAAAATCCAGCATTTTCTAAGATTATGAGATAATAAAGAAAATATGCAGGACAGCTTGAAAGGCATGAAAATAGAACTAAATCCCCCCCCACACCCTGTAAATTATTAAAATTCAGTTGCTAGTTCAGACTGACCTTTGCCAGCTGTTTCCTCCTTACACTGCTGCTCTGATTTTTTTTTTTTTTAAGATACATGAAAAAGTTTAACTTCCCAGCTGATGATGAACAGATGGGATTTCTTCAAAGCCCTTTACATTATCATACTCAACATTAATCAAGCATGGCCTGTTTCACAATGTCCTACCAGTCACAAGAGATGGAAGAGAGGACGCATTCAAGCTTTTCTTTCTTTTCACTATTGCAAGAATTCTGCACGAAATTGATTTTACATATAAAAATGTATTTTTTAATGCATAATTAAAAATCCTGTCCCTGAAATACAGTGCAAATACTGCAAAACAAGCACTGAGACCTGTCTGCCCTAGAATAACTAGGGTTGCATTAATATTTGCATTATAAACTTGCCTTGACTTTGTATCTTTGTGATACATTTTTCCCCAGGCAAAAATCTGCAAAGATCACGGTTTGGATATGACTAATTTGTTTTAAAAAAATACCTTCAAGTTATTAATTTTTACTTTTTTTACCCCTTTAAAAGGTTAAGATGTTTTCCATACCATAGTTGAGATCTTAGTTGATCATAATCAAGTTGATTTGACTTGTAAAGGAAGTAATACTATAAGTCTTTATTCTATGCCAAGATAAAAAAAGGTAAACAGGGAATCAACGTTATTTATAAAGTTTCCCACAGAAATGTAAAACATTAACTGCTATCCACAAATAACAGTTCTGCCCAACATAAATGTAATTTCTGTAGTAAAATCGTTGTTGAAGACACTTTCAGGGATTATCTATTCTTAAGTGTTTGCTAATAAAGTTAGCCCTCTCTTTGCAGATTCAACTGAATTGCTCATTGGTTAGAACCCTTTTGCCAGCATAAGCTGCTGTAATAGCTGAACTAAAGCTCTGTGAAACAAAAGTGTTTTCAAACTAAGCACAACTATGACTCCATTGATTCATTCCATCTTCTGCATACAACACAAATCAAAATGTGTAAATTTATGAACAGGTTTCCAAAGAGAATAGGTACACTGATTTTTCCAGAATCATCAGCAATGATTCGTTTCCTAGATGTCAAAAAGTAGAAAAGGGTCTTACGGCAAATGAAAGGTATCGGTCGGTTGAATATTCAGATACAGAGCAAAAATACAGATCCTCAGATGCACAATTTGATTTTGATCTTGATCTACAGATCTTGCAAGTTACACAACAGCAGACAAGTATTTCTCATATAACAGAGCATTTAAAGATTAAATTTGAAGAATACTTCTGAAAAGAAATTGAATTATATAAGTGGTAATTCTATCAGTGAGAAAAAGGAAAGCTTGCCTACTAGATCTTTTCATTAGAATGAGCACAGAAAGTTTGTTCCTCCCCTCTCCCAAAATACCATCGAGATACAACTGATGCAAATCTAAAAAATCTTCTTAAGAGTATCAAGTCTTAACTATCCTCAAAATAAACCAACACATAAGGAAACAGTATGCATGAAGACTAGCAAAATCCGAAATGAGACAACCATGAACAAGAAACAGAAAGAAGTCTTTAGTCTCACCGTAACAGCAACTTACAAACTTCCCTTTTCACCATTCACCAAATGAAAAACTAGGAGCTACAAATGATTCATTGCCTTATGCATACCTTCACCAACACTTAACCAGTGAAGCTCTTCACGAATTCATGTGAATTAATTTGATATCTGTATTATTTTATACAGGCTCTCAGACACACATACACCTTCAAATTGTCAGGCACCACTTATTAGCAAAGTTCAAGGAAGCAAAAAAAAAAAAACCAAACACCACCGCAAACCACAAAACAAAAACTCTAGGTGTATTGATGACTTGCTCTTGCTGACCTGCTTTTGTTGATTATTTCTTGTGGGTTTGTTGTTGTTTTTTGTTTTTGTTTTTGTTTTTTTTTTCAGGACATTTGATAATACTACATTCATGTAAGGTACTTTGTCAGCGTCTTTTGGAAATCAGGGAAGGTATGAAACTCTTTAATAATTCAGCTTTTAAAAGAGTGGCTGCCAATATCACAAATATTTGCATTAAAAATTTGACCTTTGGGCATTCACTACATTGCAACAGTGAGTTAAGATGAAATTCATTAGTTAATGGCAAGCTTACTTAACCAGAGCTCTGAGCAAGTTCCATACATAATCTTTAGTAAAATTAGCACGTGATATCCGCTCCCTGTTTCACATTACATTTTCTACAGAAAAATAATTTTTGTTTTCATAGGTCTAGTGGTATGTTACTGAATATTACACTGACACCGTGTGATAAAAAAAATTACTCTGATAAAGACACATTAACTAGTGATAATTTCTAATCTGTCCACCCATAAAACAGACTTTGGTATTAGAAAAGTATGCTGAAATGACAATTAAAAATACAAACATAAACTCCCACGATTGATGTTACACGATAAAGGCAAATGAGCACAGCTGCTGCAAAGCAAAACCATGCATCACTAATCTACTCAAATTCCAGAGCATGTTAAACAAAACAGCAAAGAGCCCAGTTGGTTGATATAATTTATTTGAAATTTGAAAAAGACTTTGAAGACTTATCTTACAAGAGACTACTAAGAAACCCTAAATTATGAAACAGTGCTGCAAGCTTAAAATGGGCAAAGATATGGAATGGAACAGAACAGATACACTTTTTTTCATGGGCATATATTAATTATGGTATGTCCTTTTGAAGTCTACCAACACATACATGGTTTGGCAATACCTCACTTCAGCTAAATAAGTAACTTAGAATTCTATGAAATTCTACTACAGTAATTCAGAAAACCCTCAAATCTAATTTGGTCTTCCAGACTAGCAAGCACATATTTACACAAGATAAATTCATTCTGAGAATACACTTAAGACCTTGTCTGAATTAAGCAGAAGTCTTAAATCCCCAGAGAAGTCTCCAGGGAGACCTTATAGAAGCCTTCCAGTACCTAAAGGGGGCCTACAGGAAAGATGGGGAGGGACTCTTTATCAGGGAGTGGAGCGATAGGACGAGGGGTAATGGCTTTAAACTGAAAGAGGGGAGATTTAGATCAGATATTTGGAAGAAATTGTTTACTGTGAGGGTGGTGAGACACTGGAACAGGTTGCCCAGGGAAGCTGTGGATGCCCCATCCCTGGAAGTGTTCAAGGCCAGGATGGATGGGGCTTTGAGCAGCCTGGTCTAGTGGGAGGTGTCCCTGCCCATGGCAGGGTGGTTGGAACTAGGTGATCTTTAAGGTCCCTTTCAACCCAAACCATTCTATGATTCTATGATATGTCTGTAATTTAGGAATCTAATAGCTAAATAAAAGTAAGTATGCCAGTAGAGAACCTAAAACCTTGGTCTACCCTTGAGATTCTGACAGGTTAAGTCATGATTATAAAAAAATAATGCAATGAGCAAGTAACTACACCATCAAGTTTTTGTGTAGATGCAGTTTTTGTGTAGATTTTTGTGTAGCAAAAATGTTATGCCACTACAGCTTGTTATGTCTAGGAAACATTTTAAAAGTATGACTTTATTGGTATAAACAGAGCTTCTCAGAAGGGGTCAGGAATAGGGAATTCATCACAGGTTTATAAACATATCATGTATTTAAAACCTGCTTATAAATTAGACTTATGTGCAACAGAAAAAGGCACAAAAAAGACAAGATGATTAATAGTGGATAGAAACGAAGAGAGGAAGACTCGAAGTACCTGGACTGTAGACGAAGTCGAGCAACATGGCAATATGCATCAGAAGAAACCAGAACTTGTCACACACATTACTGATGTCTATACTGCAGCCAACCAATCAAGAGACTCTAGCATCAGCCTCATGAAAGTTTCCAGCATACAAAATTGGATTAAAAGATAAAACTCAAAGCACTGCTGAGCGTAAAGAGCTGAGGAAAAATAACAGCGAAGGCTTTTAAAGGCGCTGATACCATGAAGTGCCCAGGCAGGAAAAGCCAGACTCTGTTTGGTTCCAGAGAAAATTCTTTAGGGAATGTAGGACAGAAAGATACAAAATAACCCTTACTTCAAAGTGAAATGAAGTAAATTCTAGACTAAAAAGGAAATACTTTTTCCACATACTGCAGAATCAGTTTATAGAAAGAACTATCACAAGATATTATGGATCATAATTGCTTCCAAGGATGTCAATGTAAATGGATGATGAGCACATCTCAAATTCAATTACGAGATCACAGAAAAAAATCAGAAATCCCTATGCTTAAGCATACTGGTTTCCTACAAAATAAACAATGTAAACAAACCTTAATTTTCTCCTCCTAAGGAAGTGCCAACAAGTGTGCAAGTCCGAGCACTTTATCCCTCTGTAACACAAACTGATTTCATACGTAAGCAACTACTAGCAGATGTAGTATGATACTGACTTTGCCCAAGTATTATACAAAAAAAATGCCATGTGCTCCTTATATGAGAATAAACTATGTCTTCATGTGTTTGAATGGGGAGATGGTTATTGCAGAATAACCATGTAAACCATATTTACTGAAGGCTTTCTAAATTTACTTGACAAGAAGCATAAAATGCATAGTACTTTATGGCAGTCAAACCTAGAAAATTTCAAGATTAAATCCAGACTTCACCTTCAGTACATGTATTTCTCAGCAGAAGTTCTTTTTGGTATACTAAATCAGCAGCAAGCAGCTCTGACAGACTGTACTGGCTAGACGATATACTCCGTGAACCACCCCAGAGACTGCTCTTACTAAATTACGCCGCAAAATTTAGCAATCCTAAAGATGGAGAGTTGGGGGGGGAGAAAGCAAAACTAAGAAGTTTATCCAAGTTCTCCTCCACAGTGGCCACCTAAATTCAAGTGATGCAACAACAGCATGCTCCCCGCCACATCTGGGAAGTCTGGAAGTGATGCAAGACAAAACCAGAAGTACATGTTGTACTGCACACCTGATGGTGAAAAGGTAAGTGGTGAAAAGTTTTGGAGGTAGAAATAATATTTGTATTAGGCCAAGAGTACTTTTAACATCTAGACTTTCAAATGTACAACTTCTTTCTTAGCTGCACTAGATAAACAACTCATATGATCTATTTTTTCATACCACAAAATTGAGTAACAAAGATTATCCTTTGTTTCAAGTCATCTCAAAAATGGAATGTTTCCATTTGCGGGCAGAATCAGGGAAAGGGGGGACAAAAGCAAGCAGCTACACTTACAAGAAGTCTAACTTTGGGGCTCAGGAGCTTCCAAAGCCTCATGACATACATCTACAAATAGTTTGAACATAATATCACACAAAAAACATTTTTTAAGTAATTAAGGTCATAAACTCATGCAGCATCAGAAGACAGCAATTTCCAAAAGTTATTAGTGAATTTTAGTTGTTTCCTGAAATTCAGCCATATAAATTTTTTTTCATTAAAACTGCATACATATGATGTAGTATAACTATGTTTTTATCATCATGGATTTTCAGATAAATAACATTCAGGGAAATTGTGTGTTTGTGCCTATACGGTATAATGTCTTAAAGAGATAAATAGAAGGTAGCTCTAATCCTGTTCATGTCGGTACAAGATCCCTGACGTAAAAAGGTCACTTCAGCAAAGCTAAAGAACTGCCTAAAGTGAACGGAACTAATAAAGCATTTATTCACTGTCGTGACCTGGTAAATTCCTCTGCAGAAAGAACCTTAACAAAGAATCTTGACAACAGATCAACAAAAATCAACATGCTTTATTTATACATCTATTAGCGATTTAAAAAAAAAATAAATAAAGCCCACCAAAACACTTTTTATCAGCTTATCGGCTTGTTTAATAATGGAGACCAGATAGAGACGATTTTGCCTACATGACTAATTGCTTTAAGGCTTAACAGGGACAGCACTTAAGGAGTATCTCCATTGGCTTCATGTCCCAGAATCAGGAGAGGTACAATAAATACCTTTTAACTTCAGGCGTTAAAGGAAGAAAAAATAAGTTTAGTACATCAACACTAACTCTTGGCATATATATAGACCACTACAACATTTCATACAGCAAGTAAATCTAAAAACAGCACACAAAGAATCTATATTTAAAAATAGGCTGTCTTTTTCTCATTTACTTGCTTATCTTAATCCTACTAGAGAAAGATTGGTTGCTTGAAAACTGAATGTTAAAAATAATCTTTCAGAAAGCAAACCCATATAGTCTGAGAAAGGTTCATGATTTTCAGCAAAAATTACCGGGCTAAAGGCAAGCACAGATTTCAACTGAATAGTGACTCACCATTCCACTGATAACGAGCCCAATGAATGCTGTAATTAATATTATAATGATGCACTCTTGTTATTTCTAAAATAATTAGGTAGAAGGTAAGGTTATCTAGTGCACTGAGGTCAATGATGAAAGGTAAAGTGTTTGAAGTGTCAATTTTACTACTGAGCAATACAGTTTACTCCAGACACAGAGAAGTTAGCATTAAAAGGTTAGAATAGGCACACATTTTTTTCTCCTTTCCACTTCTGTATCTTTAAAACAATGATCTACATCACAATCTAGTAAGATGATGCATTTAACAGTGAAAGGTTTTAAGATTGTACAGTGCTCGGTACACACGCAAAAGAATACTGAAACAGCTAAACTGGTTTTAATACGATCTGTTTCCCCAGACACTAGCATAAAATCCTGATTCCCCTGAAGTAAAGAGCAGAACTCATTTATTTCATTGCTGGCCATCGTTTCATCCCAGGACTTTGTTACTTGTCAAACACAGCTCTGCACCTTTGGACTTAAAACCCACAGACGCTACATTCAGCGGCCTCTACCCTGTCTTTGAAAGCCAAAGTAGAGATTCCTCTTGGTTCCTGACTCTAGACCCCGATAACCACATTTGTCACCCTGGAAGGCAGTGAAATGCAAACAAACTTAAAGAACACTGTATCCCTGACTTCAGCCCATGATCAACACAGGGATAAAGTATGTGAAAGAGATCTAATTCCTTATTATAAAAATAAGCCCAACTACAGTTCAATTCAGCTTGCAAGAAAGCAGCTATGAAGAATTTCTGACATACGGCTGAACCAACAATGTCTGGAAGGACTTGGATCTCCTATTCCAAACCACTTTGCCTACTTTAAAAACAAAAAATAAAAAATACTGTGACCAAAAGCCCAGACTGCATTCCAGAGGTCTAGGAATAGCTTGTTTTCCTATTTGCAGTAGGTAAATTTGAAGTCTGTGAGGCATTCCTCTGGTTTTTAAGGATGTCTCCGATTTCTCCTCAAAAATTCACTTTGGTTCTTTCTCTACATGTGAAATTTTGCTTTCCCTAGAACTACAAGCTTTGTTAGAAGAAATTTTTTTCAGAGTAAATTTTGAGGAAATGCAGTTGCTATACATGCCTTCTTTCTTATACTGGCCTAGTTCATGGGTTTGGTTCACAGATTTTGGTACATTATATTACAAATATATTGTAACTTACTGAAGTTTGCGTTATACACAGGCATAACAGTAAACCACATTTCACAGTACTTAATTTTTTTTTCCCTGTTACATAATGGATTTCTTTTAAACGTAAGCTGAATACTGTCATTCCAACGAGTCTAAACTATAAAAAGGACGGGTTATAAGGTGTTTGAAATTACATCCTTAGGGCTCAGTTTAGAAGCTTCTCCTCACATTCTTTTGATTTGCATGCTTCGTTATTGAACGTCTGCTAGTTCTTTTTCTTTCCTCATTAATGACTTCAAAGAAATACATGCTTGAACTCCTAAAGATATTAAACTAATTTAAATTATCTTAAAACACCCTGTGACTGCTCAGCAAACCAGAAAAAGCAGACTGTGCTTCTGGAAATAACATACCTTTTAGTTAGCGAACTGCACGCGCAATCAATTAAAAAATAAACACATCTAATTAAAGAATACAATCAATACATATAATCTAAGTTGGTTAAAGTTGCTAAAGCACCATAGTAACCTAAACACATAAAATAAATTAAAAAGATTCCTAAAATTACCTTTATTATTCTTATTCTTTTTATTTTAAAAAAGGTTTTCATGGCTCTTTCATTTGTGCTCTTTATTTCCTGGGGGGAAAGAAATAAAAGCCTTCTGCACCTTCCCCAATGAAACAATTCAGATGTGCAATTTAAACCTACAAACCTCATCAGTTTATGGTATCATTTTAACTAGCATCTGATATATCTAGGTTTGTTAACTCAATATAAAAACAAAAATCTAAGTACACCATTTCCCTCTACCGGAATGAGTTCTATTATAGAATTTTTGAAAATTAAAACAAGATCTCAATTTTTTAGAAAATCATACACAGAACTGAAAAATCATCCTTAATGTAGGTATACTTGGGGCTGTAAAGAAAAAAAATCACAAAATCATTCTGTTACTAAAAGGGGTCTCTTAATTTTAAACAAAACCAAAATTTGTATTTTCAAATCAGATGAGTGACAGTGACAACTTACTGCCAAAACCAACACAAAACTGATTCTTCACAATATTTGCATAGGCTAATACATGTTGAATCACAAAACTGATCAAACAACCTTATGCACATACTGAAACATATACATCTTGCAAACAAAATCTACTGAGATAATTTGTCATGGTAGGAATATAAGCAAAATAACTCAGTACCATCTCAGGACCACTGATAAAAGCCTGTAAAACATCCTATTCTGTGGTGCCAGCTGGTTTGTGAATTACACATCCTCAGCGGCCCGGCAGAACTTTTTCCACTGAACTTTTGGAAACTGGCATTCCTGCCAAACAGACCTTGTTGAGGCTTGTGTTTAGCTCCACATCCAAACGGCCTGTAGAAAGGCTTCACTCCTTGGTTCTATATGAAAAAAATCCACCTCTACCCCAGTAAAGCAACAAGGATTTCAAATAGCTGTGGATACTGCTGTGAAACCGACATTACGCATTTCCGAGTCACTTCACTACCTTGAATCACGATGATGCTGATCACGATGATGCACTTTCTTCCTGTTTGCAGCACTTACACATTCCTGTAATTGCCTCATATTCCTCGACACTTTCTGAGTCCTTTGGCAGGTCTTGCTGCTCAGTGCTCCTTTTAGAAGCTCCAGCAATAAATACCATAGGTACCTAACCTTACACACCATTTAATGATGAAAAGGCATAGCTGTTTGGAACCCCTGGGCTTAACGCACTACTTTTGAACAAAGAGTGAAAGATGGAGCAGTCACTGCTTATCTCCAGTTCTTTAAATGCTGCTTTGGGTTTAGCTTGTTCAAATGCCTCCAGCGTCTCTGTCAGCTCCAGGTTTATAGGTACACCTGGTCACATAAACATAAGCAATGAGCAAACACTGTTAAGCTGCACAATGCTCACCCACAGACAACAGGTTTGAGTGATGAAGGCCTTGGTTCTGCCCTTTCAGCTGACTAGAGGATACAGAAGTCCTGCAAGTCCAAGAAGTCCTTGGTACTTGCTGCTGGCCAGGCAGCCTGCCATCTTGAGATCGGTTCCTGTTCTTCTGCAGGAAATGTCCAAATCATCCACAAATGCTTTCTAAATCTGCAGCCTGCCTTCCAGCGGAGATACACAAAATTGGACTGGTGTAACACTCCACTTCCTTTCTGTAACAATCAGCAATGGGGAGATCCTACCCACAGAGGTGGCTTGCTCAAGTTCCCCTTGCTCAGGAGGATGATAGGTGACTGTACTGATACTATTGGTAGGCAGATGATGATCCTCTGCTGCTACTATTAACTTCCCAACTGAACAAACTGGGGGGGAATGACACACAAGGTTGGGGGAATTAAAAGAAAGGAAAGGGGAAAGGGGAA
>VYZM01011624.1:327691-356108 GCA_013398915.1 Dromas ardeola | reverse complement strand
AACCAACCAACCAACCAACCAAAAAAAGAACAACAACAAAAAAAAGAATAAGAGAGGAAAGGGGAAAGGGGAAAGGGGAAAGGGGGAAAAGAAAAAAGCCCCCACGCGTGAGCCACAGTATGCCTAAATTATTGGGCCTAGGATGGTCACGAGCAGAACTGACTCTCAGGCCTTTTATAATCCTTAGAAGCCTCCTGCTTCTTAGCTTATAAGGAGCTTTTTCTCATAAACAGATTTCTACATACATGGAGATAGAAAATGCTATAGTATAGAGGCTTGTTTTCACAATTAAAACAATCTAGTTACACCAAAATAATTTCTCCTGTGCATACTTGTTCTTAAAGAGCAGCTTTTTTCCAGTTCAGTTTAACTCTTGATGCAGCATAAATGCACTTAACGCTTAGCCAAGAAATATCCCAAGTATCTTCCTTGACAGAACTGAAGACAAAAACCCACAAGCGATTTCAGATGCATAGGGCATGCAGCAATTTCCTACTAAAATTAAAATTCATCAGCTGGATGTTGAGAATATTTTTTACTTTAAAAGTACCTTTAAATTTTTTTGCATTCTCTGTTCTGTAGCTTTCTGCGAGAGCTGCTGTAGCTCTTAGCACTGTTCTGTACTGTATGAAGCTCTGCAGTTTTGCAGTTCCAAGTGCTTTACTATTAATCGTGAAATAACGCATAATGATAATAAAAGAACAATATTTGAAAACAACATACTAAAGGGTAAAATTTGAGCTGCACTTCCAGCCAGAACTATTCTTCGTGCCTACTGATCATTTGAGTTCTTAACGACAGCTCCTATGAATGCCAAAAGTTCATGTGAAACTAACACACAGAGAACTGCATGTAAACTGCAATCATTTCATTTTACTAAATTCGAAATCAATTTAGAGAACAATTACAACAAATACCGTACACAACAATTACAATTGACTTACACTATACAGGATAGGGTTTTTTCATTTTGGTTTGCGTTTTTTCCGCCCTAATAACATCGGAGGGATAGGAGGAAGAAAAGCAGGAAGGAACAGACGAGCCAAGAGCTGACACCTGAATTTTATGAGGCGCATGTATTACTTCTTCAATTCTCTGTAACAAGTTTGACAATTAAAATATGACATTTTCAGAAGGCAGTCACTGTAACTCATAGTTTAACTGAATCTGAAACTAATTATTTACCTGAGTTACATAACCACAGTCAAAACTAGCTATGGCTCCTCATAGCATGCATTTAAGGCTACAGCTGAAAAAGTAGTTCTGAAAGCTTGTGCCAAGCATGCTAAAAGTCTCTAAAAATAAGTCTTTTCTAGCAAGCACTATCATGTTAAGAAGCTAAAGATTTTAAGAACACATGCATTCTGTTTTCTATATGGTTTGGATAGTTTTTAAACTATTTTCAATTACTATAATTGAACCATAATAGCAACTACTTCCAATATGAGGCACTGGTATTTTAGAACTTCACGAATATTGTCAAGAGACACAAACTTAGTAAAGCCACACCAAGTTCAATATGTCAAGCAACTTGACAACTATTATGCACGGAGCTTATAATCTACCCCTCTCAGCATCAAAAAGGAACTTTGACTTTGAACTGTACTTGTGGGAAGAGAAATATTGAACAAGCATTCCCACAGAATTTTTTATCTACAACAGCACAGCCACCACAGACTGAATAGAAAGACTTGTGTGGCAATCACCAGCTTTTATTGCCTCTCTGGTTTCATTCTTTTAGGCTGGAGGAATCTCCCCCCTCTTTTCTCTTTAAAGAGAAAATAACAGACTACTCAAGTATTTTTTTTAAACACCATGATCTAAGTAAAATGGCAATGTGTAAGCTTTTGTATCAGAGATGCAGTGTAATCTAACAAACTGAAAGTTAAGCCTACTAAACTCTGCACCTCTACGCCCAGGTACACAACTCTCTTGTAGCGTTCAGGACATGTTTTGTAACATATACTGAGAAGAATCTTTCCACTTAGAAGACTAAAGCCGAAACTTGGCACACTTGGTCTTGTTTCAAGAAGGAAACTTTCTTTTGCCAAACTTGAAAAGGAGTGTATTTTAACATTTCCAGCTTGGAAGAGAAAGAAGATTCTAATTATGATTGCATAAACTTAACAAAAGAAAAAACACAAACAAACACAAAACCAAGCAAACGGCAGCTTTATATTTTAAAACTCTAACATACCTTAAAGAGGATGAATATTTTGCCCATTTAAAGAAAATTAAATTAATTGAAAATGTTGTAGAGTGCCCATGAAGCATGACATTTTCAGGAAGGGAACACAGCCAATGAAAGCAAAGAACACTCATTTTAAATTGAGAATCATCTGCTAGTTTCCATAGCTACTTTTTAAACAATTGTAAGCTCTATCGTTTCTTAGAACAACCTTGTTTACTACGAATAACTTTAAAATGGCTGTTCTCAGAAAAAGCTACTTGAAAGCATTTACAAAAAAGTACAATAATTAACAGTGGCTGCTGTTTTAAACTTTTTAAAAAGACAAATAGCTAGTGTTAAAATGCAAACAAACAGCAGATAATACATTTACCGTTTTCAAAATATCATTACTAGTAGTACCTCAACCAGGATTCCAATCTTGCCATGGGAAAGATAGGCAGAAATTACAGTGCAAGGATCATACAGGCCAAACACACACTGCAAGAAGGAGGAATGAATGAAGAGGAGCTCCAAGAGAGGAACAGGTTTCCCAAAGTGAAAACTTGTTGTTTCATTTTCAACAATGACAATGCAATATAAGTAAATACCAATTACGCAGCTATAATCTCATCCTGATATCAATAAACTATCCATCATGTAGAAAAAGCAGCTGCAGTTCACAGTACATGACAACACATGATAACATGACAACATCCTGCTACCCTGTACAGAGCAATTTAGATGTTAAAGGAACTCTAGGTCTCTGTCCATACTTACTAGGCCCTGCTAGATCTCAGCCTTGGATAAAGTTAAAGCATTCAGTACAGAAGCTATATATACTGTTTACACAGTTACCCTGTTTCACTTAATATTCCACCAGAGAATCCAGCAGGCTGAAGATTAACCCCTATGACACCTCCAAAAGGAGCTTTGCCATCAAGCATGCAAACATTTCAGGAAAAACTACATTCATAACAGTGAGCCCAGTACTTTCCTCTCACTTGGTTGATGGACTCCACATGCAGGAGCACTAACAGCACAGCACTCTAGAAGAAATGGCGATGTCCACCCAAAACAGTTCCCCAAAGATGTGTTATGTGCATGAAGGTAAAATGGCAGGAAGACTATGAAAAAAGTAGCTATGTCCTCTTCCTTTAAGACCTTGATCAGTCAAAGCAGCCAGAAGTAAAACCTGCTCCCCCCCAAAAAAATGGCAGCCCAGCTATAGAAAGAGGAAGCTATGAAGAGTATGTGCGTGTCTCCCTTCTCCACTGGGAAACTGACAAAGGGATGAAATGCCATCCCTCCAAACAGACCAGCTATTAGAGAAAGGACTGACAGAATGACTACTCTAGAATCAACCCTGAATTGACTCCTTACACCAGGAGCGCTGCACACAGAATTAGCAGTTCCCTTCTACTCTTTCAATAATAGCAGAATTTGGCAATGAATGGGAGGAAAGGGAGGGGGGAAATCACTGAATTTATGCACCTCTTTTTCCTTTTACAGCCTCATTCTCTTCAGTCTTTATCACCTGAATTACCATTTGAAATGTTCCAAGTGTACAGCTGTGGGTCACATCTCTTTCTAATCTCACTTCCAGAACCACATGAAAAGACAATTCAATTTAGGAATTCACTGGATTTCTAAATAGTCCATCAAAAATATATATATATAGATACAGCCCTCCAGAGTGCAACAGAAGGAAAATACTTCAGGATGCAAAACATACCCTGCAGTGAAAAGCCGCTGGAATAGTGAAAGGGGGGATGAGGGGGAGTTGGCTTCTTGTTAAGGAGCTGCATGTGTGCAACAGCTGGAATTCCCAAACAGGCATTATATAATAACAACAAAAGCTGTTCAAAGCAGTAAGGAGGCACAGATGAGACTGTGGTGACCAGCAGTTGTCCTCCACTTTAGAGCTTCAAGGTTCTAGTATAGGAAGCAAGACAGCCACCAGAGCTTTTGCTCCAGTAAATAAATATATATTTCTGCTTAACCATAATTATTAATTGGACAGGGTCATCAATTCTACAACCATCCTTGTCCACCATGCAGAAACAGAACAGAATCCATATAAAAATAGTAATTAAGATCAGAGTATTCATCAACTGTACGTATCTGTTTGCTACCTTTTCCAGAAGCATACATAGGCTATAAATGTAAAATGGTCTAAGGAAAGAACTCTCCCAGTGTAAACACCAAAGGTAAGTAAATCTAACTTTATACTCCCAAAAATTGTCATGTTCTAAAAGTACTTTAAAAAGTACTTAAAGCTAAAGGAATTCTACACTCAGATATTGCTGTCCAGAGGTGATCACTGAAGATGATTACCGAAGCATTAACTTTGCTTCAAGGTGATCTGGGAGAGTGTTTCTGAAAGTAGTTGAGCAGCATCCTGGGGGTGTGTGGAATCACAGTGAGACTTTCAAAAACTGTAAATTTATTAAGATTGTAAATTTTGTAACTATGAAGCTGATGTAAAGACAGGAGTACTGCCTAGAGCCTGTAAGTTTAGATCTTGGTTGACTGTTTCCTGTACCACAACTTTACTTAGACTAATTCTTAAGAACTTAACATTCTTTGTGTTATAAAAATATTTTGGAATCATGTATATCATATAGAGGATTTTATTTTTTCTGTGTTATCGTGACCTTAGCTATTGAAAGGACAAGGGGCAATGGCTTTAAACTGAAAAAGGGACATAAGAAAGAAATTTTTAGATGAGGATGGTGAGACACTGGAACAGGTTGCCCAGAGAAGTTGTGGATGCCCCATCCCTGGAGCATTCAAGGCCAGGCTGGATGGGGCTTTGAGCAACCTGGTCTAGTGGAAGGTGTCCGCACCCACGGCAGGGTTTTGGACTAGATGATCTTTAAAGTTCCCTTCCAGCGCAAACCATTCAGTGATTCTGGCACAGTGACAAATGACAGTGCATTTTGCTCATGCTCTAAAACTTGACACTTTTTGCTAAGGGTTTGCATGAACAAGGTGCCCGAGAAGTCGACAGTTTCAGTGCATGGCTCAGAAAATGGTATGAACATAGGAGTTGTCAGAAACTGTAACAGAGAAAGCTCTATGGAAGACACAACTCCATTTAAAGCTTAATGGAACTAGGTTGATGGCACTTACAAACATCATAGAAGAATTTTTAAATTGGAGACTGGAAAAGAAAGCATACAGCTCTGAATGATGCAGTCACACTTTTAGTGAAGTCAGCACACTCAAGAAAAGAACAAAGCAAAAGTTGGTAACACTGAAACAGGTAACAGGAAGAAACAGAAAAAAACTGTATACTTTTTAACAGAGGAGGCAACCTGTCCTGGTTTGAGGTGAAACAGAACCAATTTTCTGTTCAGTAATTTTGCTTTACAGCTAAGCCTCTAACTAACTGAACTCTGAAAATAACAGCATGTTGTCCAGACACTGTTCGCTCCCAGACTGATAAGACCTGATTGTTTCTAATTTATGCCAAGGAATGGTATGCAGACAGGCTCTTGCTTATACTTATTGCTATAACAACCAAGGTCAGCTAACTTCATTATGATTTGCCCCGTTGGAAGGTTGGAGGTGGAAAAGCATAGAGGGGTTGCACCTGGGGGGAGGAGCGGACAGGACAGGTGACCCAAAACCAACCAACAGGGTATTCCATCCCATCTGCACCATGCTCAGTATAAAAGCTGAGGGATGAAAGGGTCAGCCCTCTTTCTTCAATGGCCAATGTCCAAGGAGGACTCTGTTTGTCTGCCTTTGATGCAGTCCACGCGTTCCTGACTCCAAATCTGGAATACAGTTCCCATGTATCACTGAGTTTTGTCTGGGACTTCCCCTGTGCCTGCCGGTGACGTGATCGTCATCCTGGGAGCTCAATACAGTTTTGTATATATTGTATATATTTCATCATTTTCTTTTTTATTATTTTATTAATATTTTCATTAAGGTAGGTTAGTTTCTTTTTTAAACTCATAAGTCTCTTTCTCTCTCTCCCTCCTCTCCTTTGAGAGAGAGATGGGGGAGAGCATCTGTCATTCATTTCAGTGACCAGTCCACTCTAAACCACGACACAACCAAACCAGAAGTACCTGTGCTTCTCTATGAAACATTACAAGTTCAAGAAATGGAATGAAGAAAGAATGACCAAATTCATACAGACTTATTAAGAAGAAATCATTCCTACCTTGAAAAAGGAAAACTAATGGGAGGATTGTGAAAGATCCGTGTAATAACCTGGATATGAAACAGACTGCCTGGTGGAGGAGTGATGCGACTTCTCAAAGAGTGGCCTCTCAAATTAGATCAGCAAATTAACCATATCAATCACTAACAGAGCATCTCTGTGAACTATAATTTCATTCAAAGTAGAGGAAACACAACATTAGGACTATATAACAAGCTGCCTAAGCTTCCATATCACTGAAGCCATGAAGACAGGAAACAATACTAATAGGAAATTTCAATTACCCTCAAACAACAGCACAACAGTAAAACAGAATTTTTAGATGCAATTAACAACATCTTCATGGACCAGCTCATCAGGAATGCAGAAGAAAAGAATAAAATCTTGGTTTGGCCTAACCCGTGTACAGGATCCAATTCAAATGTAACCACTGAAGAGATGCTGCAAAAGTGAGCAAAACTTACTTACAGTTAACATCCTTGAAGGGGAAACAAGAGTCAAAGATTCACTACAGCAGTTCATAGTTTCAAAATGAGAGAATGAACATAAAATGGAAGCTAGTTGAAAGAAGTTAATGAGCTGAAGAAACGTCCAAAAGTCTTTAGACCCAAAGAAGCAACACATTCAAGGAACACACAGAGAAGGCCAGAGAAGAAGGTCTCAATTAATTCATTCCATCTGTGTTCATCATGAAGGAGCTTACAAAGGTTCCTATGCCTTTCTCTGTGAGGGATCCTAAGGATCTTTCTGTGACCGAACAGTCAGCCAACACCAAGAGGTCATTAGATCAGATAATTCTCATCCAAAACTTCTAAAAGTTAAGCGAGATTCTACCTGTCTTCTATGTAGTACTCTGGGCACAACAGAACCCAATACAGAAGAATATAGTAACTTTCATAAAAAAATAAATTGGATGGGATTTAACTTGCCTTACACTTGCTGTGGAACATGTTTTTGGTACAGTTTGTTACAATCCATGCACAATGCCTGGAGAGATGAATCAAACACAGTGAACTCTTGGAGACTGACTGGATTCTTGACTGAGCTGTTTTATCTCTCTCTGTAATGAAAGTTGTCTGTGTTGGCTTCCTAACAAAGCTGAGTAATGGCTGAATGATAGGGGAGGGGGTTGAGGACTTGCCTATACACATTTTGTTGATCCTTCCATCACACTAAAGACAGGATTAGTAGAGGAAATTGTACAACAGTACAGCCAGGCAACAATTTCCTTGATACTACTCCAACACTGACCACCCTTTTCTTGCACCAAAGCTTTACTCAGGCAAGTGGTGCTACATAGTCACATAAAACCATAAGCCAACTGGCTATTGCCGTCACACAGATTAGCTTCCTCCTCCTGTCTGGAATAAGCTCCGTCTGGCTTGAGATCCCAGTTGGCTCCCTGTAATTAATGGAGTGTCTGTATCAAAGTAAGTCTCCGTATCAAAAGGAGATTTTATTTCTGAAAACCTTTTCCTGTCCAAGATACTAATGAAAACACTGAAAATCCGGCAACGCCTGTTTGTGAGACCTTTACTTCACTAGATGATAGCTCAAGTGTGGATAAAACTAAATGTTCATGCAAAGCCAGGCTGCATCATCTGAGGGACATCAACAATCCAAAGTGTAGGACACTGCAGCTGACTCTTGTAAGTGTCTTACATAGAATCATAGAATTGCCTAGGTTGGAAGGGACCTTTCAGATCATCTAGTCCAACCATCAACCTAACTCTGACAAAAACCATCACTAAACCATATCTCTAAGCACTATGTCTACCCATCTTTTAAATACCTCCAGGGATGGTGCCTCAACCACTTCCCTGGGCAGCCTGTTCAAATACTTAATAACCCTTTCCGTGCAAAATTTTTCCCTAATATCCAGTCTAAACCTCCCCTGGTGCAAATTGAGGCTGTTTCCTCTTGTCCTATCACCTGTTACTTGGGAGAAGAGACTGACCCCAACCTCTGTACAACCACCTTTCAGGTAGTTGTAGAGAGTGATAAGGTCTCCCCTCAGCCTCCTGTTCTCTAGGCTAAACAACCCCAGCTTCCTCAGCCACTCCTCATAAGACTTGTGCTCCAGACCCCTCACCAGCTTCGTTGCACCACATGGTGGTACAATGGTGATACTTTATATTTTCAAAATTCTTTCCAAGGTAGCTCTGCTTTTTTGGTGGACAGCAGTCAATAATACTGCTGAGCATTCACTGCATATGCACAGTACTTGACATGGCTAAATACTATCTAGCTTTAGTCCATCAAAAGGAGTCTCTGCTGAACTCTCAACCTAAGGAAACTGGATACTTGCAGCCCCAAAGATTTCAACCAAAACAGGTGTGGTAAAAAGCACAAATGCTTACATCCAGAAGGTCTTAGAAACAAGTCGTAAGAACAGACTGGACTTTGTCCACCAAAACATCAAAGGCTTCCCTCAAATGAGTTTGCCATCCCTCAAGTGAGTTTGCCATAACAATCTGCCCACTTGTCATACCATTGTGAACTAACAGGATCTATCAATTGACCAGCCTATCTCATAACAAATTCATGTTTTCCTACCATTCACACCCCAGTTAAGTGAGGCCGTGGTCTTTAGACCCAGGTGTGTTACAATCCAATTAACAACAAGAATACTCATTCCAACAGAGGTATGCATAAATTCTATGTTAGCTTATGGACTAGTACCAAAGTGTGCACCAGCACTGTTCAAAATAGGACACCGGGACTAAGACTGATATCATTGTCATCAAAAAATCATCTCCATGTTCTCTGCCAACACAAATGATCTCAGTCCAGGGGAGACCAGCCATTTCAACTAAACAGTGACTTCAGCTCCTGCAGCCCAAGGACTACATTCCCCTAGAATGATGAATGGAGGTGTTCTTGAGGGCTGACTCAGTGCCTGGCAGCACAAAGAGATGAGTAACTACCTTTGAACCAGTTTTTGTTCTAGCACACATACATCAATAGCACTGCCAAAGACTACAGAAGTGAGAATAGCTGCAGTATCAGAATCTCAAAACACTGGTCTCAACTTACCAATAGTTGATGCCAAAGATCCTTTATGTATGCCTAGAGCTGCTGCAACAATTTAATTAACCATGCCCTCAACTGACAGCTCAAAACCATCTTACTAGTCCCAAAACACTATTCATTAGGAATAGTGTGAGGACACAATGCCTCAGCAGTGTAAATGCAAACTCATATGCAGCCTCTATTTACATAAGCAGACCCCTGTGCAGGATGCCCTGCCACAGTAAGAAAAAAAAAAAAGTTAATTACTGTTTTCAAATTTCTAGGATGACATAATTAAATAGCTGTCTATATTAATATATTTAAGTTTGGGATCAAGAAGATCCAAGACAGCTGATCTTCCTCAGAACAATTATTATGAAGTGCATGCGGGACAGAGTGAAAGAGAGTGAGAAGGGTGTCATTTTTTTAACCCAGAACAAACTTTTTAAAAACTTTAATAGCAAAGCAAGAAGCACTCTAACTCACTCACTATGAGGAAACTCAATAAAGAATTAACTTGGCTAACAGGTAAAAACGTGTTCTGGAGAACAGCTGAGGATGTCTAAGCCAGACAAGAGCTGAGAGGAAGTGGACAGGAGAAGTACTGTGCCCCCTGTACCCTTGGTACAAACATACAGCTGGCTGCTAATTCATTGGATGTCAGATGATTGGCTCTAGGCAAGAAGTCTGAGCAGAGAAGTGGTATTGACACACACAACAGAAAGTGCCTAAGGACAAGCACTCACGCATTGTGCGCTCTACACACCCTTAGTTTTAGCTAGGCAATTTGCTGCTGCTTTACTGTCCCCATGCCTGACCCTACGCATTAGCAGAGCAGGCTGGGTTTGTGAGGAGAGCTATACCAGACTAGCAATTCATGGGGGGAATGAGAGGAGAGGGCAAGAATAGATGGACCAGGATGCAGGATGGGCCACGACAGTTCAGGAAAAAGGCAAAATAAACATTCTGTTAGTTTTCCTTTGCAGTTGCTAGTTACAGAGCTAGCAGTGCAAATCCCATTCTAGGAAAATGTTGTGTGAAAAGAGGGTGTTGTGCCCCCTCCCCCCAAGCTGTACTGTGCTCCACAACAGAAGTTGAGCATGAGGATCCCAAATAATTTGGGACTGACTGTGACTGCAACTCTTTTGTTTTTAATTTGTGTACTAGTAATCTGCCTGCTGAAGCCATAAGAGAATACAACAGAACTCACATGTATTGATTTGTGTCCATCCGTCATTTGAAGAAGAGGGGCTTCACTTCAGCATTCAATAGAAAGACAATTCTACACAATGAACAAAACAGATGGTTCAAAAAAAATGCGCTGCCAATAAATGACATATTCCAGTGAATTCAAACTACCCCTTTCAAAATTCTGGCATTCTGCAATATGAAAATAAACCATAAGTAAAAAGAAAAGCAAAGCTTGCCACCTACTGCCCAATGACATAATAGTATGTACTAGTATTGTCTATCTCCTTTTAACAGGCTGTCTTGCCTTTGAAACTCATTTCCCTGACACAGAATGTACCAAATTGCATCTTCAATTCTTCTTAATAAAACAGAAAACACAAAGCCAACGCACAGAACATCCAAAACCAGTCTTTTCCTTTAAACCAATTTTAAACTGCTTATAAAATCCCTGACAAGACTGAAACACCATTTATCACAGCATCCAAACTGAGAAAGAATTCCTATTAATATCCTCTAGTGGTGCAATGGGCTTTAATAAAGTCTGTCCTCAAATGCATGGTAAGTTTTCTGTATAGAGAGTACTTTAAATTAAAAATTATTACGATAGATAAAACCTATGAGAAAAGATTTATTTTTTTTTCTGTACACACATCTGGAGGAGATATTTTTAAAGCTATAGATCGCATTAGTAACAACACAAGGCTGTAATGAAGGCCAGTTTATTGCAATTACTTCCTTTGTCCTGGAAATTCCATGTCTCACCAGCAGAAATGAAGCTTCTTTTCATTTTCAAGCAGGGAGAAATTCTCCTAAATAATTACAATGCTTCAGTGAGCAGTTAGTCTGGATGTATTCAGTCTCCTAACATACCACATATAAAGAGTCCTTTCTGAATAACAGTAGGTCCTTTGCTTGGTGTAGGAAGTTGCTTAACTCAAAGTCAAGTAGTCATGATTCAATTGCCTACGTAACTTCTGAGCACACTAGCAGACTTATCTTCACACACAACACTATATGCTAGACACTTCAAATTAGCCAACAGCCCACCTTCTGGCCCTCCAGCACCTCTCTCTACCGCCCTACGAGATAATTCCAGGGAAATTTGCTAAAGAGGGAAATTGACAAGGATTTAAAGGCAGAGTCCTGCTAATAGACTAATGGCTGGTTACAAAGTCTCAATCAATATTTGAACAATACCATCAGGAGAATATCCCACTTTCTCCAACTGCCTAGTGTTCTTCACCGTTTACACTCATGTCTTAAAACCAGTCATATAAAAAAAAACCAAAACTGTCTCTCACCAGATACTGATGAACAGTAACACCCAAATTTCAACATAAGACAGGAATAATAAACCTCCTTGGTAGTGGTTAGATTAGCAACTGATTACACATTGTGTAAAACAATAGTTTTAGATTCCTAGGAGGAATTTATCAAAGTACAAGGATACATATCATATGTAACCTTTATGAAGCTTAGATAAAGTGGAAACTGCTTCTCAGTAGGCAAAAGTCTGCTTCTCAGTGAAGTATTCAGACTCTAGCACTGAGGAAGAAAATAAGTTTAGAGATGAAGCATATGTCTCTTGGGATTCCTAAATCATGAGCAGAACAGGCTATTCATAGATGAGAAATCAATGAGGCATTTGTAATTAACCAGACAGGCCCAATCCTGAAGATACGTCTGCCTTAGAGAAAGGTCAGTCCATATCATTCTCTGAATGAAGATTCTTGAACCACCTAGTTATCTGCTACATTAGCAAAATGCTAAGACTAAGTAAATCCCCTGAAGAGGGATTCTTTGTGTCTTTGTTATCTATTTAATAAGGTTATTAAGAATGAATTCTCAATACAGACTGGAAGTGTTAAGACAATACCAAAAGTTATACTAATACCCACACTAATAGTTGCACCTAATTCTCCTTTAAAGGGACGAAGATCAAACATTAAGCAAGATTTCTGATACAAGGACCAAAGGCAGATACATCTGCAAACATAGTAAGCCTTTTCTCTAAGTTCAATATACCTAAAACAGAGGAAAATGTCCACGGTTCAGTGATCATTCGATCTTTACAACACTAAACAAAACCACCTAGATTCTTCTAAAGACAGCATACTGTTGAATCGTATTTCTATACCTGAAATCAGTAATAAACCTTACTCTCACTTTGCTTTTCTTCCTTTGGAAGTTAAAGGTACAGATTAATTTTGACAATAGACATTAGTTTTCCAAATCAATCTACTGAGATCTATTCCCACAGCTCTGAAGAGGGGAGAATGAAAATGACATAAAAACAATTCCCATTAGCTTATTGCCCATATATGCTCCAAGGGAAATGGCTACTTGCAATGTTGGTTTTATTTCAGCCACATCCTATAACCACTACAGTTGCACAGTAGTTTACTTAGAGGAACAAACTTGAACCTGAGTGGGTTACTTTTACCTGTTTGGGCAAAAAGCCTCAGTCAAATATAAAATTGTTACATCGTCGTTTTGGTATCACAAACATTTGCTAATAGAGCAACCTTTCTAAAACTAAACATTCCGAATGCCCAGAAAGACTTTCTGCCACATGACAACAGTGTTATGTCAAACCAAATTTTATCAACACGAGTACTCCTTCCTAAAACTGAAAACACGCAGTCATGCTATCCATGAAAAGCTGTGCTCCTTCAGTCCCCAGCAAGCCACTGGAAAGAAGTAGAGTTCTTCTAACTGTTTCCCAACATCTCCTGAAATAATTTCTTGAGGATAAATGGTAAATTTCAATAGTAGTACAATTTAAAAAAAAAAATCTGGAAAAGCCACCTTGTGAAGGCCACATTGTTGTGAAGATACCGGTTCGCAACACAGTAACAAATAACATTGAAAACTCCTCATTAAAGCCCTCCATACACATCTCTATGTAAACACTGAATGGACATGCACACCTTTTTTTTTAAGCCAGAAAAAAATATGTAAAAACACTATGGGTTGGAATGGTGGCTTACAGTCCTCTTTTCAAGCTGAAAGCACTAGTATAGTTTTAGAAGTAATTTACTTTCCTGAAAAGCAGTGCCTCAAAAGCAGAGGCAATGATTTCTACACTGGTGGAGTAATGCCTAAATTTTTATGTCTCTATTTTGCTGTTATTAACAAACATTAGCATGAACATATTCTAGTACCACTCAAAGAAAATAACTTGATTACAAGTTAGTTGAAAAGTTGAGTTTACCTTGTGGAGTGTGTTCAATTAGCTGGGATTGTGGGAGGGAAGGCTACACTGACATTCTCAAAAGGAACGTGCCTTACAGGACAATATGGACAACTGACCTGCATAAAAGCCTTTCAAGGTGATTAGGAAGAAATCAATAACCTGAGGGATAATAGGGTACACTACAGTTCCATGCAGCAGGTCTCTGCTTAAAAGCATTGTGCAAAGGCACCTCAGAATCCACCTCAAACAGCTGACAATGCAAAATTAACTCTCCTGATTCTCCCTGGAGCCACCCTGCATTACTGAACCCGTAACAAGTACAGCATGAGGTCATTACATGTTAGAAGCCTATACTGAAGGGATACATTTGTCACCTTAACATTGCAGACAGATTATCAGTTTTCCACCTCTGACACAAACCCATGGGCTCAAGAACTGCTGGAAGAATCCTCACGGCTGACCACTGGAATTAAATTTTGAAGCCTACAAAGCAGTAACACCCCAATGTTGCAAAGCACATGATGCTGATACAAGCTCACAGGATTTAGATGTTCCTTTCTTAGAATAAATCAAACAGCCATAGCACTGGGCTCTAGGAAGGCAGAACCTTGTAGCCCTTACTTACAGACAAAAGCTCTGAAGCCCAAGGTAACCGTCTCTGGTTGTATCTTAACAGTGTAGTCATGGCTCACCCAAGGATTTGTTCAGACCCCTCTGTACACTCAATACCCTCCAGTACGCACTTAGATGTATTACTCCTGAGCGCACATACATGCATGTGCCTACGAACACAGATTAAAACCCAAATTGCACCAAGAACAGGAAAAAAAAGATTTAAGAATATTAATATGGAATATTTTGCCTAGAATCAAAAATATTATTTTACCAAGATATCATCCTGGAATTATAGTTCAGTTGCTTCTAGCTCCCTCTCCCCTGCGTAGCCCAAGAGAAGAGATGGTCTCTTCTCCTGAAGAAAGAAGGAAGTGTATCATGTCAGTTCCTGGCTTTGAAGGGAAAGAATATCACCAACAGAATGAAAACAACTGAACTACAACTTCCAGAAGAAGTCATGACAGACTTTCTAGTTTTAGCTTGGATTAAAGGTTCTTATTTTGTTTGCTTGGGTTTTGTTTGACTGCTATGATGAGATGACTAGCTCAGTGCATGAAAGGAGCATGATGAATCTTTTTAACCTGGACTTTAGTAAGGTGTTTGACACGGTTGTCTCCTTACCTAAAAATTGGTGAAATATGGATAACTGGATTATAGACTGGGTGCAAAAGCTGCCTGCCTGAATAGATGGTATTCAGTG
Organism: Dromas ardeola; assembly: GCA_013398915.1. Classification (NCBI taxonomy): domain Eukaryota; kingdom Metazoa; phylum Chordata; class Aves; order Charadriiformes; family Dromadidae; genus Dromas; species Dromas ardeola. The sequence continues at coordinate 341,047 of VYZM01011624.1, read as the reverse complement.
ATACAAAATCCAACCCACAGGAGGTTAAGCAAATAACTATCTGTTTTCCTTAGAGATTGATACCGCGACCAATATTGTTCAACAACTTTATTAATGACCCAGAGAAAGCAAAAAAAGCAGTCTCAGCAATTATACAAACAATTCCAATTTGGAGGAGTGGCTGTTATATTGCAGGGCTGAGGGATTTTGACAGGCTGGAGAAATTGGCTCACGATGTTCAAAGGCAAACACAAAGTCCTGTATCTGAGATACAGGAACTCATGTGCAACAATGCAGGTTCGTCACTGAAATGGCTGGCAAGCAGCACTGCAAAAAGTGATCTGGGGGTCCTGGTGGACAAGCTGAACATGAGTCAGCAGTGTGCCCCCATGTGAAGAATGCCAATCATATATTGGGCTGCAGTAACAACAGCATAGCCAAGCAGGTCAAGGGAAAGATTATTCCCTCCACCTGGCACTTGTGAGATTGCATCTAGAGTACCGTGTCCAGTTACGGTCTCCCCAAATCAAGAAAGATACTGACACAGTGAAGCAGGTCCAGCAGAGGGCCACCAAGACTGTCAGGGACAAGAACATGTAGCATATGGGGAGAGACGGAGGGAGGTGAGTTTGTTCAGCTGTAAGAAAAGGCAGCTCAAGGGTATGATACTGCAATCTACAACTGCATCTTGAGAATATATAGAGAAGATTGAGCCAGAAGACCGAGTCAAACTTCTTAGACACACAGCAAAAAGACAAAGGGTAACAATCGATACACAACAATGGAAATTTCAACCACATAAGGAGAATTATTTTTTGTTTTCCTGAGGCTGGTCAAACACTGCAACAGGAGCCTAGAAATACTGTGAGATCTTTAACCTTGCAGCCTTGAAAATGTTCAAAGCTCAACTGCACAGAGTCCCGAGCAACCTCTTATAGGTGATCCCACTTTAAATGGAGAGTTTGACCAGATTTCCTCTACTTCCAACCTATGTTTTTCTATGCTTCTAACAGCAACACTACCCCAAAGTCCTTGATTTTCTTAAAAAAGTTCCCTTTTTAAAATAAAAAAGTCAAGGTCTTTTTGGACAGAAGTCCATTATTCTGCCAAGAGCTTCCATAAAGTATTTTTAAACAGAACTCACAGTCAAGTTCAAGTGCAGGGCTCTTCTAACTAAAAGGTAGTGAAGTTTCACTTGCTCTGTACATCTTTAGTACAAAAATCTTTATGATGGTGATGAAAATGGATGTCCTCCAGAAATATTTACTCTCACACTAGCTATTAACCTTCAAAAAAAATTTCTCTGATCTTTTTTTAGACTATCACCTGGCCAGTCATCATATAAACCAGTCTTAGAACCACATGCTCTAAAAAATAAATTACATACAGTCAAAGATACAAAAAAGAACTAGTACGCAAGACAGGAAATAGCTAAAAGAGCAGCCTCTTACATTTTGCAACAAACCTCAGGCAAGAGTTTCTACAAAGTTAATAATCTTTACAGATTATTTTACACATACATGTAAATACATAACTTACAATTATAGATTACATAAAGAATATATTCCATTTCCAGTTACAAGTGTCCTACATTGCTGATTTCAGTGGGGTCACAACAGCATGCCCAATTCTTCTCTCGGTCATTTTTTTTTCCAATCTAAATTCACACTAATCTCACATCAATTAGTAAAAACTTGGTGAAATATTGGAAAAAAAATACTACATCCTGGAACAGAAGGAAAAAAACAGTTTTTAAGAAACAGGTTAATAGATTCACTAAAATTAGCAGGTGATATGCCTGCCTGTAATAGCATAGCACTAGACCCAGTGATCCAGGAATACAGATTTGAAGGGGACCTCTTGGGAAACATTTCTAGGTGTATCAGATACACTAGTCAATCCACATCTGTCACCTAAAGTCTGTGCATCCACGTCTCCTTTGATGAGCTTTGCTTTGCACAACACAAAAGTAAACTTTCAAATTTCATCAAACACTGCCTCCAAAAGAGGCCGAAGGAGCAATGCTGTCACACTTCAGTGTATTATTGAGCTCCAGCTGGTTGATGCTGTATTCTTACCAGTGGCCATTTCCAAAACTGTACTAGAAAGTTCTCTTTAAAAAGAAAAAAAGATTATTTTCTGCTCCCACAGCTGGTAAACGCAGAAAATCAAGCTGTTGGGGCTATACAGTTGCCAACAAGTGAGAGAAATAGATGTGAAAGGGACACTCGGAGTTACTGGAGAGCTATCACAAGAATTCAGGACCACAAAGCATGTCTGTTATTGAGATCAGAATTCCCAACAGGTTCCAATAAGAAGCAGATTTTTTGTTTCTGAGACACCACTTGTTTTCAATTACAGCCATCTACATCTTCTGCTAACATTCTTCCAAGATGAGACCTTGTACCTGATAGCATTCGTTTTCAGCCCAGGGCTATGACAGACTTTCCTCGTGCTAAGTGCCTGTGGTTCTAAATCCAGGATAGTCCAGGAAATTAATCTCACTCCAGGCTTCCTTCTGTTCAGCACCATATTCTTCAAAAAAAGATCTCTGTGAAGAAATAAATGAACTCCCTGCTTCCCCAAATATCATTGCCACCATGATCGAGGTTGTTCAGCCTGGAGAAGAGGAGGCTCTGGGAGACCTTATAGCAACCTTCCAGTACCTGAAGGGGGCCTATAAGAAAGCTGGGGAGGGGCTGTTTGCAAGGGCATGTAGCAATAGGACGAGGGGCGATGGCTTTAAACTAGAGCAGGGCAGGTTTAGATTAGACATTAGGAAGAAGTTCTTTACAATGAGGGTGGTGAGACACTGGAACAGGTTGCCCAGAGAGGTGGTGGAGGCCCCATCCCTGGAGACATTCAAGGCCAGGCTTGATGAGGCTCTGAGCAACCTGATCTAGTTGAAGATGTTCCTGCTTACTGCAGGGGGGTTGGACGAGATGACCTTTAAGGGTCCCTTCCACCCCAACACATTCTATGATTCTATAATCCTAAGAAAACATGTAAGAACACATCTTGATGATTGAAGTTGGGAAAGTTGCATTCATACACAAAACAGAAAAAAATGACAGAGGATGGCAAAACAGAAACACTGTAGAGACAAGCCTCCCCTAGGAGCATATCTTAGTGTTCCACGTTGGGTTCTACTCTGACTCTCACCAGTCCTTGACAGCTCTGTGTAGCAGCAGCATATAGATCAGCATACCAACCACAGTGACAACGGATAATTCCGCTCCTGCCATAGCCTTCCCTATGTTTCTAGGAGTGGGAACAGAAAAAAGCCATTCCAAAAATGTGTGGGCAGCCTCACACAACACAGGAGAAACATTCAAAGAGGAACTGAAGCAGGAACTAGCCCATTTGATCTGCGCCAGTGGTAGAGACCCAACCTCAGAAGGATTTTCAGTCCTGTAAATTGTTCTAATACTCTACACAAGAACTACTGCTAGCACTCATTTCAACAGTTGTATCTAACCATCCATCTTCTTCTACTGCACTTTATACAACTGCTTTGGTTTGTGAAACAGTCCCTTTCCTGTCCATTCCTGCTCCTGTGTCTGGCTCCTGACAAGGTTGTAGGCTGGCTTTCTCATGATTCCTGAGACTCAGTTTTCCATTTTCCCACTCTATTACTAACCTGGCTGAAACAGATTTACCTTCATGTGATCTCAAAGACTAAAGGTCCTATCTACCTGAAAAGGTCTCTTTACATCTAGGAGAAAATCCTTAGGTTGAGAAGGGTCACATGAACAACAAAGCCCACCTGGGTTAACACTGCTAATGGAAGCATGCAGAGGCACTTTGGATAGCGGATAACAGATGATGGGTTTTGCTCGTCTGAAGTTGCTTCCTCTACATCTGGGATGTTGTCTCATGCAAGCAGGAACAGAGATTTTGGTGAAGCATGACATGATGCACGTACTCTCTAGAAACACTTTGAGCATCATAGCCTGGCAACTATCACAGTAGCACAGAAGAATATCAGTTTAACATCATCTGTTTTCATACAAGAGGAACCCTTTATCCCTGGCCTCTGTTTTTCCAGGAATAATGGAAAATAAGTCTTCTCTAGAGGCAGGCACAAGCCTTCTAAGCACAGTTTCAGAGTGCTTAAAAGAACACAGGTTTTTTTCAGGCAAGAACAAACTGCATTCTTTTCTTCTTTTTTTTTTTTTTTTAAAAAAGTATATTTTACTACCCAATTTTGACAACTGGTCTTTATCACAACAGGAAGAAGAATTCCTTTAGAATGTTTGTGTATGGAGGGAGGGAGAAAGAAAGACAGACAGAGACACAGTACACTCTACAGGAATTGGTACTGATAAGACAGGAATTGTCTGGGCTCTTTGTACTGATTTGCTGTCCTGCACTTTGTGGAGCTAAACAGAGAAGGCAGGTGCTGAGGATTAGCAGCCCTGCTGGCCTGGATGGGAAGGAGCAGAAAAAAGCCTGCTGATTTTACTAGTAGTTTCCCCTTCATATTAGTCACTTCAGTAACCCTTGCTTCACTGACAGGAATGACACTGGGCACAGAGTACTATAAAATATTAAAACTGGGTAGTGATTTCTCTGTCCGTCAAGACTGTGGATGTATTTGTTCCTAAAGCCCACCCTGCCCCACCTTTTACCTTTCTCAAAGAACATACTGGCTTAGGGTTTAGAACTCCAAGGGAACTCAGGTAAGTTCCTCTTCCTATTACACAAGACATGGATGACAGTTTTGCTTGTGGCCCCACAGTTAGATGAACTGGGACAACAGTAAAAGGAATTGGAAGGGTTTAGGAGGAAAGAACCTGATAAAGAGGTTACCAGACAACATCAAACACCATTGGCAGCGCCCAGTGTTCTCTATTCTCAGATGTAGATTTGGAGAGGGGTGGCAGGATGTACTTTGTTGTCAGGAGCATATAACTACTCAGGTGCAGAGTTCTATAATCACACACCACCCTTCTGGGTTCATTTTTATAGTTTTGGGCATAGGAAAACACAGTTTATTTTCCAGTCCTGATTATCTTGCTCTGGAGGCTAGAAGCAAGATGGACTGCACCGTACTTACAGCTATCCAAAAGCAACACCTGTTATAGGACAAAAACACTTTTTACCACTGACTTCACCTGAAACTGGAAGGGCAGTAATTGCTGCAGACACCTAAAACTGTTCACGTTCAACTCGATTGTCACCCTCCTGCACATCCCGTTCCCCCCATATCAAATGCAGCTCTGAAACACATTAAGGTCAGACACATTAATAAAAATAACATTAAGGAGTTAAAGAAATTTCAGACTCATTTGAAGCATTTAAACTAATGAAAATAATATCAAGGTCTGGCTCAGTCACCATCTGCTGAAGAGACAAAGAAAGAATTCTCCAACAAGAGGGGTGTTCCCTTGCTACCTATAATAGGCAGATATAATCCTGAACCTCAAACGCAAGAAAGCAGAAGTATCCATTGTAGCAGACTTATTTTAAAAAAGAAAATATAATGTAAATAGAAGAAAGAAACCAGAATACAACATAAGCACCAAATCTTACTCTCCTCAGTTATGCAAGGTGTTGAAATTCCATGCCAGATTCTGTTCTAGGCTAAACTCAAAAAGTCACTAGTGTAAATTAAGAATAACTCCTCTGAAATTAGTACAGCATTGTCATTCTAAGGAAAATAAAGTTGACCGATATTATGGGATATTCTGTTCAGCTGAGGAGATCTGGCTCCTAAGTAATACAAATTTAAAAATCCACTGAAGTTCGACAGTTAAAATAAAAAACTCTTAAAAAAAATAAATCTGTAAAAGTCTCCAAGTGTGATTATTTGAAAACACTTGCAAGGAACAATGTTTATAAATCCAACATACTGGACTTCTTTGAAAGCGAAGAAAACACTTACTGTGGTTGCATTTGCTGAGGTAACCCAACAGGAGGCTTCTGCTTGATGGTGAATGCCATCTGAGTCATAGGGCCAACCTTCGGTGGGACATGCACCTTCTGAGAGAAGGTCTGCTGGGCAGCCTGCTGGGGTATGGGCCATGGGGGAACAACAGGGCTCCGGCCTCCAGTGGAAGATGTGTCTTGCATGACTGTATCCTCACAGGAATTACCTTTTGTTCCTGGTTTACACACACAAAGCTGAGGTCGCAGGCACATCCCTCCATTTTGGCATGGTGGTGCACAGTTAGCTAAGAAAAGACATTTTAAGAAGTACCTGTGAAACAGAGCATGATGGAAAATGCAAACCCTCCCCACAATAAAAAAAGATGTTAATTGCTAACGTTAATTAGAGTAGGAGAAAGCAACATTGCTAAGCTCCACAAAAGATAGCATATAAGTTGGTATGGCTTTTATTGCTTTGCTACATAAGACATGTACAACATTTGAACAACTTAGAAAAGTAAAATACTGGTGAGCTAAAAGATAGGAAATGCACAAGTTAAAACAAGAAATACAGCATTATTTCAAATCTTCCTGTTAGCGACCTTTTATGCTGTCCTTCCCTGCATCCTCCCTCCCTATATTTTAACAACCAAATTGCATCTGATGAAACAATATTGTGCAAATTATAGAGTTTTACTACTGATCCAGGCTTAGATTCATTCTATTACTATTTGAAGTCACAGATCCTCCATAGGTACCCAGAAGGAATACTTACAGTTATGTTATAGATGACCAAAACAATGCGGAGAAGCATGAAGTGATTTAACCCCTCCATCTCTAAAGCCCAAATGAAATTCCCTCCGATATCACCACCGTAATAACGTAAAAGGAGACACATAAACTGCTGCTACAAAGATGTAACTACACCTAGGGGTGTAGGCACTTCAATCCAGTTTTAATACATACATTTACATATAAAAATAAACACACAAGCATACATATAAAATAACTTATTAGGATGGGACAGTGGAGGACTAATTTGTCAACCGATAATACAATCTGATACAAATGTATCATGTATACCACCCGTACACGACTCTAGAATTTCCCCACAACTTTAACCTGAGCTTTGCATGGGCTTCTTCTCACATATACTTCCCCCTTCCATACGTTGTTCAGCAACATATCTCCTTTTCAATACTACTTAGCTGAGTAACAAAAAAATAATTATTTGTTTGCTTATATTTCCGTTTATTTTTGAGAGTATATTTTGTCTTTGACTGCAGTAATACTGAAGAATATTTTCACTGTAACTTGAGAAGGGATTTACAACAAGCATATGTTGTAATATACTAGCCAACTCTTTGTTTTCCTTTAAGACCTAGATTTTGCTAGGAACAGTAAAAATTTGCCTATGTGCACGACTGAAATTAATTATGTCTTTGGAAAACAGATTTAGGAGCCCTAAACTCTAATGAAGTTTCATTGGCTTTTCAGAGACTCTAAGACCAGAACAGTGATCCCACCATCCAGGTCATCTGTAGAAAATGTGTAAAGATCACAGTGAAACAATTTGGTCACAGTTTGGAGTGCTTTAGAAAAATATCACATAAAAATTTTTGTTAAAAAAAAACCCCACACATGATTTTCAAAAGTCCCATTTTTACAACATGAAAAAAAAAATTCATACTGAACATATATTTCTTGAGATTTATGGACATGTATCTATATTAACTTCCAAACTTCTCAACAAGTTATTTAAAAAACAAAAATCAAACACAAAAGTAAGCTAACAAGACCACCCCAAAAGTCACTATAGTCAAAATATCCACTCTGCTAGGACACTGATCACTGTGTATTTCCTCACTCTCAAAACTGAAATAACCATTTTTACGTGCACAAAAGACAACACTGAGAAAACTGCAACTCTCTCTCTCCTGTACAGCCAAAGCTGTACTCCAGAAGCCTAACAAAACTTAAGTTTCCACTTATCAAAGTAAACCTGATAAGGTTGCAGTTAATTTAAAACTATGCAGCTGAAAATAGAACCTGTTTTTAAATTACCTTATCTTTTTTACCTAGACTTGAAGATTCTTACTTCACTGACATCAATGTAAACTCTGCAAGCTTCTCAGCTTTACATATACATAAAACATATGAAGCTCTACAGGACAAACTGCGTTACTCTGTCTGGCCTTATGTAACAAAAGACCCAGTTTGTCTCAAAACCTGTGAACAGTGACAGCAGGTTGAAAAACTGATCCATTAGACCTCCGCAGCAATCCACCCTTTGATTGAAGTTTCCCGCATGACTTCCTGGTCTCTAAATTGGAAAGGCATGGATTTGATGCATGGACCACTTGGTGGATAAGGAAGTGGCTAGATGGCCACACTCAAAGGATTGCGTGCAACAGCTCAATGTCCAAGTGGAAAGCAGTGACGAGTGGCGTTCCTCAGGGGTCAGTACTGGGAACAGTGCTGTTTAACATCTTCGTCCACGACATGGACAGTGGGATTGAGTGCACCCTCAGCAAGTTTGCCGATGACACCAAGCTGTGTGGTGCGGTCAACACGCTGGAGGGAAGAGATGCCATCCAGAGGGACCTGGACAGGCTTGAGAGGTGGGCCCGTGTGAACCTCATGAAGTTCAACCAGGTCAAGTGCAAGGTCCTGCACCTGGGTCATGGCAATCCCAGGCACAAATACAGGTTGGGCAGAGAATGGCTTGAGAGCAGCCTTGAGGTGAAGGACTTGGAGGTCCAGGTGAACGAGAAGCTCAACATGAGCAAGCAACGCACACTTGCAGCCCAGAAAGCCAGCCGCATCCTGGGCTGCATCAAAAGAAGCGTGGCCAGCAGGTCAAGGGAGGTGATTCTGCCCCTCTGCTCTGGTAAGACCCTACCTGGAGTACTGCATGCAGCTCTGGAGCCCCCAGCACAAGAAGGACATGGGCCTGTTGGAACAGGTCCAGCCGAGGGCCATGAAGATGATCAAGGGCTGGAGCACCTATGCTATGAGGACAGGCTGGGAGAGTTGGGGTTGTTCAGCCTGGAGAAGAAAAGGCTCCGGGGAGACCTTATAGAAGCCTTCCAGTACCTAAAGAGGGCCTACAGGAAAGATGGGGAGGGACTCTTTATCAGGGAGTGGAGCGATAGGACGAGGGGTAATGGCTTTAAACTGAAAGAGGGGAGATTTAGATCAGATATTTGGAAGAAATTGTTTACTGTGAGGGTGGTGAGGCACTGGAACAGGTTGCCCAGGGAAGCTGTGGATGCCCCATCCCTGGAAGTGTTCAAGGCCAGGCTGGATGGGGCTTTGAGCAGCCTGGTCTAGTGGGAGGTGTCCCTGCCCATGGCAGGGGGGTTGGAACTAGACGATTTTTAAGATCTATTCCAACCCTTAACCATTCTATGATTCATTAATGCCATGTAACAGATCACAAAATAGGATAAAATATCACATTATTAGGAAAGAATAAAAATGAACATTTTAATTGACATAATACAGCAGTTTAGTTTTAAAAATGTTCAAGATGTCTGCACTGTGCCAAATGTATGACCTAATTATTTCAGTTGAAGACAACAATAATGGCACATCTTACTGAAAACACCATTATTTTCCATAAAGCTAAGATTCCAAGAACCGGAGCATGCAAGTATTCAGTTTAAAACTGAAAAGCAGGCCAGTATACTCCTGTTAAAGGCAACAGGCTTGCTCCCATTCAATTCAAGGAGGCCATGACTGCAAATTCAAAATGGGGTGAGGCAAAGATGCAAGTAACAAGACTAGCCTTAGTGGGTCAGATCAAAGATCCACTTAGTCGAGTCTCCGCTCTCCGTTACTAAGGTGGATGCTTAAGGACAGGTGTAAGGACAAGGGCGAGAAGCAGTAAAAGTTTGTACCACTACAGCCTCCAAGAATTAGAGGCTCTGCAGTTTCCTGAGCAAGAGTGATGGTTTTGTGTTTAGTAACCCTCAACAGATTTTTCTGCCAGGAGTTCACCGATCTGCATTTTGAACCTGTTAGATTTAGTATCCAAAACTTGCTGTGCCAAGGAAGCTGGCCACATTGGAAGGCCAGGCATAGACAACATAACCAACCTTGTGCCACTTCCAGAAGTGTAATTTGGTGAAGGAACATGGGGGTCTCTTAGGTTGTTTTTTGTGTTTTAAGACCACGCAAATCTGTATCTACTAAAGATAATGCCACAGTGCTCCATTTGCTTTGGAAGTCCCTAAATCGCCAAGAGCTGAAAGCATTTTCTGTAGCTGTTTCCCAACACGTTCATCCTTTTTATGCATCTTTCCCTAATCAACTACTGATCGCTACCATTGCAGACAGAACACTGGGTTAGAGGGACACTTAGCAGGCCTGGTACGGTTTTATTTATGACATTCTTTCAGAAGAAGTAGTATAAAATAGTAACATTACCATTAGGCTTAACACACAGATGTGTTGGAAAGGGTATGTTTGGCTTGGGACTAATCTAGACATAATGCACTTTTCAATCCATGTGTTCATGTTATTTTGATTAAAGAGTATATAAATATTTGCAGGAGCAAGACCTAAAATAAAGGGTTTATAACAGTTTTAAAATATGTAAATATTTTAAAACTTCTACATATACAGAATGTATTTAACACATACTAAATAAAGCATAATTTAATATATTCGGTCAGTAAGTACAAAGTTCAGATAAAAATTTCTTTTTCAGAGCTTTTGAAAGAATCAAAATATAGGTACAACTAACTCCAGTTGTCATGAAAAAAGTTTTATATTAAATTCCTGATAATTCTTGAATTAAAATCATTAAGCTCTCATTTCTACGCTAATCACTTTGATTTTACCTTGATTCACAATTATCTTCTTCAAACAGTAACATCCCATTTACAAGTTTATTTCCTTGTGTCTCTAGATCATATGGAAAATTGAAATTCACAAAAAACATACTTTTCAGTGAGACACTCACAATAAACAAATTTAAATGTCCCAAAACTGTCCTGCACTCAAGTTTCTAACATTTTAGTATCAGCTCCACCTTAAAGCATGTCCTTTATCTACCAAGTGCTGTTAGTACTTAAATGTCCACAAAAATTTTTCAATGTCATTCCTGAATTTCCAATATTTTGATACAATGATTACTATACAACAGTGTTGTGAGTTTTGTGCTATTTCTAGTAATCCCATCCACTAGATTTTTCCTTTCTGTTTCCACATAAAATGTAACATACCTTTTTCCCCCCCTCTTCTTAACCACACATAGTCAAGCATCAGTTCAAGCAGAATGAACTGACTTTCAACAAATTTCATCACTGCGCACATCAGCACAGTATGTATCAACTTCTCTCATAGGACTGCATAAATCCTGTCAGGCAAAATACATGCTAGAGAGCAAATAACAGAAAATATAGTAATTGGAAAGAGGATTGTAGTGTGGGGTTGTTTCAGATTCCAGCATAAAATGGTCGAGAAATGATGCATGCATCAAGTTTACAGAAATGGGCAAGACCAACACTGACATGAATATATCCGTGCTTAGAGCAGAAATTTCAAGTTCCTTTACATGCAACACAGGAATAATGTTAAAGGCATAGTAAATATTGTCTCTATTTCATTAATTCAAGATTTCTATTCCTCAAGCACACAAGGAAACCAAACCAAAGCTCATCTTGGTTGAGTGCGCATCCTAAACAAAAAGTTGTGATACAAAGGCACCTTTAACTCCTGCTGCGTTGAAAGACAGAGTGATGACCCCCCACCAATTCCAAAAGAAAAGCAGTGAAGCATTTTCTCTGAAAAGCGAGAAGCTGTGGGTTCTGAAAGGAAAGAAGCATATTCCAGTTTCCCCTCAAAAATCTGAATATGGTGCCGACACCCTGGAGAAGATCAAAGTTTATAATAGTTTCTTGTTCTCTGAATTGCCCTGCTGATTAGCTCACCACTTACTTTTACACTTTTATATCATTTTATATAATTTTAAGTCTCTTAAGCTGTTGTCAGGACTGAGGATACAACACTGGAGACTATAAACCCAAAAGCTAACTGAAGGAACATTTAGTGCTTACCATCTAATGCTTTTCTGGGGATCTAGTTCTCCATCTGAGTATCTCTCTCCAAACAATTTTCACAAGTTGAATTTTATCAGAAATATATCCAACAATTCTACACAGTCATTGAGAATAGGGGAGAGAGGAATTTGTGACCAAGAGTGAGACAACCATGTTGTAAGACCATTCCATAAAAAAGCTGAAATTACTTAAATAATCAGAAGAAATGGCATTAACTGCAGAAAACCTGTATGATCTGTACATCTCTAATGGAGGAAGTATTATGACCATCTGTGTCTTCCTATACAGGAACTTTGTTTTTATTGTAACTATATGGTTCTTAAAGAACTCTTTCCCTAAATATATTTCAAATAAAAGCAAGCGTCACTGTTGGAATTCTTCACTGGTCCACTTCAAAACATCTGATGCATTCCCACACTGGCTTGGATGGCTACATAAACATGACCTCCAAGAAAGGAGGGAAACAAAAAACAATACTTTTGGCATACATATTTGTTTTAAAACAAACAAACAAAAATCACAGAATTTCTTTCTAAACCTAATGACAAAATAACATACTTTATTAAGAATGTTTGCTATGTATCTTCATAGTATTACTCTAAATGCTAAGATTTATCAGAATTTAATAGCAGCTATATATACTTCAAAAGCCTAACTTCAGCAAAAGGACACATTATTTTATCAGTCATAAGAATATAACATGCTGTTTGATACTTGGCATTTTCATTCATGTTGTGTTTACTAGAGTTTATATAGTATAAATACTTAAGTTAGACTGTACAATCTGGGACACACTTTAAAGTATTTAAGTATATGAGATCATAATTATACATATTCTGACAGTAAAACATTTCACATGCTGTAGATCCTTCTACTATTTCAGGATTAAAAAGAAATTATTCACTACAGAACGGACTAAGTCAAGGAAACGAGATTCATGTGCTACATGTCGTTCTTGCTTGCTGGAGTGGTTAACACTCCAGTCTGCAATCCTTTTAATTCTCTTAACCTTCTCATTACAGTGCTTATTCATTTTGTTACAAAATACTTCGTAAGAAATACACAGGAAACTGAACAAACTAAGAGAAAAATAAAGGGATAACTGAAAATTTTTAACTGGATGTAGGATTCAGACAACTGAAGTGTTACAGAAAAGAAATACCAGAGAAAAGACTATTAATCATAACAGAGTAATTAAAATGCTAAGAACAATAGTTATTCCTGAATCCAACAAACTCTCAGTAAGAGTTCACCACTTAGTTGAGCTTCTCCAAACTCCAGGCCTAAACTGCCATCTAGAGATAATAAAGACACTGATTTGAACTATGAAAAAACAAGTCTTGCCACAGGACACAAAAAAATCCCCCTTTAATCAGGAAGCAGCTCTCCAAAACTTGATGTTTATGCAGGGAGTGCTATTCATGCTTCACAAAAAAAA
>VYZM01011624.1:225055-318536 GCA_013398915.1 Dromas ardeola | reverse complement strand
GGCCCCGCGAGCCAATCTGGGGCCGCCGTGACGTCAGGCGGCGCCCCCGGGGCGTGGGGCCGGGGCCGGGGCCGGGTGAGGGGGGTGACGGGGACGATGGGGACCCGGCAGCGGGGCGGCCGCCGGGGTCCCGGCTCCCGGCGGGGCCAGGGGAGCCCGCGACAGACCCCGAGCCCCTCAGTGAGACTCAATAAATAACGTTTTTTTTACCTTATGGTGGCCAACTTGCCATGCTGCCTGTGGCACGGGCGACATTGCTGTCCCGTACAGTTGGGGTCACGTACCTGCACTTTTGCTATACCTGAGCGTTTCTTTCTTATTTTAATGGAAATGGGGGAGTTGGAGAAGAAAAGGGCAATACCTTGACTGCCGCCTGTGTCTTGCTGTGGGGCTCACTGCAACGGATTAAGAAGGCTCCCTCTGAGTAGAGCAGTGATGTCAGATGGAGGCAAGGCTTTAAACCCCCGAAAAACACTATATCCACACATCACTTTGTAGGGAGGGGCTCAATGAAGGCACTTACACACATGAAAGGTAAGTACACTCCTCACTCTGCCTGATGAGGGCCATAGGGTTGAAATTGCTTTTAGCAGAAATCTTGGAAGGATTAGGTGGGATCATATTCTTTCTTGTATTTCTTTGTTGGTAAAGCAGCCTGTATTCCTAAAGAACAAAATACAAACCACAATTGTACACTTGGAATTAATACGTAAACAAAACTGCCTGCGTTTCTCTCCAGTGTATCTTAACTGATGTCACCGATTGTAAATAAAGAAAAAAAGAAAAAAAACCAAACGAACCAGAAAGTTCACAAAATATCTTTTAAAATACTCAGAAGCTGCTATGTCCGAGTTCTTTCCAAGAAACTTCGCGGAGAATCAAACAGTTTGCAAATCCAATAGCTTGGAATCCACGTCCTCCTCCCCGGGTTCTCCTCTGCTCTTTTCCAGGGCTTTAAGGACACTGACCCTGGCTCCAAACTGATGAGATTTTGTTCTTAAATGCTCTACGCAGCTGGCATGGGGAGCAGGAGGGTTTCACATTGACGAGATTCCATGCAAGAGCCAGTATTACAAGCACAACAGTCTCTTCCTCCTTGGTTCCCATCTATTTAAAACTGCTCAAAAATAAATAGATGTTTTAAATAGATGAGAGTTTGGAGCTTTCTATAGTCACAGTGTAAGGGAGCCGCATCAACATTAAAGGCTTCTGCTCCCGTTCTTCCAGCGCTCTGAATTGAAGCCCAGTGTTTGAAAAGAAAATGCCACTAGCACTGGGGGCTTCTAAATCCACAGTTGGTTAAACTAGAATGAAACTCTGTGGTGGTTCAGAAAAGAACACTGAGATAAAGCCTGAAAGTAGTTCCAGCTTGAAGATAACTAAGAAATTAACTGTGAGACCGCTGCCTCCTCTCTTAGCAAACATATACGTCTGTTGTTTTTTTAACTTGGAAGATACTCTCAGCAACTGAACTGCTCAGCCTTCCGAGGCTAATTGTTGTCAATCCTGAGTATGCTAAATGTTTTTACAGTGTTTAGGGAACAAAAAAATACCTTGAAACCAGAGAGGTGGGGTGAGGACTGAGTAAGTAGAGAGAAACTGATGTGGCGCTCAGGATTGTTGCTCTGCACAAGACCGCTGTCCTTCAGAAGTTTTCCAGAATGAGATCACAACTACGTGTGTGGCTGGGTTTGTTGAACAGAGGGCAAAAACTGCATCATTCCACAGCAGAAGCCAGTTGCTTTTAAGAAATGTGGGTTTTAAGTCATGTCAAGCAGGGGGCAAATGTGGTGTATTACTGGCTACTGTACAGCAAATGGTAAGGGACCTCGAGGAAAATATATTCACAAAGGTGGATGCCTTGCATAAAATGATCTACGTTTAAAAACATTCTTGAAAAAAAATGTTAAGTATTACCTGAGATTAATTGGTTGAGGTCAAGCACTCCTCACAAATTTACATGGCAAATCTAACATTCAGTGCTCTCTTTTTCTCTCTAACAAGGAAACCCACACTTTTCTTGTCTGTTTGTCTGGTTTTGGTCACTTCTACACCACACCCCTCCCCAACCCCACGGCCCCACTCCCAAGTCTGGAGGGTCTTGGGTGTTAGGGACCTGGTTTGGGGTTTGGCTGCAGTAACACGCTGAGTTGGCCATAGAAGTTTTAACAGCTAAAAGAGAACTTCAGTGAACCACCACTTCAGTTTAAAGCTCAGCTTAAAATTTCTTCACACGTAGAAGTCCTGCTTCCAAAGGCCAAAATACACATCTGTTCAGCACCAAACAACTAGATGCTGGCCTTTCAGAAACAAGCCAAATGGCTACTAAAGCTCCTGAGGATCCTCTGGTAAATGGTAACACTGCTTGCAAGAAACCTGCTCTGGCTGCCTCCCCACCTCCTGTGGAAAAGGCACCGACTGAGTTTGGAGTTAGAAGCAGGAGTTGGTATCTCACACCACTTACCAGGCACACCACTCTCTTAAAGAACTGGGAAAGCAATTCACGCTGTTCCTGTTCCTTTCCCTCCTGGTTTGTGACTAAAGGGTGAACACAGGGAAACGTAAAGAAAGGTCCTTAGTCTGTACACCTCCTGTCAGAGGAGCAGCCCTCTGGGTCCCCTGCAGTAAGGGCATAGCTGAGGCTGTGAAGGGCAGAACTGTCTGGAAGATTGCAAGTTGGACAGATGCAGGAGGCTGAATGGCTGTCCGATGAGATGGCAGGATTGCTTTAAGGCTAAATGGGCAGGGGAGAAGCCAGTTTGAGAGTCTGAGTATCTGCAACAAGAACCAAAATAGCATTATTTAAACCAAAATGAAAGCACGAACTAAACTGTCATATATGTTTTTGTTCAAGTCTTAAGACTTTGGGGCCAGTCCCATGAGTTGAGTAAGGAGGGACTATTGTTTTTGAGCCGTTGAAGTTGGCAGCACCCAGACATCTGCAGTTCTTGTTCAGCAAATGAAGGAGACAGGACTGTAGCCTCTCGTCTCATGAAGGATGTGTCTAGTGCACCGGCTCACAGAGCAAAGCAGCCACCTTCACAGGATGCCGCTGGGAAGATGTACATTGTGTTCAGGGTGAAGTCATCTGAGCACAGGTGATCACTCTGCCGTCCTTACGCAGCGTAGTCCCACAGTGTCTCCCTGTGACCCAACATCCAGGTTTGCCAGGCAGCAAGTTGAAGGATCAGCAATGACCGATGTGTTGGGCTACAGGACCAGCAAGCGACCGTGTTGCTCCTGTAGATCCACCGGGCAGCAAGCCTTACCCTGCAAGGAAAGCTGGGTTGGGAGCTCACAGTTAAAATATTAGAGTTTGACAAGGTTGAATGCTGCGTTTAGCCCCAATTTTGGTTACAGAACAGCACTTTTACAGTAGTGTAGCTCCATTAGCTTCAATAATAGTACTCTAAACTTCTTCTGAGCTAAAGGAGAAAAAGTAGTCTCTATAATTTCTTGTAAGCTGAGAATCAGCTGGAGATCAGTATCTGCTCTTTTCCTTTTCCTTACTATACAAGAATCTGCAAAAAAAACCCTGTATTTTGCAGGCTGAATTATACCTTTAGCCACAGCTTTGTATAGGTAACACAATTCTAATTTAGAAGGTGTTTCTTTTGAACAAAAGACAATGGTTTAGTCTTATTGTCATCAGAGTAGGGGAAAGAAGTGATTGACCCTTACTATGTCACTCAAGTACATAGCACACGTGACTCTGAATACATACATGAAGTAGATTTGCAGTGTAAGACCGTGTTGATGTTCATATAATTTCTACATGGGTTTTTTTTGAACAGAACTGTACCTTCCAACCATGACTTTTGCTTGTTCCTTCAGGCAGAAACTGTAATTACTCTACAGTTCGCAACTAGTATCCTGAGGCCTCAACCGTTCCTGAGTGTTACCACACTATAAATATCATTAATAACATTTCACAAAAAGACAAGTCCTGCTCACTCCATTCATGTAGGCATTTAAATTCACTTCCAAGAAACTCAGATAGACTAAGTCTGGATGGATGTGTGAGGTTTGGAAGGAAGTGGCTTAGCTTTGCTGAACCCATTTGCTACCGGTGGCCCTCCTTTGTGACTTGGGGATCTGTAATGATCAACCCTGGCATGCCTCAGTGTTTCCAGACTCACACTACATTACCTTGGGCAAACAACCTTCTGCCTCCCCCTCGTTGGGTTTGCTACCATGAACGCATCTTTGTAGCCTTCCCCAGCACCTCCTCTAAAAGAAGTCATCGTCTCCCAATGCATCGTTATTGCCACTACAATCAAGGCTCTGTTGCATTAGGCACTATACACACGTGCCAGCAGATAAATCATACCAGCTTTTCTGACTGGGAGTCACGCGGTCCTGAAGTAGACTAGCTTTTCGGGGAGGAAGGAACTTTTATGATGAGACTCAGAGCTTGGTCTGTATATCAATTCACATCTTGGAGAAATATGGGTCCTGCGTGGCACTGGGTGTCTGAAGCAGTCAGATTAGCCTGCAGATAGTCCAGAGCTGCAAGTCTAGGTGGGAAAAGAAAACAGACTAAGTATAGCCAGGGTAATGGTCATCATCCCCCCTTGGACTACTACAAAAAGAGATTGCCATAAAGACTGGGTTTTTTTGCATTAAGTCATACTGAAAGTTGGATCCATTTGGCAAAAGTCTAACGCCAGTTTATCACTACTGACCACTGCTACATCCAACAAAATACATGCTTAAGGCAAGTAGGAGTTGGCTTCTTTTCAAGTTGCTGACAAAACTGTCGTAATAAAAGAAGTTGTGTGGATTTGCATAGTCTTAAATTCCATTTTCCTGAACTAGCAGAAATCTCTACTAGAATATTTGGCAGTTTCACAGTTATCCTCACATACATAAAATAACTGATTCATAAATACAAGATATTTTTGAAGATATGAAAATCTCCACGCTGTGCTGTTGCAATTACTCTCCCCCTCAAGGAAATAAGTACATCTTGTCTGCAAAACAATTAAAATATCCATTGAACTTTTTTATTACGCTTTTCCTTGCAATTGCTTGTTTCTTTGTACAATCCCGCGTACACTGAAAATAAATAAACTTCAGAGGAAATCAGGTGGAAAGGACCACAAAAATGAGAAAATACATTTAATTATTTCACTTTACCTTAGGAGAAGACATGTTTAAACTAACACATTCTTCACAAAAGCAAAGTAAATATTATAACTAATATTTGAAAACTCTCGCAGCATGGCTATGTCATATGCCAAGAATACTAACCTCTACAAAAATAAACTTCAGTGGTGGATCCTGATTTTTCACTGTTGCACTGTGTGCTGCTCAGATTTAGGAAAGCTGAAGGAAAAAGTGTCTGTGTAAAATAAAGCCCCTCCTGACTTGAATTAGCATCGAAGAATGTCTTAAAGGTTTCATAATTATACATAATCCAGACAGACCAGCCCATTGGCATAAGTGGAAGAGGCGCAGACAGAAGTGGTATGAGACTATGAAAAGGGGAGCCACAGCTTGTGGGAACTCCATCCGTGACTACCCCTGCAGCAGCCGCTTAATAACCTGAAAGATAAAGTTTTCCCCCTCTTGTCTGTTCTTGGTCTCCCCCTCTGGCAGTTTGGGATGATGCTGGGTGGGCGGCTTGGTTCTCTACTGTCCACTTTAGTCTTGCTCTCTATGTCACAAAGAGAGAAACCCAGCCCTGCTCAGGCTGCTGTGCTAGAAACTAGTACTTGAGCTTGACTGTCAGGGTAAACAATTGTTTAAAGACCAGCTGGGCACACAGAGCAGCCGATCCTGGCTCTCTGGGTTAAAAAAGGGCAGAATACTACTTCCAATGATGCATTTGGAGCAGCTCCCAGCCACACCAATGTTAGAGGTTGGGAGTATGTGTGTAGGTCCTCTGTTTGCTGCTCTTTCAAGGTTTGCGGTGGAAGGTGATGAAATGAAAATTACAAGCTATTTTTTTTTTAAAGTAGGTAGGGAGGAAAATGCTGGGCTTTCATTTCCATCACTTTTTCTCCAATAGCAAAAGGTGTCTGCAGAGGTGTTTAATGTCAGTCTGCAGTGTGCCTGTCTGTGTTTTGCACCAGGGTGCTTGAAAGCTGACCCTGGCCTGAGCAGGCGGTTCGACCGGAGGAACTTTAAGGGTCCCCTCCACCCTCAGTTGTTGTGTGAGACTGGGATGAGGTGTGGCATCGTGCCTAACAAGCAGCCTCAGGTGGAAACAAGCACAGCTCATGCCCATTTTGGGTGGAACAGAAACCAGTTTCAAGAAAGTAAGCCTGCAGGGTAATAATGTGCAAGTCTTCCTGGTGTAGGCTGCAGGTGGGAAGGAGCTTGAGGACTGGAAGAGCTAGGACATGCAAGAAGGGATGAAGCAGACCCCAGAAAAAGGCTAAACACCTGGGCTCAAACACAACGCCAGGCACAGCCTGAACTGATCTTGCCATCAGACAGGTTGTAACATAAGAGTACTGTAGAGAGACATGCCAGCCCAGCACAGAGCCTCACCTGTATTTAGAGAACAGAAATTCTGTCTGGCCTTATAGCAAAGGGCCTTAGCCAAGAAGGGCCTGGTAGGGGCTAACAACACCAGATCATTAAAACATGATTTGCAAACAGCCAAATTAAAGTGATGTGAGTGACTACTTCCAAAGCAGATGAACTATAGCTGTCCCAAATAGCCTGGGAGATCCTGAGCAAAAACAGGCATGTGGAGGTCAGAGAAAGCCAGTGACTTGATTTGTCCTTATCACACCAGCCTCACGTCTGATTCCTAATTACGGGTGCTTTTTCTGAGGCAGGCTAAGCATGTCCAGCGGTAGCACAGATGCTGTTGCATTCCTCTACAAAGGGACAGCAGCGAGAAGCCCTGCCCCAGAGTGGTCTTCCTGGGACACAAGAATGCGAATGAGGGAAGGACCTGCCTAACAGTTCTCAGCAAGAAGGACTGTGATCCTAAATTGTGTGCAATGGACCACCCCCCACCCCCCCCAAAGGGGTGGAGCAGGGGCATAAACAAGTAGGTATGCTGTTTTTCTTAAAAGGGTTTAATCTCAGTGAGCTGCAATCAATGGAAAGACTTCCTATGATTTTGCCTGTCAGTAGGAATTTTATGGATTGAAGCCCATATGTGGAAGGTAGAGTATCTTGTGCAGTGAGTTTAACCTGCCTCAGAGTCTGTCACATCACCAGATCATTTTTCCATTCCTGTTGGTTAGTCAGTTTTGCACTGTTTGCCTGCTAGGCTCAGGACACCGAGCCTAAACAAAGGATGATTATGAAAATTATAAATTTATATCCTCCCTTAACAGCTGTGTTTAAAGTAAGTGTCTATAATTGTCAGATTGTTTTAAGCTTGCCATCATAATTTACCGTGCTTCCCCAAAAGCAGTTGCAGATGAATCTAAACAGTGCACGGCTTGTGGTCCATCCACAGCATGCCCACGACATCGTCCTATTCTCAGACATTCCCATGATGGCCAGCCGGTGAGTCACACAACCGCAGCTCCTCATCACCGGCAAAGGGAGCCCACCTGAGGGGCAGCCTTTCACTCTTGCCTTCAGTCAGGCGCTCGCTCACTTCTCCAAGCGGGACTTCAGTCTCCAGCATAGGCAGTGTCTCCGCAGCGGTGAGCGGATGGTCTCTTCAGAAGTCTTTTGCATACAGAAGCAGGCACCCCAGCTACACATCTGCAGGCTGACTTATTAGAACACACAGATTCGCAGGGCAATATAATATCCCATGCAGCAGATAGGAACAGCATACACAGACCCTTTTAGCTACACACATCTGTATTCCTACCTGGAAATAACCTGAAGATGTGCCTCAGTGCTAAATAGTCTGTCTGTGAGTTGTTTGAATCACATGTAGTTGGGGTGTAAAGAGTGGAGCCCTTCTTAGTCTAGACTAGGGTCCTCCAGGAAAGCAAGCATTTGTAGCAAGAAGTTTCAGCTCATGTAGCCCTTTTTTCTTTTTCTCATTTCACTTGTGTTGACTTGTAGCCAGCAGCACACAGAAAATCCAGAAAATTCTCAGGATTCGGGATCCATACATAAATGAATTTGGTAGCTTTGTTCATATTGCAGTTTAAAATTTTCAGGAAAAAGAAAAGCAGATTTCTATCCTTTTCTTTCAAAACAAGCATAGCATTTTCAAGGACCACAGTTTTGATGTATGAGAACACATACAATCTTGAACTGAAAAGATGTAATCTGAAGACAAAAAGAATGATCTACCTCTGTACAGAAGCTTCTTGTCTATTCCTATTCAAAGCACATCAGTGGCCATCTCTGACCTAAGATCAAGTAATTCCCATACTCCTAAGCTGAATTCATCTGTATTGCCCCTTATTTTCTGTGGGGCTGTAGCCATGGCTGACAAGAATCAGGATTCTTCTTGAGGATGATAAGTTAGATGATTTCCAGCAAGGTCCCTTGCAGGAGTTTTTCAAGAGGAGTTGATTTAAAGGCAACTGCAATTATGAAAATTAGAAATTATGACTGCCAACTATTTAAATTGAGAGAAACCGTCTCCAGTGGAGGGAACCTGAACAAAGACCATCCGTAAGTTCTTAGCATTGACTGACAAAAACACTGGTGGGGTTTTAAGTGTTTGACATTTTTGCTTAAGATGATACACTACATAGTGTTCTCAGGGTCTGCAGCAATCTCTTGTGATTCTTTACAGTTCAGTTCATCAAATACTGACATTTTCAACTTCAGTGTTTCATTATTTAAAGCAGCTTTTGCAAGCCACAGTCATACAGTTCTTCAGTCTTCTCTTGTCATCCATGTTATCATGTTTCTTTTGAGGACTAGAATAGATGTCTATTAAATGATTTAACTATGCTCAAAGATAGGGCTGATAAGTTGAACTTTCACTCCTACCACCTGTTATTATGTTTTATTAGTTTTAAATTGAGGTGGGTTTTTACCTTCTGAAAGAACTTAAGATTTGTTTTTATTGCAGAGAGGATCTAGGTGATTTGAAAACACAATTAGGCAGAACAAAGTCTTTTTACAAAACTACACAAATATTTAGTTAGTCTGAACAAAAGATCCACAACAGCAGTTTAAATATTTCCTCGTAATTTGATGAAGGGTTTGTAAAAAAAAATAAAATAATCCATATTCATAACTCATGTATTAGAAGTGTTTATTTGGAATCTGCATCCAAATCTCATCTCATCTCTCTTCCTTTCTTGTGATCTTCAAGTTTTCAGGCAGGCAGCGCCTGAGGATTAAGTTCTGCCCTGTTCTGGAGAAGCTGGGGAGTTCTGCTTAACTTATGCATGTTTTAGACTGCTATTAACTGCTCTGATCAGCACACTAGGGAAGTGGGGTTTTTTTCCCTTTCTTTTAAAACATGTTTGTACAGATGAGCTAGGCTGAATTTGCATTTAAACTAAACCTCTTTAGCAAGTAATTTTCTTGAATGTAACTCTTTCCAAATGTTTCCACAGCATCTTTTTTTTTTTAAGTGACAATAACGTTGTCACCAGGCAGGTGGCTTATCATTCACATTAGGAATAAAAATTAAAAAATAGTTTTGACTGAATTCTGTAATGGAGCTTTTTGTGAATGAGACTATGGGCATCATATAGTTGAAGGAGCTACTAGAGATTCTCAGTTCCTCAAAGCAGGGAGCATTTTTATTTTTTGGTAAGTGTGTCTGCTGTAAAGAAAAGTATGATGGTTTGTCTTGTGTATTGAAAAACAATTAATGTGACGAACTAGTTTAGTACGACATACGTGTTCACTACTCCATTAGCGAGTTTTCACAGTTAAAAGAAACATGCTTTAAGGCATCTTTTTCCTCTCTCACTGTGCAATAATCTTCAGTACATGTTAGCCTTTATCCTGTATCATGAAAGCTTATCTTCTCAGCAAAGGAGGCTTCAAGTTCTCTCTCACTGGTAAAGTAGTTTAGCTCTACGCCAAACTGGAAAATTTCACCCTTCCCCAGGGGTAAGTAAAATCCCTATAAGCGAGAGTTCAAGTCAAGCAAGTTCTACACTAGTTACTCTTTCCATGAGTCACATGCTTCTCTTCTGCAGAATCTGTCCAGCTCCTTGTCTCAGTGATATAAGATCAGCATAACCCAAATGATCCTTTATAGCCGAAAAGAATACTAACTTCTAATACTAACAAGAATAAAAGCCCTCTTCAGTTACAAACCAAACTTTTCGCCTCCTTTCCTTCTACAGTTTTCTTCACTTTCCCATTCCTTTTGCTGTTTTCCTAGGTCTGGCTCTCTAATCAAAACAACATGCTTACCTTTTAAGGTTTCTCATATTGATTATTTCTAAAGCAGCCACCAGTCTTCCTAATGTCTTTCAGTCAGGGAGATGCTCATCTTTTCTTATGCTACCTGATTGCATCTGCATTAGGAAATTATGTTGTTCGCATGTGATCGTTCTTTGCAGCGCTTCAGTACACAAGGCTTAGACTGAGATCTGCAGCAGTGTGGGGGTGGACACTAAGCGTGGGTTCAAGGGCCAGCACCGCCTGTTACAGTCCACTTCTAATTTGTAATAAGATTCTTATCTTGGGGAAAGCTAATGCTCTTTGAGCATACTCACTGATCCTGTAATCAATTAATCTTGAACAGTGTCTTAACTATTCTATACAATCATTGTTTCCACAGGGTAATTCCAGTAAGAACAATAACGTTTTTACTTTTCTTACTTAAAAAAACAGAAATAGCGTCTCAGAGGATAACCTGTTTTGTCCAAAGAGGGAAATATAGCACAGTGATTAGCATCTTCCAGGGCTAGGTGTTAGGGCACATAGGAAACCTTTCTTCAAAAGTAAGAAAATAACACATTCAAAAGAACAATGAATGCTTAAACTGAGAATGTGGGTGAGAAGCCGTGAGTTAGTTTTCATCACTGATCGTGCTGATTCCACATATTACCAGCCCATCTGAAATACTGTGCACAGCAAGCAGAGCAGTCCCGAGGGGAAGCTTTGGGTTTTATTCGGTATTATGGCGATTCATGCACAAAGGTCTGTGTATTGTCCAAGAGGATCTTGTCATAGACAATAATCCCACTAGCGCTTGGAATGTTTTCACAGTTTCATTTTCCAGGAGATCTCCAGAATGTAGCTGGTGATGTCTAGGCATTGTGGCAAATGAATTATATTCTCCTGACCTTCAGTAGTTGGCTAAGCCATTAGGTAGCCTGTTGAATTCAGAAGGAGTTACACTAATATTTTGGCTGCCTAAACCTGTAATTTAAAGATGTTTAGAGTCACAGGTTTATGAGTATACTGGAGTTACACAAACGATAGTGCAAAACACTTTCAACTGCAGGCAATGAATTATTCTTTATTTATCTGTATTTGTTTTACTAGGTCTCTTTTTTCTACCTACAGGTTTTATGGTATACAAAAATAGACATCATTAGGATTTATATATAACAAATGCCAATGTACTTAGAGGAAAAAACCAAGCGCCATAACAAGTTTTGCTTTGTTTTAAAAGTACAATGGTGTGAAAAATGGGCACGTGTTTTAGGTTCCCTTTTATCACTTTAGAGTGTTGTCTGGCTTTTCCAAACCATATACATAAATATGACTATATAACCTGGAGATAGGAAAGCACTTGTTTAAACATGCGCATGCCCACAGTACCGTAATTTACAGATACTCAGGGTTGGCACCATGTTCTGACATAGAAATTTAGGGTTGCACCACATGTACTGAACAATTGCTCTAATGTTTGAAATACAATGGCCACACTGTTTTGTTCCCAAGTTCTTTAGGAAAAATCAGTACAGATTTTTTTGTACGATATTACCTCTGTAGGTACTGTAGAAAAGCATTCAGTGTATTATTTCTGAATATAGCTGTTACTTATAATACTGCAAAAAAAAAAATCTTCAAATTAAAGCTTAGGCACAACTTACCCACTGGCACTTGGGGCTAAAACTCTGAAATTCAGTGGAAACACCATGGTAGCCTGTGGATTCAGAAGCCGCAGGTGGAACACTAAAACACAACAAACAAATAAACAGGCTTTCTAAAAAAAAATCTCCAAGTTACATATACCAGTTTCATTGTTATAAACCACCAAGTCAACCAAGCACTTTGTTTTATGAGGTGTTACAGAGTCAGAGGAAAAGGGCTTGGGGGACTGTATCAAAAAGTAACAGGGCAAGGTAGGGGAGAAAAACCCACACATTTGTCCCTGTTAAAAGAAAATTCCTTGTGCTGGGTTGCAGTTACAATATATTCTGTATAACCATGCACATCCTGGTGCTTTTCAGCCCCAAGAAGTTCACTCAGAAAACCCCAAAGGTTTTCCCAGCTAAGTCTTGCAGTGTTTCCCTCCATAGCTCTGCAGGGATCACAGTCCAGCCACGTCTGCGTATGGCCACTCCTCAGCGAGCGGTTGTAAGGCAGAAAGATTCTGGTGACATGTTCATTCTAATCTTATTTCTTGCTAGGAAATCATCCCTCTGATTTCCTGGTGTCCAAAACTGACCTTGTCATTTAAACTCAAGGAAAGGACCTGTGCGGGGCTATTGCCTTGAGCACAAGGTTGCCCGTAGTATGAGAAGATGTACTAGCCTGTCAGGAAATCTTTCTGCAAGGCTCTAAGAGAAAAAGAGGGCAGCTCAGCAGTTCGAAAGGCCATTTTTTTGCAAGAGACTTTGAAAAACGTGAACCAAAAAAACCGTGAACCATCTTTGTAGCCTTGCAGGACCTCTGTGGTCTCTGTTGCATTTGACTCCTCCAGAGAGAAGCCTTTGACAGAATTACAGGAATGCAACAGCAATTATTATTTATTTTTTCATCAAAAAACTTATCTATCTGGGTTTAAATTGACACTGCTGTAGCTTGCTGTCTGCCTCAGGTTCATTTCTAAGGCTGCCTAGTTCCATTAAGCAGCTAGTAATACTCACACCTATGCAACACTTTTCATTTATAGACTTCAGCATACTGGCACAGCTGCACCCCCGTTTTACACAGGGGAAAAGTCACAGAAAGTGAGGCCGACACTGGACTTTCTAATGCATGCTGCAGTTTGGGTGGCAGGAGGCTGACGGATATTACTTATTTTTTTCCTCTGGTGTGCTGGAAAAGGGTTTAATTAGCCACAGTGGCCTTCAAGCGCGCAGCCATTTACAGCAGCTGAAGGCCCCCGCAGGGTTCCCACATGTCCCGCAGGTGCAGCTGCTTCTGCTTTGGGCATGGGGGCTCAGCCTCAAGTGTGGCAGCACCCTCCCGCCACGGCCCCGGGGCACAGCACAGCCGCTGCACCCAACACAGCCCGCTCCCACAGTACAACGATAAGCAGAAATAAAGGGGAGGGAGACACACAGCCTCGGAAAGGTCGGTGCAAGGGGTCAGAGGGAAGGCTAAGTGGAGAAGGCGGCTTTATAAGGAGGAGGGGGATGCACTGCTGAAAATTCCAGGATGGTGAGAGAAAATGTATTCAGGGAAGGAGGAAAAGGGGGACACTCTTCACCTCATACACTCAAGTTTTGATGCAGCAAAAAACCTGGGCATCGCTTAAGTGTCCTTTGAATTTAGGGAGCTGGAATACACATGAGGTGCAGTGTGCAGCTGCACCTGGCAAGATGCGAATTAAGGGTGTGCAGGCAGATTTAAGCCTGGAGTTCCCTGTTTTGAGTGCCTGAGTTTTGCAGTCTTAATATTTTTCCACATAGACATCTGTCCCTGTTCCTGCCCTATACCGGAAACATTCACAGATTTATAGTCCAGTTCTCCATGCCCAGGTAAATGAAAGCCTAACAGAACAGTAAGCCGAGCTCCTATCAGTACACAAGAACAAAATGGACCATAAGGCAGGATCCCGGGGTTAGATGGGCCAACAGTACAGTCCTCGTTGTTAGGAGCAACCCCATCATCCATGGTGCAGAGGTACATCAGGAGTTTTTGCCCCAACACTTTTTTTCTAAGGCTGAGACCCTCTTTTAATATCCAGCCTCCATTTATTCATCACCATTTTATATCAGCTCCCTGCTTTTAATGTGAGAATTTTCTTTTCATCTTAGCATAGTTCAGGGCCTTTCCTGAGTGGATAGCAGGTATGTTGAGTTAACTGCAAGGCTATTAGCACATCACCTGTGGATTAATAATAACTACTATGTTAATACAGGACTATGTATTAGAAGATCCCAGTTCTGGATGTAAGAGAAAGACTATACTGTACTTCCTAAAACCTTGAAATTTTTAATATAAAAAATTAATTTCCTTTAGAGCGGTGTAGACAATGTTCTTGTCTTAAACCACTAACAAATGTGCGATGTTTAAGAATTATTAAGCAGACTAACAGATTACTCAGTTAAATAACTAAGCTTTAGCCTTAACAAAACATTTAAATAACATAGTCTTAACAAAACATTTAAATAGCATGGAATTAAGGCTTAAATAATTAGAGAAAGACAACATACTTAAATAGCTTTTTAGAAAACACCAAATATTAGAGAGTTTAGTCTGGCAGCGAAGCTTATCAGCTTAAAAAACCCCATGAAATATTGAGAAACATACAGTTACTTGACAATTAATCTCATCACGGCTCATGTGTTGAATGAGAAATACACACTGGGCCCCTCCGTT
The DNA here is from genome assembly GCA_013398915.1 of Dromas ardeola. NCBI lineage: Eukaryota > Metazoa > Chordata > Aves > Charadriiformes > Dromadidae > Dromas > Dromas ardeola. The sequence continues at coordinate 303,956 of VYZM01011624.1, read as the reverse complement.
GAGTACAGGATGCTTCTTATGTGGTTTAAGTTTTAAGGTACTTGTACATTTACCAGTTAGACTGCTTGTTCAAAAAAAAAAAAAAATCAAATGAAATATATTCTAGGAGTAGGTTATCAATTTTTTATAGCATATGCATCCACACAAAAAACTATAACCTGACTCTTTCTAAAACAGTTTAAAGAAAGCCACCAGCAGCTGCTAGGTTCTGATTTCCTTTTAAAATTAGATTATTAATTTAGGTGCAACTAGAAGGTATATTTGGCTATGCCAGTTTAAATCTCAGTCTTCGTATAACGTCGTTGATCCCTATTTTGTAATGATTCCCTATTTACAGAGAAATTTTGAGTTGCTGGAAAGCTGTGCCATCAAACAGCTGTAACAGCCAATCAAAAATAGGATTTTCTTTTTAAAGTTAATATTGCCATTCACGGCCATGGGTTGTGTGTGGCTCCAACCCAGCTGTTCAGGATAACAAGGGAGCAGACAAAGGCATGTTTCGCCCCTTCAGATCTTGCTGCAACTGCTTCTACTTAGCTTTTGCTTTGGGAAATGATGGGAGGGCATGGGCTGCCGGTTGGGGGATACCCCTGGGAGCTGATGGGCAGAGGTACCCATTTCCTTGAGGCTCCTGCTCACTCGTCTACATGGGTACAGATTAGGACAGAAACACAGTGTGGGATGAGGAAGCTGGGGGCTGCAGCACAGCTTTGCTGCCCCTCTGCCTGCTGCATGAGGGAACACCCCAGGCTGGAGAGGGCACTTCCAAGGGCTGCCCTCTCCTGGAGACTGAACGCTCACTCTAACCCATTAAAAGCAGAGAGCAAATTTCTGCCTAGCAGCTGGGAAGGAGAAAACCAAAACCAGGCACCCCCCTCCACTTTGAATCTTTGGTCACGTTTGAGTGAGAGAACGTAAACAAGTGTGCTATGATAACCTCTGCGTGCACGGGAAAGCAGGCAGAAGGCAGGGCTGGAACATGCACACGGGAGGTACGCACAAAACCCTAAAAATAAGAGGCTATAAATGTACAACAGAGTCAAAAGTAAGTGAAATGTTTTCAGAAAATCCTAAAGGGAAGAGTGGAAGAAAAGCAGACCAGCCCTCTGGGAACTCTGCTTTCCTAAGTCATAAAACCCTCTGTTTTCCCCGTCTGGAAAAGTTGTCCACAATGCTCAGAACAATATGTTTTTATTTTTAGTCTTTTACACCAAATAACCATGAAAAAAAAAAATCAGTGTCAACTGCTGTGAGAAGGCAAAAGTACCATCTTGTAGTTGAGAGAGATGCATTCTTAAAAGCTGGAGTTTTAGACATGGAAGTGAAATCGCTGAACAAACAAGTAAATTTAGTATTTCAGAAACATGTTTATGTCCTTAATTAAAACACGTTTTCCAAATTGCTTTAGGTTTTTATGCCATATATAAAAATATTTCATGTTCTTCACTTACGAAATTCACAGAAATTTAGAATCTCAAAAAGTTTTGAAAAATGGACATGCCAAATGTGTTGTTAATAAACCAAAAAATATATTTTATTCAATGAAATGGCTTGAAAACAAGCCAAACTTCCAAAATGGAAAGGAAGATACATTTTTCCTTCTTTTTCTGAAGGCATCCGACTGTGCAGGAATGCTTTGTTGAATATAAAGATGGACAAATAATCAAAAACTTGGTGGAGCATGGAGCAGCAGACTGTATTAATTAAACCACAATTATCTTTGCGGCACTATTTGGTTTTGCATGGTCGCGCAGTATATTCATGCATATTGTATCTAATCCTGCTATCACTAGATAGACAAAACTCCAGACATGAGGAATTTGGTTTGGCTAAGTCAAGCACAGTGACTTATTTCAGATGCTGATATCTGCTTCTTAAAAAGAAGCATTGTTACTTTTTTCCTGTATATTCTATAGCCGTACTGACTGAGGCTCAGATCGCGTAGGCGTGCTCAAGGGAAACCTTCAGACAACACCCAGATATTGCAGAAATTTATAAAGCTGTTAATGAGGCTTTGCCTGGGTGTGTTGCTGTATCTGCAGCTGAACTGGGTCAGAGACTGAAGCTCCTGGGCACCCTCCCAGCTGCTCACTGTTGCTTTTTCTTTTTTCCCCTGCCAGATGTTACCCTCCTCTGAGATCTGCCTCTGTCACTGCATGCTGAGGTTGACACTGTGAAAATACGTAGTTGTCATTGTCATGGTTGCGTTATCATTGATCTCTCTCAATAGGTATTCACTTTATGGATAAGATCCTATCTATATCTCTCTTTCTTAGGTCAGGGATATTCATTGGCTTTTTAGTTTTTCACGGGTGGTAACCAAAACAGAGTGAGCTTGGTCAGCGGCCTCCCTCTTGCCTGCATCCACCAGTGTGGCTAAGGCTGCCGTAGGAGTCCAGAGTTTATAGCAACAGAAAGTCATCAGAGGCACTTCTTGCCTCAAGGGGCTGGTGAGCCCCCTCTGGGTACACGAGCCCCTCTTGAGCAGTCCTCACGAGAAATGAAAACCTCTGCTCCAGTTCACTGGGCTAGTCCTTGTTCTCAGACTCTGCTGTGCCATAAACACCGACTCCCTTAGATGCCAGTCAAAGGCAACCTTTTAGTCTCAGTTTGGCATATCACAGGATAGGTGTTAAGGCACAGAGAGAGATAGGGTTCTGCTGCATTAACATGTGTGACAGGGTTCCCCAGAAATCTAACAAACTGTAAGCAGGGGACAAGGTGCTGAGAGGCCAGGGAGTTTTGGCAGCCCGCCGCCACAAGCCAGTGTTTGCTGCATGTATGTCACGGGCAGATCCTGTGCAAAGGTCACAGCAAGCTAAACATTACAAATCCTAAAAGGTCCTTGCACAATTAACATTTTTAAAATGATATATATTATATAAACTGCTGTGTTTTAAAGAAGTCAGGAATGGGAGAAGGTAGCTTGAGGCCAGGAATGTGCTAATTGAAGTATACAATAGAAATATTAACCAAGTGACCTTACGGGTGGGAAGGAGGCAGGAGGAAAGGGGAAGACATGACATAATCCCTTTAGTACCATGTTGTATTTCAGTGCCCTGTAAAACAGGACAGACAGGAAGAGAGCAGTCCTGCCATCCTGGCTGGGAAAAGCTATCTCCACTGAGGCAGCGGCTCTGCCTGGGCCCAAAAGCCACATATAACAACAGCTCTGAGCGCCCACCGTGGCTGGGGTAACACAGTACACACTGTCCTGCAGCCTTATGAGCCCGTGGAGACCCTAGAGAGGATGCTTACCAACTGTAGTTTTAATAGTGAGTTTTGGTTTACTTTTTCGTACCTTTATATTGCAGATCAATCGTTTGAAGTAAGCCTCTTCTTTTAGTCTCAGTTTAAGGGAAAAATCTGTCTATAAGTAACCTCACACAATAAAGCACACTGTTCCTGCAGGCATGGCAATGTTTAAAGCTTTTCCTGTAACCATCTTCCCTACCTATATTTTTCAGGATATCATAACAATTATATCGTCAGCCTCTTCTTAGTCACACAGGCTGTTTGGGAGATGGTATCTCTGGGTCTGAGGTGGGGGAGTATCTGCCAGCAGACTGCTTTAGCCAGGAAAATCCTCTGGCACGCAGGGTGAGCCAGGAGCCTGCCAAGTACAGAGCACTACGAGGGAGTTTGTAATGAAGCCTGTGCATGCTTCTTTGCCTACGTTTGCTTGCTGCTACAGAGAAGCATCTTTATGTTATGGCGCAGCTCCTGGCTTGTTTAGATCTACCAGCTCATCTTCCTTTTCTGTCCTCAGCTGATCTTGCAGGTAGACTGGGCTCTTCCTATTGAAAAATCCTGTTTGTCTCTATCCTCTTTTCCTCAGCGGCACGCTTTTTGTGTGTCTGTGAAATTCCTCACGTGGTTCTTTCTGTCCCTTGATCATGACCTGACCTTTATCAGCTTCTGATGTTCAGGCTGCTGGGCATACAGCATGCAGCAGCTTGGGGCTGGATTTCCCTGGCAGGAGCCTGGGGAGCTGCCAGCAGTAGTAATTAGAAAGAAGGATGGAGAATCTTAGCCAGATTCTGTCACATGAATATACTATCTTGGAGTAATTAGGGATCTCATAGCAGCTTGGATATACATGTCCTTTACACATGCCCACAACTCGCTTACATACTGTATTTTTCTTAGCATTTTTTTCCTGATATTTTGAATAGCATTTTGGAGCAGCTGTCAGTATCAGCAGGGAGATGAATAGGGTAGTCCCATTCAACTTTAATTTGAAGTTTGTGGCAAGGGTAGTATTCAAATATCAGCTCTTACTGTTATAATTACGTAAACTTTCTTGCATGCAAGCACCCAGTCAAAGGAATGCATGCCCATACCAAAAGTTCTTTCAATACCTTTGCTGGCATCTGTTGTGCATTGCCTGAAAAAAGAAAGAGAATGGGTCTTTTCAGCCATTTAACAATTCATACCTAAGGTCTTTGTTTCTGGGGCACAGGAATGAAGCTGGTCCCCAGGAGAAAATACTGGTTAAAAAGACCTCAGTGTAATCTTGTTTCCCTTCATGATTAACTGCATCTAGGAAAAAAAAGGGATCGCTTTCATGAGCTTTAGGTCGCTGGGAGCATATTGGAGTCATGCTGCTTTGTCAGCTGAACAGGAGCTCCCAATGTGACACACTGCTAAAAGAGACAATGCTGCTCTTGGATACACAAGCAGATACCCAAGGGTATATTAAGTAGGATGGCTATCGTATGTCTGCATGCAGTCCTGAGCAATTACTGCTAGAATACTGTCCAGGCTTAGTGCCTGCAGTTCAAAAGGGATGCTGATAAATTACAGAAAGTTCAGAGAAAAGCAACAACAGTGATTCACATGGACATGACCAATCTTCCTTGTCCTGTAACTCATGTACCAAAATCTTTGATCAAAAGCCAGAAAAGGGGAACCCCAGGAAATGATCAGTAGAAGAAAACATTGGTCCCACAGAAGTCCCACTGCGCACTGCATGAAAGATGAGACAAGGCCATGACAAAAGATGGGCTGGTGACTCACCAACCTTCTGTAACCACACCGAAGTCCTGGCATGAGACAGCACCTTAACTGCTTGCATTTCATGTAGCTTAAGCGCTGCTGGCTACCCACCTGGAAAATAAATGTCCATATGAGAAAGACCACGAATTCAGACTACTTAGCTCATCAAAAAGAAGGTTAAGGATTGACATGTTCAGAGACTGATACATGAGTAACAAGACTTTGATAACAACTGTTCAATTCAGCAAAGGAAAAGGACTCTGAAGGTTGCTTATGAACAGTATCCTCATTTCTTAATGTGAACAAACTCTTTTTGAATGTAATCCAGCATTTGGCATTTTGAAAAAGAAAGCTCGAGGCAGCCATAAACTCCTCTTCTTCCCTCTTAAAGCCATTCTCCTCTGTACAACCCTGTGCACAAGTATTGCTTATTCACATGGTAAATGGCTGTAGCTGTAGAACTAAAAGAAATCTCATAAAAAGTTATTCATTCTTTTTGCTATATTGAAAAGGACAATAAAAGTCCTTATACTCCTTTCTAACTTTCTACTTAGGAAATATCTATTTATGACGTAGGAATTAGTAAACTTGAATAAAAAATATACCCTAAACTCTAAGCTGTCCAGCTACTCTGGCGGCTGGCCTCCTTTCTGATGGTTGTGTGTAGCTGCCGACAGTGCACACTTACCATCAAATTGTGCAGGGCCTTCTGACTTACTACAGAAAAAAAATAAAAATCAGAAGCCCTCGGCCAGGATGACCCCCACTAGCAAAGTTTTAAAACTTCACAGTGTATTATAGCACAGAGCCAGTTTTTGCAGTCCACAGGTATGCAGAAGAGCTACTAGGAGATGAAGAAAAGCAGGGGATTCTGGGAAACCAACACCCTCAATTACAAACCCTTAAATAACATTAAATGTACCTTTATGAAACATCACAGTCCCTCTTTCTCGGCTTCCTTAAGAGTAGGCTAATAAGAATCACATGACAACGATGAGCACTTCAGCAGCCATTATTGTGGCTAGTGGGGGTTTAAAAAAAAACCAAAACAACAGAATTATTGTATGTTACTATTAAATCCTCTTTGTCACCATTGATAGAATTGATCGAGTGCTCTTCAGCGAATAAACACATTGGTGAATTACTCTTTTTCTTGGTCAGCTGTTGTGTTGACAGGACTCTTTTATCCTTTGAGTGGCGGATGGTATGTGCTGCTGCTGGGAGGCAGCAGCCAGAAAGTCAAGTTGAGGGCTAAGGGGACAGTCTAAGAAATGCCAGTGGAAGCTTGTGCAACGTATTAGAATCAGTCAGTTTCAGAAGGGAAGGAGAAGCCCTGTCTAGTGATTCTGAGACTGATTTTGGACAGCCATTTGGATTGTCTTCCTGATGACATCACTGATAGTTGCTTTTAAAGATGCCATAGTGATTTCTAGGCATTGCTTGGTTTTCCCAGCAGTTTCCGAAATCATTCAACCTCCAGGAAGTCAGACGTTGCTGAAATAACTTGCCAGCGAGGACAACACCAAACATCCTCACAACAGCAAAGGGAAATGACACTTTTTCACATGCAAACATACTAGAGGAAAAGTTACTAGGAGAGTCTTCCTCGAAATTTAAGAGTTGCATATCAAAATCATAATCCTCTGTGTGAGTCCAAATGCTTTTGTTATCACAACCCCAACTCTTTCAAATTAAAAGGGAGCCATAGAAACCAGCACATCAAGCTATACTTGCTTTCTGTACTTCAGTATGCCACACCCAGTATCCCTGTGGTTTCCAGTGATCAGAGAAAGAGCAGCCCATGGCATTAGGCAGGTATTTTTTTCTCAGCAGTAAGAGTTTGTTTCCTATTTCTCCCTAATGCTCTGTCCTGTCTCCAACAGCAGGTTCAGCCCTGGCATCCCGAGCATCGTCCCTACCCCAATGCACCAGCCAGGCAGGCAGAATCAGTGCAATGAGTTTTGCAGCTACTCTCTGTGTGCACCCCACAATGTCACCGATTGCATTCCTGGGACCTGACACACACTGGAACACTTCTCCTATGCATTTTTTTTCTCCTCCAGCTTTGGCTCATGCTGGTGGTTTTCTTAGAAAAATGAACTAACAATGATCGTATGACTGCAGACATTTTGGCCCTTTAGCAAAACAGTTCAAGAGTGAAATCCCGTAGAATTGTACAGATGTTGTTTTGACCACCAGAGGGGGCCTGCATTGTCCCAGATTCACAGTAAAAACAGAAAATCGTGTTTTAGGAGAGGAAGAAAAAGGCAAGTATGTATTTGTACTAGAGTAGCACCCACAGGCACCGAGCGATGATCAGCTGATTGCAGCACACCAACGAGATGAAGGACAAACAAGTTTGTGTGGGGTGAGCAGGGAGTGCTGCTTCATACCCACTCCATCAGCCGTGCCCAGAAGGTATCCTACAGAGGAAATTGTTAAGGAATAATATGAGTTTTTCTGTGAGTCTGTATGTGAAATACAATGAGATTATTTTGGCTCTTGTATTGAACCACTGCCTCCCCCCATGTTCATTTCAGGAGAAGTAATGCTGTAGATGCAAGTCAAGTTTTCAAAACTGTTATCGAATGTCATCATATTAATATTTCTGTTTTAATTTCAAATGGGACATTTTTCAATCATCAATATTTTACTGACATTTCGCATAGGTCTAAGACAGGATTAGGCATCCCAGCTACAAAGAATACACTTTGGAAATACAGTTTCTGGTTAATGCTTCTAATTGTAGTGAGAAATCCTGGCACAGAATTTAACATGTAAGAGTAGAAAAGTTTAAAGAAAAGAGCCTAAGAAAATGAACTGATATACAACAGAGAGATACCCCTTTTCATCAATACCTACTTAGTTACTGTACTGTAAATCTCAAAAGCGCTTGTTTTTCCTTTGCCTGCACTTTGCTTTTTTTATCTGTGTAAAACGAATGCAGAGCATGTGTAATACCATACTCCATGTTTGCGCTCTAAAGCAACTTTCAACGAGCATACATATATAATCATATAAATAACAAGGCAGCAGAAATTTGAATCCAGCAGTTAATGTAAAAAATCCTGTTGATGTTCTGTGACTTTTTACAGTAGGCCATCTATACAAAACAATGGCATTAATACCACCATATAGAATTTTAAAAGATAGCAAAGTTACTGCTGCTTGAATAGCAGTTGACAATCTTGCTTGTTCCTGCTCGGAAACATTGTACAAAGAAAACAAATCTTCAGCTGAAAGCCTTATTCCTAGAGTCACCCAGTAATACATAAATAGGACCACTTAGGGACACAGCATTTGTCCCCCACCCTGACTTATTCATTTATTTGTAGCGGATATGAGAGCTTGTGGGTGGCCTGACATGGTCCTCATTCAGTTTTATTTAATTACTCACTTGATTTCACTTGAAAGGACTATTAAAATGGCATCTTAATTGCTCAGTGTTATCCAGAATCTCTTTCAAAGCCCATAAACTGTCAAGGATTAAAAATGATGTCACTTCTCTGAATTCCCTATTCAGAGGACGGAGAAAAAAAAAAAAAAGAATCTCCATCCAAGCCAAAATAAACACATAAACACATAAAAATACCCAGCCCTTGAGGAGGGGGACAACTTTTCCCCTCCCCCTATGCTGCACTTCTGCTGCAAGCAGGATTTTGGGAAAAGATAGATGATAGATGAAGCACTACAGCCATAAAGTTTTAGGCAGGAGGGGAAAGTCACGTTTGGGATCTTCAGACCCTGGAAGATGGAGGTTCACAGCCACACCCCACTCCACCCCCCAAACACACTGGAACTGCCATCCCGGGTCAGATGAAAGCCGCATCCAGCCCAATATCCTGCCTTTGACAGCAGACAGAGGCAGATGCTCAGGAAAAGAATATAAGAACAGGGTGTGTCAGTGATTCCGTCTCCACCCCCTCCACTACTCCCCCCAAATATCCTCCCTCTTTCCGACAATCAGCAGTTTAGGGATTTCCTGAGCCAGATGTTGCATCTGGACCGCTGCTTTTAATAGCCACGTAGATATTGAGACCCCTTTCTACCAAGAGAAAGATACAGGGTCTTGGCTGTGACTGCACTCTGGCTAATGCAGTAGCAGCCACAAAGAATGGCTTTACTACTTCTCTGAATTCAGAGAAGATTTATTCCTGTTTCTGACCTTCACGTATAAAAATTACATAAATTCACGATTGGCACTAAGGAAAATTAATACCCATCAGACTTTATAAAGCTAGATTATGCTATCAGTAGTCTTATTAAGCAATCTATTAGTTTTGTGGAAAGCCCTGTTTTTACATGCACAAACATACAACCTACGTCTGCAAGATGTTAACTGCAAGGCATATGGAATCTACCCCTTAAATATCTTACATAAAAGAAAAATTTGGTTGGATATTTGATTCAAATGCACTTCAGTCTACCTGGGAACTGGAAAAAGAAAAAAAATAAGCTAAGCGTTGATGTAGAAGCATAGGGCATTAGTGCAGTTGGCCACAAGTTTCCTTGAAGTGCTGCAGGTTCCTTGTGCAGCAGACCTCCCATACATGTCTATAAAGACCAGCTCTCATAGATACAGAAATTAGATTGATTTTTACCTTTGGAGAAGGGAGAAAGTGAAGAGAGAATACTTTCTTCAGGAAATTAGATTTTCCTGTGCTTGATCTCCATGCATAGCTTTGCCTTCTCTTTGTTTTATTAACCAACCTGAAAGAAAAATTGTCTTCTATTTCTGCTTTAAATAAAATCATCTCCCCTTCTCCTCCTGATAAAATGCCACCTATTTTCTTTTTTTTTAATTTTTAGTTCTATGGAGTTAACTCAAAAATAACTGAACTCTGAAATGTGGCATGCAAATAGTTCTAATCTTAGCGTACACACATGTTCAAGCTTAAAAACAAACTGAGTAAGATAAAAATAAAGGTGTTGGCAATTCCGAATATGTCTGCTTGGCATCTGCTAAGACCTTTAGAATGTCCTGATTAAACTCCCCCATATTTTGTGACTTGACACAGATATACCTGCCAGATCTTGATGCTCAGAAGGCTCTGCAGAGAATGAAGGAGATAGATAGATAGATAGATAGATAGATAGATAGATAGATAGATAATCTCACAGATAACACGGCAGAACCTTACGGAGAGTGAGAAGAAAGGAAGAAGAAATTGCCTAAACACAGACACACTGGAGAGTGTTTTCTTCTTAGAACTGCAGTTCCTAAATACTTTTGTTGTATTCTGCTACTTTAAGCTCTGCAGTTATTAAGCACTTGACTCTAAGCGGTTCCAGTCCATCAGTTACTCAGTGTATCACAATATACATTGAACTGGTCATACCACATTCCATTCCAGTGAAACAAGAGCATCACTGACTAATTTTGTGACGATTTAGCTCCTGATTAATCAGAGTGTTTAGGTACATGTTTCAAGGAAGAAAGATACCACTCATGTACCCAAGTGGTCTGCTTAGTTACAGTGTATTTAGTTTGGAGTTTACCTACTCCAAAACCCACAAAGCCTTATGCCTATGCACTGGAGTTCCCAGCATCTTTAAGCTGCCCAAGAGAGACTTGGAACCTAGATATCCCCCCAGATCAAGGTCAGACCTCCCATTAGGTAGGGATGTGCAGGTCTTTTCTCTCTCTTCCTTTCTCTCTCAGGAGCCTTTAGAGAAGTCAAACACATTCAAGAAGCTGGGGTCCTATAAAAACACTTCCCATCTCACAGAGAGTTGCAGGCAGTGGAAGTGAGACTCACTTTCCTTCATTCACCCGCACCCTCCTTTTTTTACCCTTCTGCGCAAACCTCTCTGCACTCCACCATGCAGTCACCAGTTCTGCCATCCCTGTGCAGCCATACAAGAGGGACAAGTCTGTCTGCAGGGCTGAAAAGGGAAGACAAGGCAGATGGAGAAACAAAAATCATCCCTTTCTGTAGACCCCCTTCAAGGACAGATGCAAGAGATAATCTTGTCCATAGCTTTCGGCAATTATATGACCTTTAAAATGCATTTAATTGATTTTCATGTTGTCAGTAAATTCTTCCAAAATCATGAGAAAGTATTGCTATTTAAAGAGAAGTTGTCAGACACTTTATGAATTGATATGGCAAGTTAGGATTGCCAGAAATATCCACCTGCGTGTCACAGACCGTCACTCCTGATAGAGGGGCACCACTGCAGTGTGTTACCTCACACATGGGTGTGTGTGTCACTCAGGAGAGTGACCAGCCTGAGCCCTGCCATACCCATGCTGGGCTTAAAGTTAAACACTAATTCACTGAAAAGAAGGGAATGGATAGTTCTGGGCACCAGTGAGGCATACACAAGTAAGTACAATAGATACTGGCAATATTCAGGGCTGCTGAGATGCAACAGATCACCCCTCTGAAAAGCCTTTTCTATCCTGTGAGAAAGCGCGCTTAAATAATCTCTGAATTTTCAAGCATGAAGCATGGACAGCTTCTCAGAAAATGTTACAAATACTGAAAATTTTCAAAGTATGTTTCAACTCCGAGTTGGATTTCTCATCAAGAAATGAAGTACAGAGAGCCATTGCTAGCAGACCAAAACAAAATACACAGTGTTGCATTTGTGTATTTTATACATTAGAATTTGGCTTTTTCTCAGGCCTGACTTAAAACCAGAAGAAATGGATCAGTTTCCTCTGTGCCTATGCATACATGGACACACCTACACATAAGAACAGTAGTCATAAAATGTTTTATCATTAACAAAAATCTTCCTATGGGAAAATAATGCTGAAAGTGGGTTTTTCCATTGCATTCATTAGAACTTAAACAGTTTTGGGTTATGAACATAGTTCTCAAGATATGAGGGTCTCTGCCTATTACTTACCAATTTACATTCCATGCAAGTTGAAATTCAAGGAGTCATTTAGCTTTACGTCTCCTACTGGCACGTGCTGACTGCAGACATGTAGTCACACACAGTCCTGCAAGCACCGCTCTTGACAAGCTTAAGAACTCAGTTTTCCAAAGTGCAGCAATGACAATTCAGTTCAAACAAGACAGTCCAGTGGTTGTAGTTACACCGTAATTGGAACCATTAGCGGAAGCAGCTATTTTCTAACTAAGAAATTGCTGATCTCTTTAGGCCTATGCAAAATAAGGGGGAAAAAAACCAACCTAATTAAAAACTTGCTTTGGAATATTACACTAAAGATTTTTTTAAAAACTGATTTTTTTTTCCCATTTGCTGCCTGCCAGATGTTAACAGGATTGCTGGTGCATTTGCACAGGTGATGGAGATCTTTGAGGGCAAAGTTTACAAGAGAGATATAAAATGCATCTCCTATTCTCAAATACAATTTATTATTTTTAACTGCCCCAAGAGAAAGCAATAAAATTCCCTGCTCAGCACTTGAGGAATGAGTATCTGACAAGGAATGCAGCAGAATTGCCCCCAAATAACTTTGCCCTGACCCACCAAACACAGGGATAAAACAAATGAGATGGTTCTTCACTCCCCTCCTCCTTTTCTGAGAAGTCAGCATTCTCCACTGAAAATAAACTAGTGTCAGTAAGTGACAATTCTGGAATTCTCCCTGGGAGTTAAATCCCAGCTGAGACACTAAATCACTTCATGAGAATGTGTCCTATTGCAAAACATTTGTATCAGGGTCCCATTGCACTGTCCTTGGGTGCATTCTTTTTTTAATAAAATAGGCATTTTATTCCACTTGGGCACATCATAAAATTGCCACCAAATAATACTTCATGTGGCAGTTCTGTAATAATCAAAGAGACATGCCGGGTACATTTTTCTAAATGCTATCCCTAATCCTCCAGGCAAATACTAACGGATAGTAGCAATTTGTGTAGTCACTGGAGCATAAAAATGAACTTTTAAAAATATCTAACGCTTAAAAAGCAAACAAACAAATAAACACAATAGTTTGCTTGTCAGAGCACAAACAACTTCCCCACAAAACATCTGAGAAAGAATGAAATGGCAAAAGTTTGGACAAATCCAGTTTAGTCAATGTGTACGGATCTCTGCCTGCAGTAGGAAATTCTGATGCGTTCCTATTTTGTACTGGCATGAATGTAGCTGCATTGAAGGAGCAACAAAGGAAGCAGTAATATCCACATGAGGAGACAGATTTAGCAAACTGAAAAACATTACCTGTTTCCCTGCTACAGGACAGTAGGTACCATAGCTATCAGCAGACATGTTAAACAAAAACCAGCAAAAAGTGATTGTAGAGACAAACACCAGATGTGTAAGTGACATTGCAGATACACACACAAGGCCAAGGTCCCCAGGTAAACAGGCCCGTTCCTACTAGAAAAATAATGACACTATGCTATGTCTGATAATTGACCTTGTAGGAGGCAAAACCCTCTGACTTCAATCCACATGGCTATGATTCAAACTTAACTCGTCACCTGAACTTCTCCAAACTGTCACTGAAAACTGTAGAACACATTGTCTTGGCATCAATGAAAAATTTTAATGTGTCCTTTTCTTTTCTAATTAAGTGGTTGAAAACAGACAAGCAGATTGACCCACACATGCAACAGAACTATAATTTCCCCGTTTTTCACTATGCTCCCCCTCTTCCCCACTTCCGAATGTCGAAACTACACAATTTGATCTCTCCTTTCTGGAAATTAGGAGCTTTCATGCTTGAGGAAAAGCTGCTGCCCACCTCCTCGTGTTCAGACCCTGGACATCAAGATACACCAGCTACATGTCCTTGGGAGCCCTCTGCCAAGGTCCAGGCAGTGATTCAGAGCTGCCCTGTGGGACCAGTATGCTAGGAGAGCTATTGAGCCCAGCATGACTTGATCTGGTCTCTTCAGAGACACACATCTCATGGCATCCTCCAGCCATCCTGGCTCACAGAAAGGCATTTATCCATCAGCCTGGAGGAACAGGGACAGCAGGATGTCAGATGTTCATGTAGGGCTGCATTGATATATGTCTCCTGCCACGGCCCTTGTGGGAGCACCTGACCAAGGAGGTCAGACACAAGCTCAGTTTTTTCCTCAGGTTGAGGAAAGCCAAGTCATGTACAGTAAACCCAGGACAGAAAGCCCAGAGCTTACCTCTATCTCAGTGATCAGGGCATTCATTTGGGAGGAAAGAGTTCTGGTCTTGGTATGTGCATCAGAGATCTTTGTAGCTTCTTTTTAATAAACAACAAACATATGCATAGAAACATATACAGGCACATATATATTTAATTGAGCTTTGTCTAGCATTCCTGAGGGTGGGTACCCTCTGCTTATTGTGATAAGTGGTACTAATAAGCACTATTTAAATTTTGAGGGAGTCATATCCATGTTTGTGCAGGCCTGATCCAACTGGCTGTGTGTTAAATATGTTCTCAGCGTGCTGATTGCAAAGGGTCCCTTCTGAGGGCTGCAGGACCACCCCAAGCGTGGCCAGATGAGTAAGTGCTCCTGAGGCTCCACTGGAGGTGCAGAATATAAACCAAAGCACCTCAAGCAGGGAGTGACTTGGTGACTATAGGACTGGGAGGCAGCCAGGTGAGGGCTTTTTGGCTTTGTATTTCGGTATTTCCAGCTTGAGCACCTGTGCCCTTTGTGGGGTTGAGCCTGAAGCTCCAAGTTCACAGAAATATATTGCATGTGTTACCAGATAGGAATGCTTCTCCTTCAAATCTGACTATCTATTTTTATTGTTACAAAGACTTTTATCTGAATTATGTGGTAAACATTTTCCCAAATTGTTTTCAAGGAACAAATAATATGAAGCACTACATCTATGAAAAAAACCAAACAAACATAGCAATTGTTTTGTAAAGACTAAATCCTTTTCATAAGAATATTTAAGACTAAGGAAAAGGAATACATGTACTTAGAGCCTGATGGAAGAATGAGCTGAGGGTAAAGGATGAGTATGATTTGAATATTCTGTCTTTTGAAAACTGCCACATCTCCTGCTATTTATAATATGATTCAGTTAATGAAATGAACTAGCCTGAACATGGAAGACATCAGAATTCAACGAATATTGTTTATTAGTCAACAGTCATGCTTAGCAACATCTCTGTAAGTGTTTGGTGGAAATCTGTGAAACTATGCTTTTAGGGGGCAGAATCTGCTTCTTGAACTGATCTGAAAAGTACCTTACATTCCTGTTTATCATACAAATAGTACAAATTCAAATGGTAAAGTTCTAAACACCAATCAGTTGCAGGCTTCACACAGAAAATATTAATACATTCTGTGTGCCCAAAACCTTGAATTGTAGTATTTGAGGATGATTGACTTCCTCTGATACAGTTATCCTAAGCTTTCAAAATCGAAATGTCACTATAACAATTTCTTAAAGTTTTCTGCCTTTTCCCTCTCTCTAGATGGAGAGTTTCTATCAAAATACATTGCTCATTTAAGCCTTCGTATTTTTGCTGATTCTGTATGCTAGAAAGGAGACAAGAAATATCAAGCGTGTTTTTCAAAACATATTACCAGACATAGAAGAGACAGAATCAAGTTAGTTACCTCCATGACCTCAGCAAAAATGACATATTGTGCTTTTGGTGATAGAAGTGACCAGATCGATATTCAGTTTCTGTGGGGCAACAGCTCTGGAAAGACAATGAGAGAAACAGTTGAACCAGTGTTTTCTCCTTCTTAGATGTAGCTCTTATGTGTCAGTGTGGTGGCTATGTTAAATCACAGTCTCTCATGGGATATTACCACAAAGGAAAGGCACATGGGAAACTGGCGAATGGTACTAAAACTGCCTAGTTTTTCACCTCTGTTGCTGGTAACTCAACAGGTTTCCCATTTCCGTGCTTGATGAGATACTCTAACTTTGGGAAAAACCTTCACGCACTCAGAGCTGTGACATACATTTCAGTGTTTTCCCTATTTTGCTGAGCAGACATCCCCGCCTCAGCGTGGGCATTGGTGTTCACATTGTAAAAACAGATGCTTTAACGCTGTGCATAACGACATAACAAGATCGTGTGGCTATAAGATGAAGTTAGATAAGTTCAAATGGTAAAGCACACAAATTTCTACTGTGAGGAAATTAAGCAGTTAAACAGTTTATGAAAGGATACAGTAAATTCTCCATGACTTCAAGTCTATGTCAATATTGAATTTTTTCACACCTGGCTCAAATGTTCTGGGCACAAACCAAGAACTGCAGGATGAAATTATATGGTTTGTCCTATAAGTAAAGTGGAAAGAAATGAATGTTAATAACCCCATAGCTTTAAAATCTATCAGTTTTCTGACCTCTGATCAGAGTGCCACTAAGACATTTGGAAGTATTCTCCAATCTATTGTTTTCAGATTTTTAAAACTGTATAATTTTGGAAATATGCTCCTATTTTGTACTGTTTGCTCCACTTTTTAGTCTCCTGACTTTTTTTTGGAAAAAAAAATTTAAAAGCCCAAACAACAACAACAAAAAAAAACCTTTCCCCAAACGCTCTGCTTAAACTACTACATATTTTTGCCTATTTCAGATGCAACCCTAGTTTTATGCATTCATTACAAGATAGTTCAAAGAATTTTTTTAATTGCTTAAGTTTGATTTTATTCTGAAAGACCAATCAAGTGGCTTTTCCCAAAGATTATCAGGGGTCTTATTTAAGCAATCAACAGATAATTAAAGTATAGCATGTAGTAAACATCTCTGCAGGTATCACTTACTGTGTTAAGGATTTACTCAGTGTTTGAAGAAGTAGAACCCTAAAGTTAAACTCCAAAATCCACGTTTAGTTAATTTTACAAATAGTGAATACAAATCAGCTCCCTCTGACATGGCTGACTGATATTAGACCTATTCTGTTATATAACATTGGAAGTATATAAACCATCCAATCTCATTTCCCCTTTGACTTCCTACAATCTAAATAAGTTAATGCATCTCTTTTTTCATCACCTGTCTTTCATATGGGGGACAGCGGAAGATAGAGATCTGTCCTACTAAAGAATCTGCAGACAATTGACCTTCCGGCAAACCCCTAATATGTATAATTCATTTTCCAAATGAGATCCTGCCAAACCTAGAGAGTTTGTGTGCAAAAAAATCCTGATGTGGTTCAATATTTTATTCAACAAATCAATATCATTATTATTCTTGTCCTAGTTTCCTAAGAAATTGAAAATGTGTAATCCTGATATGTGTCTTCCCTTAATAACTTCTAAGCACATGGCCAATTTCAGTTGCATTTTAAGTGCAATAAAGCTGTGAAATATATTAAATTCCTAGAAGGTTGTTAAACTGAACTAAGGAGAAGCTTCTACTACTGCTCCATTGAAAAGTGACAACAGTATTAGACATCAGCGAATGCAACACTTTGTGGGTACCCCAGCTCTGGGAACAGGTTTGGTTGGCATTTCCACTGCAGATCAAACAAGAACTGCCCATAAGACAGAAAGCTGTATATTAGACTTCAGTAGCTTTGCTGCTCATAAAACTATTTTATGTACAGTGATTGATAGATTTTTTTTAAAAATTTTTTTTAAGACAAAAGAGTTTGTGTAGTCCCAGCCTGCTGCACACCAAGCGGCTGCCTGCGGGTGCCATCCAGGCTGCAGACCAATTCCACGCAAAAGGTTGCCTCTGCCTCCCAAGAACGACTGCTGCCATTCTCCATCCCCCACGGACATGGGGGAAGACCTGGGGTCCTCCTACTTAGCCGGGCACTTCAACCAGGAGCCATCATCTCTACCCCATGTCCTGTGAGCAGGTCCCAACAACTAGTCTTCAGCCCTCCCTCCTAAGAAGGGCTGGATGGCTGATCACGCAAGCCATGAAATCTCATGCAGTAATTTCATCACAATAATATTTGCGTTACTTCATTACATTGTTATGGCTTTGGTTTTCTGTCAGAACTCTGTGTTTCTATCTTCTTTTTTGTAAGTGAGATTCTCATCTGCAAACTAAACAATATAGAATTGTGTTGTATCTATAAGGAGAAAAAAGCACTACAAAAAAATAAAATTGAAAAATGACCTAGCCTCTATGTTAATATTTTTCCTGGAACTGATAAATAGATAGACTGCAAGAAAAATTGAAAATAAACTTTAAAATATGGCTGTAATAGCTAACCAATTTGGACAGTCCTATGGAAACTTAGAAAATCAGGTTCAAGCCACAGAGATTTAAAATACAAAGGCAGAAAGATCAGATTCTTAGACTCCTAAACACATAGGACAAAATATTTGTTTTGACTGAAAGATCTCCCAATATATATTTTTTAAAATGTTTACTTACATAACAAAAATTTGTATGTATAAAGAATAATGTACTCTTTATACTCTGACATCATCCATCCCATCTCGCTGATGAAAACCAATTGTACTGTAGACCTTGACTATTTTGTCAGTGGAAGTTCAGCTAGAAAAACAAATGCCTAACAGTTTTATTGTTCAGTTCCTGAAAGAATTCTGGTTTTCATTAAAGCAAAGACTAGTTATAAAAGCTGCTTTTTAAAGGCTGTGTATGGTACCACTTACTGACATTAGGTACCTAAATGAAGCCTATGGTGAGAGTCAATCATGGCATATTTGCATCATCAGTCACTAGATATTTGCAACCAATTGCTACGGAATTAAAGCCTCTGAGAGCATCTACAGCATGGACAGTCAAAGCATGATAAAATCACTTTCCCTGTGTTTTTAATTAGTTAAGATGACATAGGAGTGGTTATCTCTGGCATTGCAAAGCACCACGTATCGCCAAGCCACAGCTTTTCTGATTCTGAGCAGGACTGGGGCTTATTGCTAAGAAACTTTAAAGACAATCTTCTGTAGTAAATAAACATGTGATACTTCAGATGTAAAGATTTTTATTTTTTTAGAGCCTGGCCCTATGACAAACCAGTTTGTTACTTCAGGAGTTTTGCCACTGACTTAATTGGACACAGAGTCGGGACATGACAAATCATTCAAGGTAATAGCTGAGCGTATGCTTATGCGAGGTAGAAGTGTGCTGCTACTGTTTCTCTAGTCTTCACTTTCATGCTCTGTCTGAACTAAACTCTTTGCTCTACACAGTATACCTTTCTTTTACTCTCCCTTTGTAGGGAGACAATCCTGACAAGATAACATAGATCTCTTGCAATGCAGAGTATTAATCATTCTGAATCATTTCCTCAAATCTCTTTACCTTATTTGCGGAAAGCAGAACCTATCAAGAGTAGTCAGGGTTGAGAACCCCAACATTTCTTCTGTCTGCTGTCTAAAAATTCTCCTTAAATTTTTCATGCTTATTCTCATTTGAAAGGTAGATTCTATTAAAAAGTTTGAAAGTAAATATATCCAGCTGTTCTTTAAGTTATGCGAAGTTGGAAAAAAATACACTTTTCCTACTGTATGAAGAAGAAAAAAACACCTTGCCTTTCTCTGCACAGTTAGGAATTCCTGCTCTGTTAAATTTGGTATGTATGTTACTCTTATTCTGCAACATATACACGATTGTGCTAGATGATAAAAATCCCCACCACCAGTAACAGAGAAAAAATAACTTCTGATTGTATTCACTCTCCCCAAACCCACATCCAAGTGTAATGAAACTCCCCACACACACACTCTTCAGATTAAAGTCTTAGTTTCTTCTGCTCTCTGTGTCAGTTTCATACAACTGGTTTTAATACAAGCAGGCAACCAGGCCAGTCACTTACTGATTTGAGTTGCTTCTTGTTCTACTGGGTGGTAAGAACCTCCTATGAAATGCTTAGTGACTTTAACTTGTGTTGACCTCTAGGCAGCTGAGTGCTCTCAGCACCTCAAAAGACTGAGCCCCTGCATTCACAGCTTCAGACGTGGTCACAATATAACTATGAGGTGCTTTTAAAGTAGTTTTCAGGACTGCCTGTTCCCTTCTTCTGCCAGGGACATCAGTGAAGTAAAGCATTGACTTTCCGTTACATAAAAAAAGGCAAAAAAGCAGGGCTCGTGCTTCGTGTCAGAGTAGGGATAATAGGGATGTGCCACACAGTCCTTCTGAACTTATGGGGCACCTCTGCTATTACCTGAGAGTGAAATAAGTATGGCCAGCCTAGAAGCTTTTCTCTCCCTAAAATGTTAGAAAATAGCCCAGCACACTAAGACAAGTGGGCCCCAGCCACACAGCACGAAAAATACTATAGGTCTGACCCTGCAGAATCTGTGTCTGCCCCAAAAAAAACCACAAAAAACAAACAAAAAAACAAAAAAAAAAAACAAACAAAAAACCCAAACAAACAAACAAACAAAAAAAAACAAACCAAAAAAAAAGGAAAGCCAACATGAGAAGAGACAGGAATTGTACCCTGCGACCCTGTGTGCCTCCCTGCACGTGCAGATGGCAGAGCAGGGTATTTCAGCTAGAAAGGGCAAAGCAGAGCCAGGGAAAGGGCGTGGCGGGGACCAGGCATGCTCAATAGTTCTTTATTTCTACAGCTGTATAGGAAATTTTTAGCTGTTGGCAGTCTGCCTTGGCAAGCCACACCTTGTCACCCTTTCTGAGCAGAGAGGAAAGAAAGAAGAAGGGGAGCTAAATAAGAGCCCTCTGTGGATTCAGCCACCAGTCCAGGGGCGTACCGAAACGTGGTGTTTGAGTACCTGCTTTGCTTTGGCTATAGGCTAGAGATTTCTGCGTTACCCTTAAATTGAGGGAAGTTGTTGGCCTAAGTGCTGGAATAGCAAACACTGGTAGGACTGTGAAACATATAGGAAGACTAGATGCTTTCCCCTTCTCAGCATGGGAAAGAGCTCAGTCAAAATACTCTGCCCCGTTTGGACTCTGCACTTCACGGATGCAGCCAAATGGAGATAGCCCTGAGGAGAGCAATGGAAATTAATCTGAGGTCCAGAAAACCTGACGTAGAAGGAAAGATTGAATAAACTGGAGTTGTTTAGAGAAAAGGATTGAGAGGAGACTTGATAACAATCTTCAGCGTGTAAGGCTGCAAAAAGAAAAGGAAAGGAACAAACTGTTTTCCAGGTCCAGTGTGGCCACCAGGAGAACTAATATGCTTTATTTGCAGTACGAGAAATTTGGGGAAAAGAGTCCTCTAACAAAGAAGGAAATAAAACACTGGATAGTTTGTCTGGAGAGGTCATTCTGGGTGGTATTTAAGAACAGAACAGAAAAATCTCTATGGCAAGTGATGTTGGTTTAGCTGATTCTTCATTGGGACAGGGAGTGGACTTCATAATCTTTCTGAGATCATAGCTTGAGAAAATTCTAAATAAGATAAACTGTGTGTCATGGTCACACCATAAACCCCTAGACAGCACATGTGAATGAAGGTCAGCAAGGACTGTGCCACACTGAGAGGCCAAACGGATTCCTTGGCACTTCAGAGGAGGATCTTGGATACTTACTTCAGGGCATATTGTGTGTGGACCATTGCCTACTGATGCTCACTCTCCTTTGCCATTTCCAAGTCATTTCTGCCTATTTGAGAGCTGATTCAGAGAAGACAGTCTTCCAGTCACTGATAGAGCCTCACTTGGCCTCCCGTCACACGAGGGAGGAAGGGGTCTGGGAAAAGAAGTCGGATCCTCACACCAGTTGTTAAAAATCACAGCTTTTTTTTAGGTCAACAGAATTCTCTTATATCTGCTTCCAAATTTGGATTAACAAGGAACCGGAGCATCTCTACAGTAAGTAGAGCCCTGGGGTGGGAAAGAGCCTGCTTCTTAGATAAGTTAAAAAAGAGGACTAAAGAGACAGAGCCACATCCTACATACCTCCTATATATGCAAAGGGGCCAAGAGCCTTCTGGCCACCCCCAGCTCAGGTGAATTCTCTCCTCCAACCAGCCCGACGATAGCAGGAATCCTTCCAGGAAGGGTCACCATCCTTTTCTTCCTGCTGTCCAGACAGTGTCCTCGCCCTCATTCAGCTCTGCAGGAAGCACATTCTGGTGAGTGCTGCAGTTTAAGGAATGCAGGCATGTTAATTATTAGAGCTTCAAAAGATACAAGTTCCAGTGGGCTGGATTCCAGAGCTCTGAATGAAATGAAAACCTCGTCTTGATCTCCCCTGGCCCACAATGTGTGTTGTTAGTAAAAAAAAAAAACCAACAAAAAAAATTGAGTACACACAGAAGATGGGTTACAAGTACAAAAAAATAGTACGCAGCTTTAGGAATATGGGATCATTTTAAAGCAGAAGCTGTTGTTGGGCAGTGTCCCTTACACAGGCTTACTCTTCACTGCTGTTAAGAAAATTCAACAGGAAGATTTCAGTGTAATGTTTAGACTGCTCTCCTGTAAAACAGATGTAAGCACATCTCCTCCTTCTCTACTGTTTGTTTGCAGTTCACAGGACCATGCAATGTAATGGGTGCCACTGAGATTCTGAAGGCCATAAGCAAAAAGGATCATTTCAAAATATTTCAGAACTGAGTTCCTCTAGCTGTAGTTTCCTATCTTTCCCTAACGTAGTTTCCTGCTGTTTCTGTAATTTTGCAGGAGAGTCTGTAAAGCTATTATTCTGCTGCTTGCCTCCCTCTCTGCCTGAGGAAGCCTGTGAGAGATGCAAGAAAAATAGCAGATGTTTTCATCCTCTGGCTGCTCAAAAGCTGTGATTCTAGGCACTGGAGGTAGGAAGGATAGGTAGCACAAGTATTTCTCCACCTCAAACTACTCAGGTAAGACAGCACAATGCAGGACAGAAATTAAAAAATTCATCTGTCCTGCCCAGGTTCCGGCTGTGACACACATGGACAAAATAAGCTTTTTTAGATTATGATTAGGTATCAGATGGCTCATCTAGTAAAACATTAGATCAGATGTTATCTAAAGAAATATGAGGCGTATGCACAGAAAGAAAGGAAGGATAATTCTCTCATGAGAGCTTGAGAGCCCAGCCACCATCACAGTTGAATACCGTAGAAAATAGCAGAATCTTATTCTGTAACCAAAAAAGTATTTTTCCATTGAGTGAGAGAGTAAATCATGTGAAGATTGACTCAGCCATAGAGGCATGCCTCCTCTCTAGTCCAGACAGAGGCACAAGCTTCTCCTTGCTAGCCCACTGGTGCAAGCTGTCTGAATGTCAGAAGGTGCAAATCTCCAGCTCTTTCTACTCTTTAGACAGTTTGTTTTGTGAACCACAGAGGTTAAATAAATGCTATTTCTAAAGGTAAAAATCTCTACTATTCACTGCTAGCGCATGACATCTCTCCTTCTCTCATGATGGCTGCAGCATGTGTCCACATTTGGCACAACTTGAAAGTCAGCACTCCTAACTCTAGTTCTGTTTCTTACTTGCTGGATGGTCTGGAGCAAGTAACTTGAATCATCTGTGCCTCAGTTTCCCCACATGTGAAATGGAGCTCATGATACCTCTCTAAAGCCTCTGGAAATGGACAACTGAAAAGTTCTAGACACTATTATTAGCTTATTTCCCCAGCAGTTCTTAAAATTGCATGGGACCCTCTCACAAAAATACACGTTATTTAAAGAGAGTCAGGAAATTTCTCACAGTTCAGACTCTAAGCAGAAGAAATAAGGTCCAAACCTAAGAGTCTGTCTAGTGAGAATCTGGAGTTTCTCATCTAATTAAAATATAGACAGCTAACTCAAACTCCACTTCTTACCTCACTGATGATGACTAATTCACAATAGTTCCCCAGCACCCAAACAAGGCAGGGTTTGCTGTGAGTGGGCAAAAGAAAAGGATCTATGACAGACACGGATATTATGCTCTCAACATGTTCCAAAAACATCAAGGATGAAAAATTGCATTTCAATATAGCCAAGAGTTCAAGTACTATAAAAGCACCATTAAAATGTACATTTGTATTGCATCACTGAGGCAGAGCATCAAAGGATACACACTAGAGTTTTACTTCACTGACTTTAATACAGGCATTGCTATATCCTGGCTGCACTAGGACTATCTCTTTATGACTTTACCTTTACTATCCAAATACACACATGAAGTGCCAGAAGTTGTGCTAGAAGGACTGCACTGAAGAAAAACATTCTTACAAAAATAGTAGTAGATACTCTGTATTTGACTGGATAATTACCTACACAATTATGAATGAATGTGCAACTGTGAAAACTCAAAAAATTAGGCTTAACATTTACCAGTGCAGGCTTTTATAGTAGCGCCAAAATGGAAATCTTCAGTTCCAAAGTGCAAATCTGTGCAGTCTGGATTAAACAGCACAGTTAATCAACAGGTGATGGTGGTAGTTGTGTGGACTCACCAAAAGAAAAGGACAAAAGCACCATTTTGGAAATATATTACACATCTGCTGTTGTGCATGTAACATTGAAAATCAGGAAATAAACCATCAAATCTGCCTTCTGTTATGGGAAAAAGCTTGAACCGGGGTTTTCAAGCACACAAAATATCTCTGACACTCACTACAGTACTGCATCCTGAAATGCCCAAGTTATTTTCAGTAAAATTTCCTACAAAATTACAGCCTGTGTGATCATTCTTTTTGTGTTCACCTGTGTAGTCATTCCAACAATTTCTTAATGATATTTCCAGCCAGCTTCTAACTCTGGTAGAATCGTGAAAGACAGCTGAATTCCTCCTCCTTTTTTTCTAGAAAATAGACAAATGGGTAGAGATGCTATCAGAGTCTTGGCTCTGAGAAAACTTGCAGTTGTGAGTTCAAGATATGAGAGAAGCCTCATGGGAGAAAGCCCTTATATAAACACCCCAATGATGGGAAAAGCTTTGCCTGGGGCTCACATCCTCTTAGATAGTGAAAGTCAATCACCCATGAGACAAAAAACCATAGGAAACCAGGCTTCATTAGTTCTGCCGCCACAAAATTACTTGTTTAACAAAATGGCTATTCCAGGATTTTTGAAGAAAACCACTGCACTGTAGGCACATGCAAGTGTGGATTTTTTTTTTCCTTTTTCACTAAGTGCTACTCTTTATTAAACTATAAATTGTGTACCTAACTCACCAAGAAACACAGTCTCACTGCTGTAAATAGGAAGACAAATAAAATAGCGACCTATGAAGCACACAACATGAGAGTTGAGCGAATGTTTGCATAACCAAACTATGACACAAGTCTACTGAGAACAACAAAGAATGAAAATTTAAACTACTTGCCTACCTCGACAACAAGTGATGCCTGATTTTTAGTAAGTGTTTAGCAGAACACGGAGGAAAAAAAAACAAAACCAAAATCAAGCTATTCAGAATTTTCTTTTCAGCAGTATATTGTGTCCTAAATTTTCAGCAGTGGTTTTGCATGCCAAAACATCTGAAACAAGATTTATTATTAGAGAGCAAATTTTGAAAATATAGCTAAAAAACCCAAGTCTATTTTGACGTCTCATAGCTGGTCAACTCAGAAATACAGCATACAATATCTTCAGTGATTTTCTTTATAATCATGGGTTGTGTGTATACTTTTTTGCTTCTTGGAGTTCTCACTCTATTTGGGAGAAGAGGAAATTTAGTCACAAAAGTCCCTCTGTATTCTTGACAGTAGGCACTCTTGAAACACTAAAGCAAGTTACAGAACTGCAATAATCTGCCCATCAAATTCTGTATTTCACATATACACACACACAAAATACCCTCAACATCCTGGAAATCTTTTGCTATTGTGATTGCGCCAGCATTCACAAAAACAACATAGAGAGTTCGGACAGGGTCAAGGAATTGAATCTTTTGGGTTCCGCAGTATTATCAGGCTGTAAAAGTAAGGTTCAGCAGTGTTCTTCCCTGGTGGTCTTTCAGTGTGGATTTATACCGGTTTACATTTTTCAGGTCTGCTTCAGGAAGCAGGCTACAGACTTTAAAAAAACCCAACAACCCAAGTTCACCTCAAACCAAGTGTCCAACAACCATAAGCCTCACCGGGCTCTGGCTCAAAAGCCTCAGAAAACAGGGAGGGTGAAGGTGGCAGCAGTCCCATATGTGAAATATGCACATTGGTATGGACAGAGATCCATCCACTGCTCTGGAGAGCAATTGCCTGAAGGATTTATTCATTCTCTCATGCCTCTCATGCTTGCGCTTACTCCTTTCTTACTTTTTCATCCCATCTTTGCAAAGAAAGTATAGTTTGTAAAGGGCTGCAGTCACTCAGACATGAATCAAAACAAGTTTCTTAGTTTAGCCCCTTGTCTGTATTGTTCCCAGTTAGTAAGATGACAGGAAAACTCTTCTTAGCCGCAGCCAGATCAAAACGTCTGTAAAATAAAATCTTCTTTATCCTTCTTAAGGCCCACTTAAACCAACTTTTCCCCTTTACTATTTTGTTTAAATACTCGGGTTTTTTTTCTCCCATCTCTTTTTTAAGTAAAGTCCCCATAATCTTTCTCTTCGCACCTTAAAAGTTGATTCAGTTTGTTACCTCCTCCTTTCACTTGCTGTGACATCGGAATAATTTCCAGCTTATTCCCCTACCCATGGGACCTGCATTATGTCTTGTCAAAACTTCTTCATACCTAATTTTCAGTTCTCAACAACCAGGTTTTATTTGACTACAGCAACAACAGAGTGTAGGAGTAATTGAGCATCAGACTGAAGCTAGGAGAAACACTGATGTTGGGAAGACAATGAAAGAAATACAAAAATATCTGCTTATTTTTTCTAGCTTGGCATGCTATAACTATAGTCTGTTTCGTGTCCTGGGCAGAGTTGACTCGTATCACTCCAATTAAATGCAATTTTGCATTTAATGGACATGTTTAGATAAAGGATTTTAATCTGGGTCTCAAATCCCAGACAATTACTGATTCTTAGATGATATATACATACCTCTCTTCAGTGTTTACAGATCATTCATCAAGCCATTTTGTAATCATTTGACATTCTTTCTTTTCTTATTTTAGTATCTTTGGTGAATTTCACTGATATGTTCCCTAATCAATCGTCATCTGTAACTCAGTGGTTGACTCACCATCCCTGGAGGCATTTAAAAGATGTGCAGACGTGATGCTTAGGGACATGGTTTAGTGGTGGACTTGGTAGTGTTAGGTTAAGAGTTGGACCAATGATCGTAAGGGTCTTTTCCAATCTAAATGATTCTGTGATCTTACGATTCTAAATGACTAACTAACACCAGAACCCTCACCAGCTAAACTCTGTGGCACCTAAGCACCATTACTCTAAGTGCCTCCACTATTTTTTAAACCATGTTGATGCATATGTTTAAGCTGATTTCAAAATTTGTGTACTGCATATTCCATGGTCCTCCACTGATTTAGTCATTATGTAAAAATAACACAGTCAAATGTGATGAAGACTGTTAGTGACATAAACAAGGACTATGACTGGAATGGAAATAGCTATATGTAGGCACATGTTCATTGAGAACAGAAACCATCTGTAAGAGTCAGGCATCCTGGGAAACACGAATTAAGGGGGAAAGTAAGTGCTCCAATAAAGATATCTGATCCTGCACATTCCAGGCTATCTGGGACCTTGATCCTNTCTGATTTCTGCTGCTCCCCCCCCCCCCCCGCCCTTGTTTCTCTGTAAATAACATTTCTGAATATGAACCATCCTGCTTTTGGCACTGGTCTGCTTATGCCAAGCTGACTACACCCTTCCCCTGGGGTGTAAGGTCATGAATCATGATAAACACAGCAGTATAGGAATTTCACACCTTATAAAATGATTGTTTACAAGTAATAGCAGTGATTACTCCAAAAACACTTCAGAAAAAAAAAGGGGAAAAAGTAAATTAGATATGGAGACACAGTAATTAGGCTGTAGCCACTACCAGTTATCTCTTTACCCAGCAGTCTAAGTCTTCCTTTATTCTTCTGCTGCTTTTTTTCCAAGGAAGCTTAACCCCCTACAATCCTACCAAGAGGAGAAACATCATTTAAATACCCTGCCCCTGCAGCGCAAAACCCTAATTCATTTCCTTTCCTTGCTCCCCAGGAAGAAACAAGCCAAGAGGGTGCCTTGTGGGGTATATTCATTTTGCTTACTAGCTTGAGACTAGTCAGACTTGGAAACTATCCAAACTATTCAATCTCGTAGCCTTCCCTTATGCAATTGCTCCAAGCATAATCCCACTGGGAGCAGGCTGACAGGAGACATCCAGCACTCACGAGCCTGCGTCCTTTCGATGTGTGGCATGGATGGCCAGCAGCACAGAAACACCAGAGACACCATCTGGGAAGAGGTGAAGAGCAGCTTCCCCAGCCTCCCTTGTTCCAGCCAAGTAGAGGTCAAGGGCAGATGACCTGTGGCGCACACAGCCAGGGCAGAGCAGCAGCTGCTCAGTCTCACTTCCAGCCTGGAGCCACCACTTCTCAGCTAAGATGCAGCGACGCTGGTCTAACCAAAAACCTGCTGTAGCATGCCCAGGCTACAGTTTGTGTTTCTTTCCACTCCAGTTTAGTTGCAAGTACCACCATACTTAAAGTGGGAAGCCAACAGTTTTCTACCTCCCCATACAGCTGTTCACCCCCAATGTGTGGTCACAAATGACACGTGCAAATTCCTTGTAGCCCTGCAAGGTGTGTGCACCACACACTGAAGTACAGCAATTCTCACCATTGTCTCACCCCTCTGTGCAATCAGCTGTACGACATTGGACAGGGTAGGTTCTACATGCCACAAACAAATCTCTTTCCCTCATGCAGCCTTTTGGCAACAAAGATTACTTACAGGCTCAGGCTTTCTACATTTAGAAAATTCTCTTTAAAGATGAAAACTCCACACAGGGACTTTCCAGACCCTTCAGAGCTATTGGAAACAGCAACAGTGTGTGTCTTCCTCCACTCTCACCAGTGAGGTATTTAGGAGTTCCTCTGGGCTCATCTTAAAAATACCCAGAGCACAAAAATAAGTCATGCCTGAAGGTCAGTTAAAATGAAATCTTCCAAATGGTGTTGAAAGTGCCCCACTAAACGCAGCTGAGAGTAAAGGCTGGGATTTCTTTCCCAACACCTTTCATACAGCTCAGTCGGTACTTATGCCGATGGCAAGGGGGAATGAACCAGGGAAAGATTCCAGAGGGTCAAATATTGCAGACCCCTTCATTTCTGTGTAGGGATGTGCTCAGACCAACTGAAATGGTGGGAGTGTGCCTAGCACAACAAGGTCCCGCTCCATGACGAGGGATCCATGAAACAGGGCTACAGAAAACAACAGCTACACCTTCCCCTGCCATTCAGCCATAGGAGGGGTCCAGCTGTTGTTGAATTTACAGGTTCTCTGCATAGAAGACTTCTATGGGCTGGCTGCCCTACCGGTGCTGTCATCTGTAGCTGGAATATAGCACATGGGGGACTGCAGGCATGCATGAATTTCAGATTTCTATTTCTTCCTACAAATTAAACCCTTTTACAGTTATATTTCTCTAAAGATATTCTGGGCATTAGTATTTGTTCTGCACAGCTGTGAGAGGCTTCTTTGACTTCATATAGAAGTTACATCTGCTATATTCACCATCTGTTATATTCACAGGAAAGTGTAATATATAAAAATAACATTAAGGTGGGGATAGGAGCTGACTAAATGAAAGCAGAAGATTAAAATCCTTGTTCTGGGGCAGAAGAAAGTCATTAATTTTAGTGGTTGCTGCTCACTAGCAGGTTTGATTATTTTATGTTTCCCATCTCTTTACCCTTTCCTGTTTAATTATTCTCCCTTATCAGTCATTTAGAGACTAAGGGCCTTCAAGGCTGGCTTAATTCAGTCTTGTCCTCTTTTATGTTTTCTTGTCAAGACTGCTGTTATCTACTTCTTCTTCCATCTGTGGCTTATTTGTTCTGCCAAGGCAACAAGCTTCTCTTTGTCAGCTCCCCAAGGTCGCCTCTGGGACATCTTCCATATGTGTAACTATATCCAAGGTCACCTGCACATCCCTTTGCCTTTACAAGGCCTTACCTCATATCTCTTCTACCCACTCACAGAAAATCACAGTAACTTGTACATAAACCAAATGTGCTAAAAACTGATGTTCTTATTCCTCTGCCTGTTTGGCAGTCCTTGGGCTGTGGTTTTCCTGGAGGAGAAACTGTATTCTTCAGCTATGTCTAGACTGGTCAAACTAATAGTGTCTGAGCACAGGCCCACCACAGTCACCCATCTTGCTGGTAGCATGGCCTCTGACACGGTTTTGGCTTAGGCTGGCTGACTCATTTCCAAGCATTACGTAGGCACAGTTCAAGTTTGGACGTTAGGATGGGCCAGGGACTGTTTCCAATAGGCAGTCGACAGGTCCAATGTTGTTTGGGAGAGAAAAGCATTTAGCTGTATGGATGCAAGCTCTGCCATGTCAGCGTGGAGCACGCTGACATCCTACAGACGTTACTGTAAATCGCAGTCCTTGCAACAGGGACTGCTTGGGATGTGTGCAGTGCCCATCCCCGCAGGGATCTCAGCCATGACTGAGATTTCAGCTTGCTGCCTGAACCTCAATAACTAAACAATGGCTGCATTTTGCCATTTCTAAGATTTTATGAGTGCATAAGAAAATTTTTGCCTTTTTTTTTTTCTCACATTACTTGAAAGGTGTCCCTTTCTTAAGTCATAGGGACACTGTAAGGAGAAAAACCAATTCCAATCTCCCTTTCATTTGAGAGAAGCCAAATGGAAGGATCAGAAGTCTCTGCACTCCCATTCTCCTCCTTGAGCCATCTGAATTACCTTTGCTGACTCAAGGGTTAACAGGGAGTAGCCAAGACCACCAGGGGCTTTCTCTCCAAACCCTGCCTGTGAACCCTGTGGGTTCCTCTTAAGGGACCATGCTGGAGCAGTGGGAGTTGGAGAGAGCCTGACTCCAGAAGAACTGGGCTGCAGGAGAAAGGGGGGTCCTGGGTAGGCACAGAACCTCTCAAAGAGCATCCTGAAGACAAGGCAGCTGTAAACGAGTTGCAGCAGGGAAGGTTAATGTGTGAGGTGGTTAATTAAGGCAATTCCTTAATTAAGACAACAGAACCATCAGCTGCAGAACTCACACTACTCAGAGGGCCTCACGGCTCTGGAGGGAGCAGGGTATCAAAGACACCCTTGGTGTGATTGCAGATAAAGCTGTTATTCCCTCCCATAAAGGCCCCTCTCTGAGTCCAGGGAGGAGAAGGAAAGATCAATAGGAACATGGGAGGTCATCATCTGTCTCTTATGGGGCCTTAGAAAGGAGAATTTTGTGGCAAAAGCCACAAGTAAGAAAGGAGCAAATGAAAGAAAAAACGCTTCTGCATGTCATCTGCTGTCAACAACACACACTTACAGCTTGATGCCATTCTCGGAGAATCATCATGTGCTGGAGAGCAAAGGAAAAGCCTGGTAGAGTGGTCATCTTTTTTCTTGCTTGCCTCTGACAATAGCACGTGGAGGTTTTGCTGCTACTTTTTTTTAGGGGCAACAAAAACAAATAGGGACAATAAGAGTGTGTGCATATTCTTATCTAGATTTTGGTTTTAAATGAGGAAAAATTAGAAGAGTAATTCAAATCTCTCTTAACTGGGATTCCTAGTCAAAGTATTGCTACATCATCCTTTCCAACCCCGGGCACAGAGCTGAGCTCTGAGATCTTCCAAAC
The DNA here is from genome assembly GCA_013398915.1 of Dromas ardeola. NCBI lineage: Eukaryota > Metazoa > Chordata > Aves > Charadriiformes > Dromadidae > Dromas > Dromas ardeola. The sequence continues at coordinate 272,509 of VYZM01011624.1, read as the reverse complement.
ACTGTTTCTTAAACCCTCCCATCCCATGGCTGCAATACAGTCAATATTGCAGGAGAGAGATTTACAAAACAGTATTTATACCCATGCCCTCATTCTGCCACAATTAAACACCATTTCTAGAGTTGTGCTGAGATCACTGATGGTATCAAGTGTAAACAGGACAGTAAATTATAAAGCCATTATAAAGCCTTTAAAAGGCACAAACCCGCACACATACATGCACTCACACACACGCAATTTTACCAAGCATTAAAGACAAAGCTATTTTTAAACTTCTGTCAAATAGATGCATGAATACTGTGAGGACGTTTATATATTTAAAATGTCTAATGTTATTTCAGATACCTTCCTCTTAAATATCTACTTCTTATTTTTAATTATTTTTCCAAATAAGTTTTGAAATATTCACAAAGGCTAAACACATTTAAGCTTGCAGAAAGGGTCTGATAACATTATGCTCAGGTAAGTTTGAAGGGTCACTGCTTTTTTGGGGACTTACTACTGTGCTGGGATGCACCCTGATAAATCTACACAAACACAAGTAACTTTCCTCCACTTCATCCAACAAGAATATGCAAACAAGACAGGTTTGCGTGCAGAGCAAGATGTGAGGGCTACTGTAGGGGCCCCAGCTTAGGAAGTATTCTTTATACTACCAGTCCTGAAGTGAGTAGAAAGACTGTTTCACAGGGTTTCTCAGGGGAAGTTCATGGCCTCTGCATTTGACAGATCAGAATAACACTGCTGCTCCAGTCCTGAAGTGCTGATGCAATATTTTCACTAGAACTCTCGCAGAGAAAGTCCAAAGGAAAAAAATCCTTGATTAAATTTCAGTGACGATAAATCAAAGCATGAATGCTTAAAACAACTCAAATGCAATTGCTTTTCTGCATAGATATTACCTTGCCATCCCATAATACAAACCCCCATTTGTTTTCACTGATGCAGAACCTTGTTGTAGAAATGTCAAGCAGCAGCATCAGGAAGGATATCAGGTTTTCCTTTGGATTTATGTCTTGGAAGGTGGACATATCTGCAGTGGTCCAAAACATGCGCAGGGAGTGTGTGACAACATATCCTAGTTGTTGTGTTCACTGTTGTCACAGCAAGATACTTTCACTGCCTTTCCGATACTTTCACCAGGAAGTAGACTGGTATGAAAAAAACACATTTGCAATGTGCAAAATAATTTCTAGTATGAAAGTGTGAGAAAATGTTCAGAAAAGATCTAAACACACAAAGGAATTATATATATACTTATGGTTTTAAGAAACTAATTTGTCATCTCCTTCCAAGGTTCCTTGACCCAGCTCCCCAAGCCTCCGCATGCAGCATCAAACTGACCACTCAGCTGAAGGCATTGCCAGCCAAACAACACAGAGTTCAACTGCTTTTAGAAAAAAAATTGCAAACCCTTCCTCTTGAAAACCAACCGACCAACCAAACCAACCCACCCCACCATGGCAAGAGTGACATTCACAAAACTCACATCTCTCTCATTCTGTTGAACCTCATGGAAATAATAAAACCTTAACCAGAAACCCTGAAATTCTGCCTCAAGGAGAATGCTTGAAAGAGCAGAAATCCAAAGATCCCATGATATCCACAAAAGACTTGATTACAGTCAGTGATGTTATGCAGCAGGCGCTCAACACTGCAGTAATGGGTGGGAGCATTTACATGCAGGATGGATAAAACACTGAGAAACAAGAGTCTCAGACACATCACTTTGTGAGCAGAACATCGCACGTGGCTTTGCTTTGCCTTGAGGTGGAGAGGGGGCCGCTACAAGCAAGAGAAGTGTGGGTGTGTATTTATGTGTCCTTGCACATATATACCAGTGGTCTGCAACATCCGCAGTAAGTTAGGTAGTTGGTGTCACCCAATCAAAGCACAAAACTCTTGGTATTATCCAAGAGAGCGAGGCACTTATAACTGACACAGGATGCCAAGGGAACAGGACAAGCAAAGGCTTAACCTCAGGAGATTGAATCTTTCTCCAAGATGTTCAGGAAACTCGGAAAAATCCTACTGACCTCAGCGTCAATCCTCCTGATAAATAGTTTGCCAAAAGTTTGCTAAAGTTCTAACTGGGAACATCTCAGAAACTGAATCATATTTGACAACTCCTTCTGCAGTAACACAGCAAGTGCAGACAGAAGTGAGCATCTTGCTGCCTATGCCATCTCTGAATGGTGTCACAACACTGTGCCTTCTCAGTACTATCACGGTGTCATTTCATTTTATGGACCTCACTTCTTAAATTGTTTCCGTAGGCCATTTCCTTTCCTTTTCTCCCCCCATTAATTTATACAGGACTCAATTTGAAGTTCTATTTGAATCTGCGTTAAGTTATTCTACATCAACTCTTTTGAACTTGGTTTGCTTGCCTATCAGCTTTCTTAGAGATTATTAAAGCAGTAAAAGCCCTTGCGGAGTACAGACAAATGCAAGACATACTTCAATACAAAAACCTCTGCTTAGCATGACAGCAAGTTAGTTTCGCAGTTACAGATTACAAAAATAATCTGGTTCCAGTAGCTTGCCAAGTTTATGAACTACCTGCCTGTTTTTCACTTGCAGACAGAAAACGCCAACTGGCTGAGGCTGCGTTCGCTATGCCTAGTTTTAGGACTGCCTAAAATTTACAGTAAAATGACAAGCCTCTAAAAATAGAAGGTGATAGCATTGACAATAGCAAAACCTGAGCCGTGCAAGACGGACTACTACAAATGAAACAGATCAAAAAATTGTAGGTATGGCTGGAGGGTTCCCAAACAGACACAATCCCTCAGACCATATGGGCTGCTAAAAGTCCTATAGTACACTGGCGTTTGTGTCTACAGTTTGGTTCTTTTAATTTTGGGCTATTGCCAAGCTGTGACTTACCTTTGCTCTCCAGCTGCATCTGTTACTTCTGGTTGGTCTACCGTCTCTGTCTCACGACATAGTAGTTTGGTCTGGTTATTTACTGCTCAATCCTCTGCTCAAGGAAAGACTTGTGCTTTCCTGCCCAATGAATAGTGCTAATCTTTTTTCCCCTTGTTTCAGCAGTTCCACGGGGACCATCATCACCATCTCTGGGCTGCTGTTCTCCCTGCACCGTCTGTTTTCTGGCAAAAGCTCTTTACCGCCGCCACCCCCCCCTCTTAAAAATAAAGGTACCTGCCATCTGTCTTATCCCCAAGGAGTTCATCCAAGGTAGAGGGAAAAATGTTCTTTTCCCACTCCTTCAAGTAGCTCTCATCTCACTACAAATTATATTTTTCACATTGCTGTTAGCTGCTCTCTACACTAATTGCAACCTTAAGGTCCTTCCTAGCATCTTTCCTACCAAGAACTCACAGAGAAACCTTAAAGAAGTGGGTAAGAGAGATTACAGGGAGGGGAGGAAGGGCCAGTACTACTGAAAAGGGACAAAATGAAATTGCCATGGGGCAGAAGCACAGAAAGAACTATAAAAATTAGGGGTGCTTTTCCAGCGACCAAATGTCACAAAACCGGCAGAGCTGAGAGAAGATCACATAAGATGGGCAAGCCAACTCCGTGCCAGAGAAGCTGGAGAGACAAACACAAAGGTGGTTTCCACGACTGCAGTATCACCGCTCCAGCAAGCGGAAAGCCCCATTTGGGGGTACAAACTGAAAATTAAGCAAGTAAAGGGGCTTGGACGTGGATGGAATGATTGCACTTAGCACAAAGAATATGATGCTCATTTAGAGCTGTGGAAAAGAGCTGAATTGTAGGGGTTAACTTCTAAGTGTGACTTGCAAAATGTAGCTGCTTCACTTCAACAGTGATGTCATTGATAGGCTAACTTGCAGTTTTGAAGATTTTCATGCTGTTAATCCCCATTTTCCATTGCATGGCTCTTGGCTTGTATTTCTTTGCCTGGTTCATTACACTGATTTTTGGCCAAGAACTGTTGTAGTTGACTCACAGGTCACTGAGGTTTAAAATAAATAGGAAAAAAAAAAGGTGGAGAAGAAGGGATAGGTGACATCACTGGTGATTAAAAGGTTTTTGGTGTGTTCTGAGAAAACATTCAGGTCAGAGTAACTGGAAACAGAAAAATGGACTTTCATAGTCAACTTGGAAAACAGTTCTGTACAGAAAGCAAAGTTAATTATCACAGATTTTTGATCCCAAACCACCCTCTTCTTGCAGAGACCCAATTTAGGTTTAGATCAGTATTAGCAGATTAAGTCTGTAATAGGTCTTTTATCTACCCCAGAACAGAAGGGCAGCAACGCACTCAACTTGTCTTGCCCTATCCGGCATCCTTGTCTTGCTCAGTGAAGCCAGTCTGAATCGACAAACTTACTTTTCTTGTCTTAACAATAAAATCAAAAGTGTGAAAGAAGCGAGCAAAAGGGCAAATGCTATAAAAATAGTAAAGCAAAAGAAAAAAAGCCCCACAAGACTGCTGTTGTTCTCTGGGATTTTTGTTTGCTTAAAGAGCAGAAACAAATCTACTTAGGACACAGTATATATGCTGTGATCCTAAGAGTAAGGGTGTCTCCATTTTCAGTAAGGAATTCTCACTTAACATGCTGCCAGGGTTATCAATTTTCAACTCATTTGCTGAAAACCAAATACAGTCACTAATAATGCTCAGACCTTGGTCTTTGAAGGATGTTAATAGTTAAAAAAAGAGCCCTCTGCTACTACATTCAGCCTATAAAGGATTACTCTTTTATTAGTGTAGCTGAGGGATTAGTAGAAATGTTTGTCTAATGAATGCAGCTTCTATATTTGAGCACATGTCTGAATAAGCTACTTGTCGATTGAAACCTATCTATTTATAAGTGCTTCTGAATGGCGCAAAACCTATCTGTATTGCAGAATTGCAATGGCTTTTGCATAAGACTGAATATTTTATTGCCCTTCACATTACGAAATTCACCTCATTTGCCAGTTTTATTTATAAAACCTATCATGTAAAATGTGCAGGATGGACTATCCTATATCTGGCCTGATTTGCTTATGACTTTTTAGCTCAAAAGAGTTACTGATTTGGCAGTTCACAACAGGGGATAGGCACATCTTTTATATGCAGTTGTGTACATAAAACATCTTCAGAAATGCAAATTAAAGCACTTCTTAAAGTAAGTGCTATCCATGTCTGTCTTAATTCAAGGTAACCATGAAAATTTTGTGATAAAATAAAAAATAATATCTAAAATTCCATACTTCAGTCCTAATACAAAGTCAATTGTACTACTATTTGCATTTAAAATGCTTCATAAATGGATGAAACCACAGTTTTGTAATGGCAGACATCAATGGAAATTTCTTATGTGAATAAAAAAAATGAAAACAACATATGTTAAAATGTATCTGTTTACATATTTTAAATGAAACCAGTAGACTAGCAATAAAAAGCTCTCTGGAAAACAGAGTTGAAACAAAGAGAGCAGGAAGTTCAGAGTTAAGGCAGACAGTGTTTAAAGGTATTTAATTACGAAAACAAAGCTTTTTTTCCCCTGAACTACAGTGAACATTCACAAAGTCTCTAGTTATTGCCTGTTAATAACAAATTTAGACGATCTATGTTCAGGCTGATATTTAGGCCAAACTTAGTCAAATCTGAAAAGGACTTTGAAAATGGGGACTTTGAATGAGTAATATGGGAGAGAGGGAAAGGCTCTGTCTGGTTTTCTGAGAGTGCTTACCACATTCACTTCTAAAGTCAGGCGCCTCTAAAGGTTTCTTCAACAGTACACCCAAAATAACTAGTCATTTTTGAAAACGAACACTATCAGTCCTGTAGTCTGGACTTAGGTTAGTGGCATGCATGCTAGAAATGCACAGACAGGAGGCTGGCATATGTTCCAGTCTCTGTAATGTATGCTTTCATGAGATGTACTTTCCACTAAATGTACCTCTTACACCTTCAGAATTAACCTCTTTCTGTAACACACACATGATTATGTATATGTATATATGTGCATGTTTATACATGTATACGTGTATACATATATCTATACATATGTACTTACATATATCTACACACACAAACAACACAAACAAAAATAATCAAATTAATTTCTTGAATTAATTTTTGAATCAGAAAGCACTTAGTTTGAGTAATCACTTTGAAATCAATTCCATGGTAATTTTTTCCTCTTTAGAATAAAATTTTCCTATCAAATTCCAGTTTCTTTTTAAGTTCAGAGAACCCAAATCGTACACCGTCAGCTGTTACCTTGTACCTGTTTCGTACACACTTCTGGTACAGAGCTCTGCATGAATGCAGATGAATAAAAATTAAATACTTGTATATTATTTTAATTTGTATTACTCTTCAAATAGCATGAGGTTTTTTAGCTTCCTGAAATACATTATGTCCATCTGTACTGTCATTCATACAGTCACTGATATTGAGACAGAAATACCGAACAGAAAAGCTAAGTCAAAATAATTTCAAAGTGACTTTATACCTTCTTGGGCAGCATTGCTCCAAAGTAGGATAAAATGAATACCTGTTTTTTCTGCCGTATTTATTTTGCAAATAATTAAGAGGTGTAGTTTTAACCAATGTACGTACATATCTGAAAGCGAAACTTGTAAATGTATGCTCTGTATTTGCATATAAGCCATACACCATCTTTAGATCTGAAAAATTATTCCAAGCTTTATTTCTTCCTAAGGCACTTTTAGTACGGAGCTCCGCATGAATGATGGGATGAGAGCTGCCTGCCTTTCTGAATGTACCAGTGTGGTGGAAGGAACATCGAGGACGATGTGACGTGGCACACAACATTTACTGGCATTTATTCGGGTTGACCCGCCTGAGTCAGCGTGGCCTCACCGGCCCTAAGAACATTCACTTCTGCTCATGACTAATGTCCCAACCCAAGAAAACCTTTTAGCACCACGCCTGGCTGCGCACCCTTCCTCTGTATAGACACAGCCCTCTGGGTGAATCAGGAGATCTTCCCTGGGTTCTAACCACCAGTGGCTGAAAATACATCATAGGTTGAGCTATGTTGGGTCAAAGACATATAAACAAATCCTCTTAGGCCATGGAAATAAATCCTTTTTCATACATCATAATTCCTTCAAGGTTTACTGGCTTTATACTCATCTTCAAAACCCCAAGACAGTTGCTTTCCTGGTTGTAGAAGTTGAAAAATTCTAGACTCATCCATTTACCTCTACTTTACACCAAATTAGCTCTAATGGCAGATAAATGACAAAATGGGCAATCCCTAATACTTCTAAAGTCAAAAAGAAAAAAAGATTGGAAGTACCTGAAGTTCTACTGTGAATTGTAAGCCATTCCTGCAAAATATTGCTTAATCAAGTCCATCCTACACTAAGAATCGTTATCATATAGCTGTAGATAGAGCACTTGAAAATAACATAGATGTTACAGAGGTATTTGTAGGTATGACAACTCCATCGGGAAAGGACTGTCCAGTTTTGCTAAAGCTTCAAGGATTATGCAGTTGTCTTGGGAGCAATTTGAGTGAAAAACATCCCCTTGTTAGAAGACAGATGCTCCCCATGAGATGGAGATCTGGAAAGTCTGCAGTTTGTTTAGGAATATTCCTTCCCCTTTCCATACCAGCACACTAGCAAGTTTTTTTGACAGCCAGAACTTCTATAGGAACATTGTCTTTGTGACAATGGTCTCCTAGAGCTATTCTGAACCAAATGCTGCTGGCATATGTACAGAAAATGAGTACCATACAAAACTGTGTGTCTGTAGAATTTTAAAAGGCCCCTGTGATAAACTCCAAAGCAGCAGTATAGGCTCACCTCGTATCTGAGGAAGATGAAAATGCCACTTATACAAAGAAAGAGGAAGCAAGAACATACCTGGTAAGAGATTTACATCAGGCGTTCACTCTCACGGATGAAGTAACTGAGATGATCTGGGACGGTTATCTGTTTTGAAAAGCCAGTGTCTCCTGAAAAGTGAGCCAGCTCCTGCCTCTCCATCCTCCACACCATGTGTATTGTCTATATGTCTTTAAATTGTGTATTTTTAAGTCTCTGCAGACATGTCTCCTCTATTACATTAATTATGACAGCAAAATTGGTTTGCTGTCATAACACTAGCCATCCTACTCTTCAGGAACACAATGTCTGTGGATAGTAGGTTTTCCCTGTATTAGGTGAAAGTCAAAGTTGTTTATATTCCACACATCTGCTAAGAGAGGGAAGCTGAAACGAGGGAAAAACCATCTGTGCTGAGAAAACATGTGAAGGGGAGACACATTGGAAGAGCAGAATGACATTTTCACGTGACCATCCTAGGCAAAGAAACAAAGAAAATAATGAAAAGGCAAAGGAAATAAAGGCCTTCTCACAGACCTAATATTCTATATGAAATGTTAACTTCCCACCTAGCATTATTAAATGCTAGGCAGAGCCATTTACAGAAGAATGAATGTGGCTTCATGTTCTGCACCTCCAAACTTCAGTTATAAAAGTGTCTCAGACTTAATGGAAATTACTGTCTTTTAAATCCAGACAACTGAATTCAAGTTTCACATTTTCAAGTTGATAGTGGGATATAATTCTGGTTTAAAGTTTGCTGTAAGATCACAAGAAAAATGGGAGATTTTTCTGCCACCAAACAATTCCACACCTAAACCCTTTCTTCCCAAGAAAATTTAGTGCTGGGATTTTTTTTTTTCCTTTGGGAATAAGGTAAATCATATCAAAATATAATTATAAAAAGATAGTAATGGTGGGAGTCTGTCACAAAACTCACAGCCTGTTTTTTTCAGTCAGGTGGGCCCCCCTCACTATACATAAGAGCAAAATGGGACTATCTCCAGCAAGTTCACTCTGCACAAACTTTAATACCTCCTCCCTTTCTGGGCCATTTCAATGAAGAAGTGTTTTGGAGCCAGCTCTCCTTCACTAGCAGGTAAACCCTTGTTAAAATAATAATTTTTGTGGGAACCTCATGTTGAAATACTGGCAGCAAATAATTTCTTCTCCTTTCTAAGAAGCTTTACAAGGATACAAAGCTTTACAAAGGCAACAAGATGGTTTCCCCCTTCGCACACCAAAGTAACAGGCTTTTACTGCTGCTTCAAAACTGATTGTTTGGTTTCCTTTTACCTTCTTTCTCTTCAGGGACAGTGTTATTGCCATTTAGTAATGGTATAGTTTTAATGACTGTACCACAGATGGTGCATACCCAGATATATAGATAACCACATTTTTAGAGACTGCATCGTTCTCATACAGAAGAGAAAAAAATCATGATGAGTGAGGAAAATATTTTGCATATGTTTCTGGAAAACTGTGAAAAAAACCCTATTTTAAGAAGAGCTGCAGCAAAGATGCTCAAAAATAAAACAATGCAAAATAGTCTATATGAAAATAACTTATTCAGGCCTAGTTAGATGTAAATATTTTACATTAGATTGCAGTTTTATTGCTGCCTCAGTGGGGGGGGAATCCCTAAGCTTGTAAAAGGCCCAAATGAAGTGCTGGTCTATATTGCCCATGGGACACAGGTTATGTATTTTTGAATAAAACAATACTGCTTTAAGTAATAACTGTTTGTAAACCCTAATGCAGCAAACATCCTGCTACTTTGATTGCATTGCAAGCATAACAAAAAAAGACTAAATTCTTACTCTCGGGACCCAACTCATACTCCCCTGTAAGCAATTAACACTGAATTAAAATCAGAAAGCGCCTGACAACCTCGTGAGCCACTTCAGGCCTACCGGCAGCTCCCCGCCGCCCACCGAGCTCCCCGCCATGACAGCCTGCCCTCACCTCAGCTCCTCGGCGCTGACAGGCCAGCCTCACAGCTCCTCTGATTGGCCAGCGGCAGACAGACGCTCCCTCTGATTGGCTGTGCGCCTGGCTGGTGGAACACGATAGGCTGGGCCCAGCTGCCGCCTCTACCGGGTGCTTGTCCATCTCCTTCCGCCATGGCGCCTCTCCCGCGCCTGGCCTTGCAACGCTGGTGGGGCATCCCCGCCAGCCAGAACTAATCCTCGATAATCGCCTTATACATACAACTAGCCCTGTTCCAGAAAACCTGGGCTTGAAGAATCAAAACATGCAACTTCCTAAGGCAGCAAGAGCAGATAGGAGTCTTAAAAAGCAACCTGAAGCCTGAAGAAAGCCAACCACAAGAACAGCACTGTACAGAAAAATGTTTATTGAGAGTGTTGTTGCATTAGAATTGTTACCATCTCATCAGCAAAAGCTGTGGCAAAAGAAACACATCATTATTGTCTTCCTGTCACAAAATCCGGTCCGTATGTCAGCACTGGTCTCTCAGCTGGTTGCTCAGTTCCTGAAGTTCAGCAATCATGTTGTCCATGGTTGTCACCTCATCAGCTATCTCACTGTGAACCTCATTACTTGTTACATCTACAAAAAGTTGCTGCATGACAAAAAGAAATACGTTATTTTAAAATAGACGTACAGTTTCTCTATTTCAGCGTAGAGGCAGAATACAGAAAGCTCATCACCACTATCCTGCCTTTCCTATTTTTGGTACCTATGGTGGAATCTCTCTCTTTAAAAAGTCCATTTGGTGGCTAATCATAGAATTGCCTAGGTTGGAACGGATCTTTCAGATCATCTAGTCCGACCATCAACCTAACACTGACAAAACCCATCACTAAACCATAATAATAAACAAGAGGCGCATATATCTCTAGGTATATGTATACACACACACACTTACGTAGACGTGTGGTCTGTGCCACACAGTTGATATTTTGCCAAAGGGGCTGAATCCTCCTGTGGACGTTGTGTTTCTGCTCTGACTTGACTGCCTATGCTAACTCCTAATCCCATCAGAAGTGAAGGACTTCACCATGGAATTAAAATTAGAAGAGGATCTCACTGTCACTACAGTTTACAAACCCACCTGCTGATAAATTAGTAGTTGTGAATTTTGATGGCCAGTTTTCCCAGTGTCATATTCTGTTGTGTCATTTTCTCCAAAACCCCAAATAAACATATTTTAGCATGTGGTGTTAAAACATGCGTGGGTGGAGACGTTAATCTGTGTGTAATTAAGTTATACAAGAGAAAACAAAACACTACAGAGTAAGAAAAATAGTTTGTTCTTAAAGACCTTAAGACATTAACAAAACCACAAAGCAGCTAACTTATGAGCAATCACAATCTTCATGTATTTACAGGGAAACTAAGGGAGAGGAATGCTAAAAGACTTGTCTAAAGCCTTGAGATATGCAAGCTCTGACTGGAGCTTTGTGTGTGCTGCACCAGAACATGTTGGTATTGCAAGACCTGTCATTTGACTCAAGTCATATGGTAGCTGTGTGAAGTACCACTCCACAGAAATGCGGTGGTGGTGGTGGACCAAAACATATGTTTTCCCTTTATTATGTAAAGGGAGAGTGATTCACACTTCATTTGACACAAATGAAAAGCCTACATTTAGAGACAAAAACAAGTCAAGAAAACAAAAGTTGGTCTGGAGTACATCTGTACATCATTATATCATCAAAATATAATGGGACAATACAGATACGTATATAAACAAAAATGTACTTAGAAGGCCTGAACAAAGGTCTTCCATGTGCCTTAGAACAGTGTTGTCACTGAACAGAGGAACATCTTACACAAAAATAGGAACATGTTCCTGCTACAAGTACAGAAACTTTTCTGACTTTCAGCCCAAAAACCTCACACTAGGAATGTGACAGAAAATTTGGGTTCTTTCTGGCTAAGACAGCTAAATAAATCAGGATGATATAATTATTTGTTCATTATTTTTTTCCCACACAGTTAAAGAGACCTATTCAACTAGATATGGCCTGGGGAAGTCTCACGCGCCATCATTCTTTGGGCTTTGTGCCCCATGTTTCCTCACAACAGTACACACATTTCATGCATTTACGATACAGCTCCATGACCTTTCTGCTTTTTGGAGAGCCCACCTGTCAGATCCAAATGATGCATGGGGGCAAGGGGCAATAGAGAGCCCCCTATGCTATTTGCCAGAGCATGCGACTGCCCAGAAGGCTCTGTACAGAAAGGAACCCATTAACAACACATTTTTGAGTTGCAGCCTTCAGCAGAATGTGGGTGTGTCATGAGTCCAGCACAACACAAGAGCTGGAATGTCAGAGATGGAGATTCCAGGGAAAGGCGAGAAGTCTGAGAAGCGACATTGTTTCACCTGTACAAAAACTAATGATTTTTTCCAATTGCATGTCCTGACTACAAATTTTTTGGAATTTTATCTTTTAAAAGTTACTTTCACTGCTCCTTTTTTCCTTCTGAAATCTTAACGACCGAGTCTGCTCTTAGCCCATTGTTTTAACCGCTTTTCTCTGTTAAAAGGAAAAAAACCCTCACATTAGTATTGACCCACAAGGCAGCAAAAAGAGATGCTGCAGTCAAGCTTGGACAGGCATAAACAGTGCTAAACTGTTTGTGCATAGGATCTTACAGAAGATGACTGAGTTTTTAAACCACAACACACTTTGGAAACTCAGTATGACTTCAAATTAAAAATAAGATGGCATCTTGGAAATTATGCAAAAACAGTGAGGTCACACCAATAGCTTTATCTCTAACATGCCAGTTTTCTCAGAAGTGCCATAAAACTTAGAGGCACCACTATCTGCCAATAATAGTGATGTTCATTTAATTAGTGCCCTCAGGAATTAAGAATACAATTTACTAGACTCAACTATTCCTAATCTTTCAGACACCGCGTGATCTTGCATAACATAAACCACCTGTAATTGTATTTGTATCATTTATGTCAAGTAGTCTTGCTTTCTCTCTGCAGTTCTACTCACTCTACACACATTTTTTTTTTTTTTAAACCATTTTGTGTACCACAACAAAACATACATGTTGTGGCTTTTTTCACCACATTCCAAAGACTTACGTATGCCGGTATCTAAAAGCAGAGTTATGGAGCTAGCTTGTGTCTGCTTATACAACTTTCCTAGGCTTTTATCCTTAAAATTATAGGATTTAAAAGAGAGTGAGACAATTTTAGCACACTGATGACAGATCAACACTTTGTAACACAAGCACACGTGTTATAAAACTTATGCTCTGCAATTCACATTTACTGAACCCCACACACAGACAGCAAGAATACTTCTTTAAGACATTAAGTGTGTTTTGAATGAAAACATATTCCAGATCAGTCCTCAGTTAAACAATGGCTGTGTCTCATGTTGTCAGATGATGGGTAAAATTAGGATAATAATGGTGCAGAAACAGACTCGGTTCTTTGGGTGCCTGGCTATGGAGGCACAACTCCAAAACCCAAACATATGATTCAAACATGATATTTTCCAATGAATTAAATTCTGAATTGGTAGGGTATCCATGAAAACCTTATTAAAAATTAGTTCTCTCTTTTAATAAATAACTCTGGTTTTAAAATACTTCAAGTGATGCAAAGTAGCCCAGGCACGTTTTAGTCATTTCTGCAGGTTTACACCCATTCTTTCTGAGATTGCCCTGCATCCCCCATGACTACTGACATAAGGAAGAGTCTTTGAAATGACTGATTTCTTCCAAACATTTGAGTCTGTTTGCCCAACATTTTGAGTAAAATTCTAACATAGTCTGAGAGATATCATTGTCATTTTAGAGTAGTAGGTTTATTTTGGTCAAAGCCTAGCAGGAAGATGTGAAATAAAAGTCTTCTTAAACCTGGAATCCTTAACGGTGTACAGGTGAATATCCACCTGATGATGCACTGGGACAGGTAGGTATTATTTGATCTATAAATGACTCAAAACAGAGAAATGGTTTCTGGCAATGGAACAAAGACTCCTAGCTTTCAAACAAAAATTCCTACCTTTCAAACATTCCTACCTTTGCTTTGGATGACAAGCCACGTAAGTTGAGCCGAGCTGAAGAAAGTATCTGCAAAGCTTCCTGATGATTAGATTTGTTCTTGCTGCATTTTATAGCCACTAGAATCCAAACACAGAAGAAAAGGACCCCAAAACAAAAAAGCATTACCTCTATAGCAATAATGTTTAAACAACATTTGATTAAAAATCTTGATACCTTCCATAGACAATTTTTGATGTAATATCCCCAAAAAGAAACACAAAGAAAAGAATGCCAAGTAATTTTGAGAAGGTAACTCTAAACCCAGCGGTTATATGTATCCTTCTTAAACATAAATATCACAGCACAACGAATAGCCTTACTGAGTCTAAGTTTTGTCCATCTCCTGCACAGTCTATTAAACTTACGTGACGATTTGAGGACTGAGATGAACTACAGATGCATTTTCACTTGCATTATGAAATTGCTAGACCATGAAATGAATTGATTCCATGTTTACCAGTCATACGTTTACTGACTCACCCAACACAATTTCTGCCTCATTCCAACCGTATTTTTGTATGCACTATCAGGATGATGCTCTCTGTTAGAGGACTCCCAATAGTAGGAATAAGCATAATGGGTAAAGTATAATATTATTTTGTTACTAAGCTTAATAAATATTTGCTACACTCTTCACGAATAATGAAAGTTCTTTTCAGGTAGAACATACCATGTGCAATCTCTATGGCTCCTTTCACCACTTCCTTAAAAGACGAAACATCTTTCTCCCAATCACTTGATTGAATTTCACATTTATGTGCCTTAGTGAGACACTGCAGTGACTGCAAGGAGGAAAAAAAGTGATCAGTATGTGAGAAAACAAACTAGGAGATAATTTAGTTTTAAGTATCTATGAAATGAACGCTTAATCAAGAAAATGGATTTATCTTTTTACTATGCTTGATTTCCTGTGAGTTGAAGTAGCATCCTTCTCTGCAACGGTAAGCACCAGCTGTAACACAGATGTTCTTCACCAATATTGCTTTTCAAGTATGAGAGTCATATAAAGTAACATGTGTCTAATTTTTATCTTTTAAAAATCTGTCTAGACTGATGGATGTGACCCATGTTTGCCAAGTCATCATAATTAAATGCACATGAAAAAGGGAAAAATACTTGTACTCACACTTTGAACAGCAATTTTGTACCAAAAAAATTTATAACTGAATACATCAAAGCTTTCTTTCTGTATATGTATTCTTGGCTAATAATGTATTTTACAGACATAGCTATTAGCTGCCATACTGCTCTGGTTCACAGTGTGAACAGGAAAAATGTAAACAATATGGAAGGAGGGTCCCATTAAGGAAAAAAACATGAGAAATTTAAGCAGAAGAAATTAAGTTTTGCTTTTGAATTTTGTTTTCTTTCTACAGCATCAGAAACACAAAACCAATACATGGCAGAAGTTACATGGCTTGGTTCAATGACAACTCTTCAATTATCTTTTAGATAATTAGAATTTAGATATCATATAAAGCAATAAAATCTTTCAGTGCGGGACATGTATATGAGCGCAATAAAGACTTCTGATTGCTGAAGAAATACAGATTAAATTTGAGGGTCATCACCCCAGAAGCTTCTGTGTTCTCTCTCCCACCAGAATTCCAATCATTATGGCACAGGCGACTGAAGTGCTCACGCTGCTGTAAATTGCAGTAAAGGTGTAATAAGTCAAACCAGAGTAAATTATTTTTTTTCATAATAACTTTGGTTATAATTGGCAGTAGTTCTGGCCAGCAGAGGCAAGAACTTCCAAGAAGGAACAACAGTCTGATTTCAGTCTGCACGCGTCTGAGTCAGAGCAGCAAATTAGGGGGGTTTTGCTGACAGATGTCAGGGAGGGGAAAGAATTCAAAGTCTTGTGGGCTGTTTGTTTGCACTTCTGGAACCTGAATTTATCTTGGAAGGAAACAGTTATGATCTGGGGAAAGTTCAAGGAACAGAAAGGTTTCATAGCCTGGGTATGGATTGGCAGGAAGCTTGAAGGCTGGAAAGATTCCTTGGTGGGAAAGGGGTGGACTGGACTGTGTTCAGCAAAGAATGAAGTACTGAATGAGGGAGCAAATTAGATGCATAAAAGTGTAAGAGTAAATATATGCTAAACTAAAGAAAAAAAAGCACAAGCCAAACACTTTGATAGTTTTAAACTCCTAACTTGTATACCCTGCCTGACTTCGATTCAATTCACAATGCGCTGTTGTGAATTCTAACTGTAGACTCTAGTGATTCATGGCATCAGGTACAGCAGCAGAAGCAGAAAGGTAGAAAAACCCCAACAACCAATCCACTCTTTACAATAGCCAGACATGCAAGGTTGTTCTTTCACATGCAATGTTAGGAAAAAAATTGGTTAAATATAATTAAATCTGCACTAAATAAGGTATTCCATTAAGGAATAAAGATCAATCCCTTCCTTTGTAAGGAGGTTCGTGACACTATGATAGGTTTGTTCCAATCTCTCTGTCCTGTGGTGCCACAATATAGTAAATAATGTCCTTTCAGAATTCACTGACCTTTTGCATAACAAATGTGGGTGGAAAACTGCAACGATACATCTCGAATTTTTCCACAGATAGTTATATTCACTTAATATCTGACTGACGCGTGATGGTGCTTGTGGCAGTGAAGGCAATAAATACTGTTTTTCACATTTTTACTTTATAATACGGTATCAGTAAAGCTACCAGTGATTATCTAGTGTATTGTAAATTAATTTTTACACTGTAAATTAATATATGCTGTGGCTATAGGCAGTTTTGCTCTTTCATGATCTGTATCTATAGTACCATCATACCAGGATACCTGGATGCACATGTAAGCATACCTTAAGAATTTATAAACATCATTCCATTTTGCAGAGCAAGCTAGACCGTAAGCTTGTTCCATAACCAGTCTGATTAGGAAACACAGTTAAACTCCTGTCTACTCTACAAATTGAAACCATGTTTTTAACCAGGTTAGTGAAAAATACTGTGATGTAACCAGATTCTGAAATGATTATATTTATAGTATAGACAGGGACTCTGCTATTTTGCATGTCTGAGTAAGAATTTGAGGATATATTACAGGATATTGCAGTGTCTGTATTTCTGAATTCTAAATAGGCCAAATCTCTTTTATTTTTCAGCTGTAAAGAAAAACAGGGAAGGGAAAAAGGGAGGAACTGGAGGTATAATGGACAACAGCAATGAATAAACAAGGCATTTCACAGGGCAAAGCGTAAAAAGGAAGACAATGAGCAAGGCCCAAATAATTATAAGTTTAACCCCACTGGCATACAATTTGTAGGCCCAACCATCTGCATAATATGCTTGACATCAAGCGACAAGCAATCCTCCAGACTGACATTTTTGCTCAGGCCAAAGACGTACTCCCATTAGGAAACATAGACTGAGTACTGACTGCGCAGTATTTTCACCTTCAGTGAAGATCTGATAACCCCTAAGTATTTTTGGAGTGGGCAAGGATATTTAATTTTGGAAAGTTGATACCAAATGCAAAGCACACTTCAGCATACAACAAAGTAAACACTTCTAGCAGCGCGGAGTGGCTATTTTGGAAATGCAGTCAACTCAATTATGTGGGAAGTGATAGGAACAAGAGATGGAAGTTAACGTAGCAAAATGAGACACAGGTAAAAAGAAACCAATGGTTCAACAGACTAAGAATTAAATAGCGTTATTTAATTCAATTTTAAGCTAAGGACATTAATGCATTAATTAATTAATAATTATTAATTAATTAATGCATTAAGTTAATTTATAATTAACTTAAATGCATTTTCCCTTAGTGATTGCAAAGAAGAATATAGATGGCTTATGATGCCACTGGGTCATGCTATTAAGATCCATTTTCTTCCAGAAGCTGCAATATCTTGTCTTCAGAATCAAAGATTCCAATTAAAACAAAAAACACCACCACCATTAAATTATAGCCATTAGATTGCTGCCAAGAAAAGTTTCAGAATACAAATCCAAGACAATGCACATATGCTGTAATAGGACGTTTTAAAATGAAATACTAATAAAGGAGAGAGATTTTTTTTTTAAATCCACAAAAACTGATGTAAAACATCTTGCTCCTGTTAGATAATAAAAGTGTGTGCTGTAGGAACATGAAAAACATAAGCTTATAGAAACACTAAAGCAAAACATGTCTGGAAGAAGAGCGTGTCTTACTATAGCACTATAGTTTGTTAGAGAGCAGAAGGTTTGTACCAGAAGTGTGTATGTATAAAAACATATACCTCACAACACACCTTTTCAATATCTTCACCACTATCATTCTGTCCATTTCCATAAAGTCGGGCATAAAGTCTCCAGATTTCCCCATCATTTGTCACTTGTGAAGTCACTCTGCCCAAGAGCTCTTGCAATTTCCCCTTCAATCCACTCGCTACCTCTCCAGTGCAATCTGCCATACCATCCACGACCGCTCTGACCAGAATAGCCAGCACCTTAAAAAAGCACCAGGAAAGAGGTTTTATTTCAGCTCAAATCAACATCCAAATATATAATGATATCTGTAATTTATGGAGTCTATTAACAATTCAGTAAAATACAAATATAGTACTGTACGACAACTATAGAATTTACAAAGAAATACATTATTGAGGGAGTAATTCAACTAATTTAAACCTCATTTGTAAGATTCTATGATTGGTGAAGATAAAGATGCCAAAGAGCTCAGATAACAATTTGGGCTACCGGGACAGACTAGTGTGAAAGACAATGGTATAGGAAATTGTGAGAGTATCCCAAAGGTATCTTCACCTTATAGTATCGTTATAAAAACATCAGTAAACAGGCTGAACCAGATTAATTCAGGTAATGGAAGACATTGTTGTTTACAGGACCTCTAACTACCTGCAGAAACTGAAAGATGTATAGCGTATGAGATGAAACTGGAAGGCCACTGAATGCCACCCTGCAAAACTCCGTGTTTAATGCACTACTGGTACATTGAAGTTTTTACAATCAAACTTTTTACAAGTAGTCATATAATGGTTGTACTTTCTGAGTCACCGGCTTGAGAATGTGGGATCTGACCTGCAGAAATGCTGAGCACATGCAGCTGCTGGTGAACTCAATGGGAGCTGGGCTTTGCATATATGAAATGCTACATTATACCAAGCGTCCCAGAAAAAAACATAAGCCTTCGTGTCCCAAACTGGGTGCTGAAAATCAGAAAACAGTTTTGCTGTGCCTCAGTTCCTTCTCAGTAGAATGAGAAACAGCAAATGGTACTTCCTAACTTGTGAGGCTATCATTTGGCAATTTCAATGCTTCAACATTGTTGTCTATGTGATGTTAATACTTACAATGAAATCACATTAATAGCAATAGTAGTATCAAGACACTAATAAAATCAGTTTCAAAGATGATCTTGAATAGCCCCAAACCACACAAATATACTACTACTCTAGTGAAAGTAGGACAGAGGTGCATCCTCACAAACCAAGATACGGTTCACTGGCAGGAAAGTAATGCAAAAATTATGACAGTATCAAACTATATTACACTTAAAATAAAAACATATGCAGTTTAGTATTCGTGATATGTTGCTTTCCTAAAACAACTTTACTTCTATAGAATGACTCAATTAACATGCATCCCAAGAATTAATTACTGAGTCTTACCAGATTTAGGAAATCTTTGGCAAAAAAAGACAAATAAATCAAAATGGCTGATGATGTTAGGAAATAAATCTATGTAACAGAATAAGTCAAAATGAATTATACATCTCCCTGGAATCTTTTCAGAATCAATATGAAGTCATAATAGCATCTGAACACCAGCTAAACAGCTCCCCCCTCCTCCTCCTCCCCAAACCGTAACAGTATAGCCCTTATAAAATGATATGAGAAACTGGCTGTTCTTTCTTTTCTTTTCTGTTAAAGGGCTCAGATTTTCACTTAAGATAATAGAAAATATGATCAACTATTAATAGTCAAAAAGTTCGGAAATTCATATTGCATTCATGATTTGGAATTTAAGGGACTAAAACCCAGCATTAAATGAATCAGGTCTTCTATAACGATTTGCTAGAAAAACACCAGCAAATATTGATATTCCCATTCCTACAGCATTGTAACAAAAAACGTAAAAGAGGTGTAAGAAGAAATTTTAAACTAACATTAAACGTTCT
The DNA here is from genome assembly GCA_013398915.1 of Dromas ardeola. Lineage (NCBI taxonomy): Eukaryota > Metazoa > Chordata > Aves > Charadriiformes > Dromadidae > Dromas > Dromas ardeola. Next base: position 252,523 of record VYZM01011624.1, on the reverse strand, counting down.
CTTTTGAAAAGGAACTGGAACTGGTCCTGAGGATTCATACATACATGTATGACTTATCAATCAGTTTCTCAGTTTAACAAAATTGTTACTCAAAGTCCAAAAATCTAGTTCACATGAATATCACGTATAGTTATCAAGAGTTTTAAAGCCAATGATATTTTGTTTGCACATAAAAAAAACCCAAACCAGTTTCCTCAGTCAGTAGGATTTAGCAACTGAAAAATTACCCATATTCCCGTAGAGTTCAGGCTTTGCTTACACTTTTATCATAATAATCTATCTACTTTTTTTGTAATTCATCGTGTAAGCTTTAGCACTACAGCAGCTAAAATAAAACTAGTGTGAAAGCCCGGATTAAAGGGTCCATTAAACAGTAATGAATCATTAACGCTACTTGGCTGTGCCCCGTTGTTAAATAAAGCTGTTTCAAATTGCAAGTGAATTGTGTTAATCATCAAAAAGTATTAGCAGTGTAAGACAGCTTTCCATTTTAGATGGTTGTCTTAAGTGTTAACTTTTAATTTATATCTTTGAGAGATTTTAAACTGTCATACATACTAAGCTACTAAAGCAATGCTCTGTTGCCCAGGATCCCACACAAGCAGTAGAGCTTGTTTTTTTCTAATGCCTTTTTTAATGAACTGGACTCCATATGACCACTGTGCAGAGAGTCTGTGTGACATCACACCATCTGCATTCCTCCTTCTCCTTTGCTTTTGTTAATAATGTGTGTTTGCTAAAAAACTGAACAAAAACCACCATTAGACAAAACCTTAGAGACAAACCCAATATATTTTAAATGCTGTGTTTGCTATCACTTAATCTCAGTCCACAACTGTTCTCCAAGCAGCTCCTTTTGTATAAAAATTCTCTTCGTCAAACCATTTTTAGAAACTTCACTAATACTAATCAAACTCGACAGCACCCAAAGAAGAAGAGAACCCTCAGATACCAGATCCAAAATGACAAATCTGCAGTCTATGAGCTCTCTCTATGCCCTTCCCAAATTAAAGCTTTATTATAAAGACAATTGTCATTAGCGAGCTACTTAGAAGAAACGGAGCTCCAGAAGTTACTAATTCCTACCCTTCGTCCTCAAAATCCCCTTGGAACATGCTCTTGCAACCTTTTATTAGAAACAGTCTGGCAATACGAACCGCTGAAATGAGGGTGATACTTGATGGACAGGGTAACAGAAAAACTTTGCTAGATTCTCAAGAACACAGAATTGCAGAGAGAATTGCAGAGTATTTGTCCATACTTCTGAATTCATATTCTTTGACAGCACAGGATGAAGATCTGGTTTCTAAAAGCAACGTAGCAAAACAGCTTTTCCACCCACAAAATAACTTTGTTATTCACAGAACTGCAACTTTACAAGTGAAAAAGACTACTTGCCTCCACAAACATGCAGGTGGTGCAAAGCAGTGCAATTAGCAGTTGCAGAAATCCTTCAGGTGTATTTACCACCTCAGACTAGTAATTCAGAGGCTAAATTGATGATTGCAACAGATAAGGCTTTATCCTCAAATCCTTTTTAGTGACTGATCTACTCTCTGAAACTACAGATAATTCAGTGAGCCTTTACCTTTAATTATATAACATCTATATTAAAGGTTTTCAAGGTGTATTTTTCAGTAGATTAATGAACATTAAAAGGAATATGGAAATTGGAAGAATTTTAAGAACCAGTAAGGAAGGAAGGTAAGAGAGCATGCTTATAACATTTAAGGAGAATACTAGAAAACTGAGACTTTTGAAAGTAAGTCCTTTCCTGTAATCTTTTATTGCATTCTGGCTCATTTTTAAAAAGGCTTTCATCTTTTCCTTGTTCAATTCTGTCTGCAGAATCTGTAGATGCATATCTTCAAGCCTCACAATATCCTGATTTCAGAACCTTTGCCACAAGGATGACATCGTTAAATAACTAGAATAGCTTAGAAACAAAATTTCCCAATGTTGCATTCTGTACTCAGAAGTCTGGCACAAAAAGACAGCAATGGCCTCACAGAAATCACAGATGGAGATACAAATGCCCTACTGTTATTAGAAGAAATCAGTGATCTACAAATATGACTTCATACTATACTGAAATAAAAGAATCTGATGTAACTACACAAATGAAGGACATTTTAAATTATATATTCAATTGCATACTCTTAATTGATGCATTCAGTCTCATAAGGGGTATTCTGCAACAATGATTATACTAAAAGTGATTAGTGATTGACCTTCTATTTTCACAATGACTCAATGGAATCAATGACTCAACTTGTTTCTTCCAGTCCCATGCATACTTATTTTTCTCAATTTTTAAATTTCTACCTTCTTTCTCACCACTGTATCACCTAACTTAGTAGTCTATCAATTAAAATATACTATGACTCCAAATACTAAATATAACCTGAGAGGTCATAGTCTCTTTTTGCATGGAAAAAGAGGTGTATGCTTCCACTTACTCATATTCAGGACTTGACTTGGTAAAATACAATTGCACAAGAGGGTTATAGAGCATCTCTATTTAGAACAGGCCAGTTGGCAAATGGGAGAGGCTCAGAAATTAATGGTGAGCTTTGTAAACAATCTCAGCAGAAGCTTTTAGTTTTATGTGCTTTTTTTTTGTTTTGCTATGGGAATATTCTTCTCTTCCTTGTAAGATTATTGACTAAAGCCTTTCTGAAATTCTTTAATCAGGGTCTGAGGTTTTTCTTGGCCAACTAGTAAAATCCTTCTAATCGAGGAAACTGTATTAGAAGTTGTGATGAAACCTATAAAGCACTTTACATATCAGAAGCCAAAGTTAAAATCTGGATGCATAAAAAATAATATTTAGGATACATAGCATATACACACTTCTGTAAAAATGATAAAAGTTGTATGGGAACAAGATGACAAGAGTTATACAACAAAAATAGAAACCTAGTGCACGCAATATCCCCAGATACTCTAATAAAATATCCTACATAAAATTTGTCAAAATACACTAATAGGAGTGTGTATTATCTCAAAATATCTAAAATGGACAAATAAATGCAGAAAGTTCTATTCCTGGCCAGCTGTCAATCTGACTAAAATAATACAGTAGATCACCCCTAAAAACGTTATTTAAATTTATAATTGAGAAAAAAATTAATTAAAAAGGCAACCATCTACAAGATGTTCCATGAATAAATACCACAAGCCCCACCAGTACCACAATACTGTAGCTGCCAACCGCACTAATCTTTACCATAGACTATTTTCCATAGATACTTGTTAGTGCATAGAGAGTTTGAGACCTATTAATGTTCAGCCATATCAAACCCAAAAGATTTTATTCATACAGAATGTTATCCTGTGGGTGGTTGGCTTTATAACAGTAAGGATTGTAGTCACATAAAATTTGTTTTTAAAAAGTAAACTGAAAAATGTTTTTAACATCCCTGCCCCCCATGAAGAAGCGAGATGTTTCCGCAACCATAATTCATTCTATCTGTTCTCTCTCCTCATCACTCAAACTCCCAAGATCCAGGAAAGGTACTTTCAATCATTTTATGGGATAAGAAAAGAAACATACTCCTGGAATCAATGACCAGCAGCAGCTGGGTCCTCTTACCGTGGTATGACACACAAACTCCCTAAGAGCTCATAAGCCGTTCAACCAGATCCAGTAATTTTGCAAAGGCTTCTGGAGGTGTTTCACTATTCTGCTTAAGGGATTCCTTGGCTTGCCTTTCAGATTCACCTTGTTATTTTCACTGAGTATACAGAACCCTGCTCGGGTCAGGACCTGGTTTTAGGCAAGGTAACATCCCAGCTGAAGCTGTTGAAGTAGGCTCTCTGGATTTTATCCAGAGCGTACATTTACAAACACAGAAGGTAACTGAATTTAACTGAACTACAGTGGAAGATAACCAAAATACCTCCTTTATTTTTCTTTGTTCGAATTATTAAGAATCAATGTTCTGACTGTAATGCATTCCATCTATAAAACATAATTCACTTTCAAAGGGTCATTTGTGGAATCTGGTTTCCTTTTGTCCATTTTTATTTTAAACACTTAGTCTTACAGTCCAGATCTCAAAAAAATTAAATGGCTTGCCTACATAACTTCACTGGTATGTGTACTATCATTACTCATACCATTACAGCAGAAATCTCTCTCTGTCTTACAAGAAAAATTAATGAACATATAGGATGACTTAACATGAAAACTTCCCCACCTGTGTATCCTTGTACTTTCCTCTTAAGTCCATGAGCCGGTGATAAGCTTTAATTGCTTCTGAAAACTCTCCAACATCTGTACTGGTGAGCAGATAGTTCTCCCATATTTGCCAGTGCTCATAGTTGCACTTCAGAGCTTCTTGGAGGGTTCGAAATGCCTTGATTCTAATCAATAATAAAAAAGAATGGAAAAGAAGATTCTATATAAAGATTTAATATGCAAGATTTCTATATTAAAATCAGCTGGCTCTTTATCAACTAAAAAGCTGCTTATTTAAAAAATCAGGTTTAGAAAACAGTGCAATGTAAAAGTTATTGTTCGTAATTTACAACACTGATAATTCCTTAACCTCTCTTGCCAATTACTTTCTACCAGTTCACTCCACAATTTGCTTTGTAGAGTCTGAACCAGGTAGTTTCTATGTTAGCTCTCATAATTACATTTTGACAAAAAAATCGTTATAATTGTGCCATCTATGTCAATATTTTCTTTCCTGAATTTTTAACTGGAATCATGAGAAAACAATCTTACTTATGCTGCAGTTGTAACACACATTAAAAAATTAAAAATCACAAGAGTTCATGGCAGATGCAGAATGATATTGACTCATTTCATCACACAAAGGAAGGTTACTTAACAATAATAGCTTTTTGTGATTTATTTTAAACACTTGCATGTGGTAAACGTGCACACCCATTGCACAGAAGCCCACCATTTTCAACGATTTTTTTTCTTTTGTCAGCTGGAAGCTTTACTTATGCTCTCTGTTTCCTGACACTACACTGCTCAGTAGAAACGTGTCAGAGTGGCCCCAAACGCTATTAGTGTCCTTCACCAAAGGTGTTGCGCAGTGAACCATCTTATAGTGGCAGGAGGAAGTGTTGTGAAATAAAGGTGGACAGAATAATTCCTACAAAGTCACTGTCAAGTCAGGAAGCACCTTTATTTTTTCATAGGGATCCACTGCAGGCAACTCTGTGCCATTCCCTTACTGAAGGAGAGAATTAATGTCATTCTCTGGTAAGGAACATAGAATCATCATAGAATCATAGAACGATTAAGAGTTGGAAAAGATCTTAAAGATCATCTAGTTCCAACCCCCCTGCCATGGGCAGGGACACCTCCCACTAGACCAGGCTGCTCAAAGCCCCATCCAGCCTGGCCTTGAACACTTCCAGGGATGGGGCATCCACAGCTTCCCTGGGCAACCTGTTCCAGTGTCTCACCACCCTCCCAGTAAAGAATTTCTTCCTAATATCTGATCTAAATCTCCCCTCTTTCAGTTTAAAACTCTTACCCCTCATCCTATCACCACACTCCCTGATAAAGCATCCCTCACTACCTTTTCTGTAGACAGTTTGGTCAAATCAAGAATATGGGCTGAAAGCAGCTGACCTACAGTTTAGAGAGGTATGACCTCCTGTACAACATGCTGCCAGAGAGGAGGCAGGAGGAGTAAGAAGTCCTAACGCAATCTGAAGCATATGTTGGTAAGGTCTGGGTGCCTGCTGTTTAAAGCGTTAAACGTACTGTCAAGAGTTTCAATAAATTTGATACTTTAAAAGAAGCTTTGCTAGAGAATCAGAGTGATATGGTTCTTTGGCCTTCAAGAAACTAAAGCTTACTCTCAGCTGGACACTCATGATGTGTAGAAAAAATACAAAGGAATAAATAACTTTAAATGAAAACTTGAAAGAGTTTTCCCGGGCTGGTAAAACTCTTCTTTGGGGAGGTATGACAATAAATCTCTTCTTAATAAAGATCGTATAAAGATGGCTTGTTTTCAAAATTTGCGGTTCACTTGCTCTATGGCTTGAGTAAGTTGCTAAAAGTGCTGTCTCTAAAGAAAGACAGCTCAAAGAAGTTGTTAGTTGAGTTTCAAAAAGAGGGTTCAGGAGAGCGTAAATATCCCAGCCAGGAAAAGGGAATATCTAACTAGTGGATCAGGCCATTAAAAGTTTGGAATGGCTGGGTCAGGGAAAAATGTAAATAACTGCCAATCTAAGCCCATAGTATTAAAAGAGTTACCAAATACACGCGAAGAGAGCTGACTGATAGAGCAAAATTATTGAAGGAAACCAGGTCATTTGGCATAGTTACAGCAGAACAGTCCACCCGGAGGATTTTCCCATGTTCACTCCCCTTTTCTCTCTCTTCTGATATATGTGATGCTGCTGAGTAAATATACTAACAGTTGTGTCTCCTCCACTGTTAACAGTCCTAGTAAGGAATTTCGGACTCCAATTTTGATTGATTATATTAGAAAAGAACAGAGACCTGCGCTTTCCTCTGTGGAATTTGCTACAATGGAACCTGGGATCTGCCACAGCTCTGTGATAGGCTCAAAGATCCTCTTGCTGACTGATGTACCCCAATCACCTTGAAAAACTGTTTCTGAAACTGGTCTTCAACATCTGCAGGATTAACCTGTATGATCTCCCCCATCTTCTCAAAACAGTTAATAAGTTATCTGGGGTCAGATGCCAATCAGATGGAACTGTGAAATGTAGACAAGATACCAGAGGGATGGGATGGAAACAGTATTCCTCAAATCATCATCCTTGCTATGCTAATAAAGTCCTCTTAATAAATCATATAATGATGGAGTATCCTTAACCAGGGCAACAGTTAAACCAATTCATATCCAAACAGGAAACTAGTGCAACATCCTGTCTTCGAAACCAGGAATCTTTCACCCAAAGGACAGAGGGCCAGTCCCAGTTTGTTCTGAGAAATACGAGATGTAGATTTCAAAGGCCTCCTGGCACCCAGAGTAGAGTCTGTTTTCATCACAATTAATTTTTCTGGAGGAAATTCAGAATACACAAAACTTGTGGACTCTTAAAAAACAAACAAATCCAAAAAGCAACAAAACCCCTTTCATTTGGGTGTCAGCAAGTTGTTTGCATACACTTTTCAAAAAGACTTACACATTTTATATTTGTCTGTTGTTTGAGACTCCACTAAGCCTTACCCACATGCACAATCCTTGGGTGGGACCGATTTAAGAGCCTGGTTGAAGTAAAGCTTGATTTTGATGAGGGAGCAAAAGAAAACAATTAACTTAAATATCTTAGTATTGTTTTCCCTTTTAATTCTCCCTCCACTTTTTTTTTTTTCCCGAGCAGGCTTTAAAAATAAGAATTTACACTTTCAGCACTGCTTGGCCCCGCAAAATAAACTACGTGAAGTGCACTACTACAGAAATCCTCTGTTTTGAGAGTTGGTTAAGCTAACACACACCCTGTCTTGATCTATAAGTGACTACACCAATAATCAAAGAAGTTGCTATTCGACAGCAAATGCAGGCCACACTCAGCTATCAGCACGTAATACAGATTTAAGATTTCCTGTACACATACCCTTCTCCCACGTGATTCCTGTGGAAAAAAACACAACTGAGAATCATGTCCCCCTTTACTGCTTTTGATACAATATCAAATAGGTCTCAAGTTTTGTACGTTAAATCAGAAGAGCAGATTAACAATAATAAAATAAAATTAAACCAATAAAGTGAAAGCAATCACTCAGTGATTAGAACTACTCAGCCTTATAGTAGATGAACAGACAGAAAAATTATTTTGATCAAAGATACTTTTCTGAAACAAGACAGTACACTGAGCATCTGACATGCTCTTTTGAACTTTATGCACAAGAAGGAGCAATGTATCACACACAGTCTAAGACAAAAAATTGGGCATTCTCAAGGCACTACTGAAAGAGAAAAGAACTACTGAAAAGGTAAAAGCAGCTCTTGATTTCTGTTACTTTTTAGTCTTGAGTAGTTATTCTAACCTTAATTTTCTCTTCCCTCCTGCTCCCATTAGAATATCAAACCATCTCTTGAATTCTTTTAAGTTATTACTTCCCACATTTCCTTTGTATGTTTATCAATTTATCCTTTTATGTAAACTCACTATTTTTTTTCTCTTTTTTAGTTTGCCTCTTGTCTGCATAACCATATAAATTGATGTCAGATTTTGAGTAAGGTTTTTAAAAATTTGTCTTATTCTTTTGTTTCATTCTTTGGCAACAAGTTATAATATGAAAATTTTTCTTAAATATTAAGTTCTTTCAGTATTGTGTGTCTAACAAGTAACGTTTATTACATGGAGTTGAAATATAGAACAAGAAAGGCAGTCGATCTAGATCAAAGCTTCTTGTACTAATGCTTAATTTGGAGGGAAAAGAACAAGCGATCTATTATGTGTGTAGATCTCTATCTACTTTCGTAATATAAAAAAATAAAAAAAAATCTTTCTAACTTCATAGTCAAATTAGTTTCCAACTTTAATATGATTTTTTTCTGCACTGGTTGTACTTACTACATCATAAATACTTTTAACAAGAAAAAAAGCTTAAGGTGAGAGGTTGCTACTTTTAAAAAGCTTACGAAAGTATTTCCGGCAAAACGAAAGAAGTTATCAATGATCCAACCTGGGAGAGAGAACTGACTTACAAAAAATGAGGTAACCACACTATAAGAATAAAAAACTCAATGTCAAAAAAAGGAAGTCCCAATTATTTATTTTGGAAGCAGTATTTTCTGATGCTTTTGAAGTACTTACTTCTGTTTTAATCTGATATAAGCAGTTGATAAATTGTTCCAGGCCTCAGCATTCTGTAATGATAAAAGAAGAAGTACCAAAAAAATTATTCACTTATATTATGCTTACTTCATTAAAATATGTAAATAAAACTACTGTGAAATATCATCGATTTTGCTAATCATGCATATTAACACATACTTCCTACAAGGCAGTCAAAATACTACACTGAAATAGAAAATATTATATTAAAATAGAAATACATAAATAAATATTACTGACTACAGCACCAATCGGGTATATAAATATCAATTAAGTGCCTTCTGGTTGGAATACACTAAGTCAGCTCTTGCCTTCAGTTTAAACTGTAAATAGGCATCCTCTTCTGGACCTAGCTGGGATGGCTGGAGAGGTCAGTGCTCTCAGCAGCTCATCACTTCTCACTAGCTGGAAGCTACTTACCTGCACCGATCTGTTAGTGGAAAAAATTATGTGAATGTCCCCTAATGCACCTCAGGCAAAACTAACAGGGTTAGTTCCAACAGTGCTTATCAACTGGTTTATCTGAAAAGGATTACAGAGTGCTCAGACAATCTTTCCTCTGGTAAAACCAGCAGAGCCATGTAGAGAGATGAGTCTTGCCCATCACCTTACGCTGCTGTAAATTTGAAGCTGCACCACTGAACTCAGCAAAGTGAGAACAAGTATAAATTTGAAGAACAGAATCCGAGTAGTGCAATGAAAAATACTCTGGTACTGAAGGCTATCCCCAGGCTTAAGGAGCATTTAAATCATGTTGGGAAACCTTTTTGAGGCTTAATTAATGAAAATGGTCATTACATTTCTGCAGATCATTGTATAAAGACAGGTTTCACGTCCATAACTGAGAGGCAGCCCAGCATCCTTTACTCACAAAAGAAATACCACTTAACTCACTGAGAAGTCAATTGGCTTGTTCATATGAATGTAATCAACTACAGGCCCCAGACAGATAAGTGAAAATTTTAGTATCCACTTGGAAGTAAATCTACTGTACTGAAAGAAAAAAATATCAATATATAAAGTAAAAATTCCAGTTAAATACAGGGGTTTCTGTATGTATGGTTTTTCTTTTTTCGAAGTGAGTTATTTAATTTTATTATTAAAGAAAAAAGAATAATCTCTCACCTTTCATTGTTCTCATTCTTTTCCCCGAGAGAAAAGAATGAATGATAGTTTCTATCAAGTAGGTTAAGCGAGCAACATGCTGGCAGTCAGGCCTTTTGACCAAAGTATTGCCAGTACATTCCTGAGAAGTAATCCACATGACGCCTCTGCTGTCTCAATGCACAGTCACACTCAAACTGCAATATTGTACACATGCTTGCCCCATGCATCCTGAAAAACTGGCTAACGAGCTCCATTCTCCCTGTGCTTATGAACTATATAGTTACAAATTTACCTGTCATACAACCACTTACTTGATTTTTTTTTCAGGAGAATTTGATTACTTAGAGGACTAAGTATTTTAATTTTTTTTGTTGTTTTATCTCTCTCTTTAGCATTCCTCACAGTCTACTCATTCCCTTTTCTCTGTTTTAGCAATGTATGCGAGCATAAAGGAATTTCTGCTCAAACATATTTTAACATTCACACACACATACTTGGATGAAGTTAAGTATTGGGCAAGTATTTTTATGATGCCTCATGACAAAAATATATCCTTCATGCACAAGTTTAATTTATTTGAAGGGCTAAGGCTTAAACAAGTTTTTCATTACTGCTTTGCTTGTTTATAATGAAAACATCCTTGTTGCTTTTAGATAAGCCATCTGAATCACTTGGTGAAAAGTACATACATCTGGTTCCAACGTCACACAGCGCTGAAATGCTTTGGCAGCACCTTCATAGCCTTCTAAAGCAATGTACGCACAGCCCAAAGAAAACCATACACCTAGCTGGAGAGAAAAAAATGGATGATTACATATATATGTACGCACATATTTCTGCACGAAAGAAATAATCTTGCCAGGATGCTCAAACACAAACTACTCTTGTTGATGTTACCCGATTTTCAGCTATCATAATAGTATTGCACTGGAATAAATAATATCCTGTATGCTGAATATAGGAAAACTTTAAACAAACATGTTGACTATATAAAGACCACTTAACCATACGTGAAGCACTCTTTCTACTTGTCAGGATATCAGTCTTCTCTAGTTTATAATGCAATGTTTAGAAATAGAACTTTTCTGTGGAAGAGAGCTATATGATCAGGTACCTAGTAAAAATCATACAGTAACAGCAAAGAATGGTAAATAATTTTATTTTCTTAACAATGTGAAACAAGATATTTTGCCTAGCACTAACTATGTATGAAGGTTTCAATTGAACAAAAAAAAAATATGTGAGAACTGGACATGACGGAGAAGGTTGGGAAAGGCGTCCAAAAGGGATTCTTCAGCAGACAAGAAGACTGAGATGAAAAGTCTCTGGGGTGGGAATTAAGTCAAGGAGCTGAGATGCTACGATATGGAGGCAAAAAGTATGCAGAAAATTGAATAGGTCATGCAGGTGGAAGAATGCTGCTATATGTTAAAGAAAACTTCAGCATCAATCATATAGAAAATAGCTGTGTAAACAAACAACAGAACTGGTAGAGACTAAAATTTCAGGCCACAGTAAAAAACAGCAGTACGAAGACTGCATCTCAGAATACTTGACTAAATTAGAGAAGGAAACATACTGGGGCATATCAGAAGGCTGTGAAAATACAAATCTTCAAAAATACAGGGAGATTTCAATTATTCAACATAGTTTAGTAAATACCATAATGGATGCAATTGGCAAGGCTAAGTTTTTTCAGAAATAAAGGAGCTAGTCAAAAGACAGTACTTGCCTTGATCCTGACCAGTATGAATGATCAGGTTCAAAATGTTACCATACAAAAGATACTTTGTAATGTATCTGGAGTCACCAGTCCTTCAAGAACAAATGCAACGCATTTAATAAAAAGAATGGAGAAAGACTCTATCAGGGAGTGTAGCAATAGGACGAGGGGTAATGGCTTTAAACTGAAAGAGGGGAGATTTAGATTAGATATTAGGAAGAAATTCTGTACTGTGAGGGTGGTGAGGCACTGGAACAGGTTGCCCAGGGAAGCCGTGGATGCCCCGTCCCTGGAAGTGTTCAAGGCCAGGCTGGATGGGGCTTTGAGCAACCTGGTCTAGTGGGAGGTGTCCCTGCCCATGGCAGGGGGGTTGGAACTAGGTGATCTTTAAGATCTCTTCCAACTCTTAACCATTCTATGATTCCATGTTAAATTTAAGAGCTACTTAAAATGGAAAAGCTGCGTTAAAAACTAAAAGGGGCAGCTAAAGAGTAAATGTCTGCAGAAGACTTGAAACATTTAAAGACAAGACATTTCAAGGCTTGGAGAAACTGCATATCATCTTTCAAAAAGGCTCTAAAAAGACTAGACAATCATAACAGTTAAAAAACATAAAGGAGATTATTAAGATATAAGTGGACATGCTTTAAAAGCTGGTGTGCTACACAAATGAGAAATCTACAAAAGAACAAGTCTGACAAGTTAAATGGAAAAACATGGTAGCTGTGTAAAAAGAAGACCACACAAAATCCAAACCCAAACAAACAAAAAACCAAGGTTCATTGCCTCATGATCTACTATAGCAATGAAATGGTATTTTATCATCCCTTAGATATCTGGAAAGGATGCATGAATTTCTTCCACAATATAAGAAGGGTAGTGACTCTCTAATAATTTATTTAGGATACAGTTTAAGAATGGACTTAAGCTATTTTGTGAGGAAAGAATGGTAAGAATTCTCTTTTTATTGGGGAAGGCAGAAAATCTGCTGATCCCACTGGCTGATGTAATAACTGCTCTGTGAGAAGTGACTGACTGAAAGGTAGCATAAGGAAAACTTTGTCCAAAGTTCAAAAAAGACTTTTGTCAAGGCTTGTGGAACTAGGTTAAAGTTCTTTTTTGGAAATACAAAAGAGTGTGTTGCCCAGAGGTTCAAATGTCGCTACTGATTGGAAAAACACATGAAAATGAGCTGTAAATTTTTATCCTTTTCAAAACTGAAGGCAGTGACCAGCAAAGGAAGATAATTTAAGCTTGGACTCTTTGTTAAAACTTGCCATCAGGAATTTCCAGGCAAGTCTTTAAGAAGTCTAAATGATTATTAAATGCTTTAAAAAAGTCTAAACAATTCTCTCATATTAGTGGGAATATGGTTCCAAAATAACCTAGTTACAGTATAGCTGAATATTTAAAAAGAAAAAGCCCAAATCATGTATCTGAAGAAACTTTTTTTTTAAATCCAGTAAACTCTTCAGTACGATACTGTTAGGAGTACCGCAGTGTTAGTTTAGAAACAATCCATACCCAACAGAGCAAAATTCGTCTTGAAGTTAGTAATTACTACAACATTTTAAGAGCTCTAGTTGAGTGAAATCCTAGCTGAGTATCTTTTTAATTACTCATTTTTTGGCGTAAGTTTTCTCCCTTATAATTCAGTTTCTTCTGAACACAACACACTGACAGAGCGTACTATAGTAGAGAAACTTCTACCATCATCTCCAGTGAGAGGCTGAACTTTTAAGTTACTTTTACTATTACAAGATGAATGACAATTGTTGAGAATAAGGCGCTCATTGCATTGTCCAAAACTTTAAATTCCAGATGGAGTTGATGGCAAGCTGACTTCAAAAGTGTGACTGTTTTCCCAAATTGGAGAGAGATCACTTCTCTTCCTTCACGCCCAAGAAAATTAGCCTGAGAAGTTATGAGCCAAATAATCTAGCACAGAAGAGGATTATTCTTTTCTTGCAGACTGTGACATGTTGGAGAACAGTGTGAGCACAAAAAAGGTGCTGTGAACACTCTGGAAAATTCAAATGCGAAGTAACTGGATATAGAGAATGATACGCCGTTCAGTACAAGAACTAACAAATCGGTTATTTAAGAAACCGTAAGTTTTGTTACATGTACTTTCACCACTGGAGAAGTGACTGCATGAGCTCTTTGATCTCTGTAATTGTCTCAGTCTACCCTTGCAAGATGTTTGCAGTGAAAGTGCAAAAGAAACGCATCTGTCACCCACTAGGCATGTACTAGAACAAGTAATTCTGTGAGCAGCAGTGCTAATGAAGATGAGTTTCAGATCTATTTGAACTGTAAGACTTTCATCCCTTTGTGGATTCTCCAAAGTCTAATATGATGTTGGCTCATACTGCAAAGACCTACCCTCAGAGACCTGACCCAAACTGGCCAAAGCTGCTGTACAACATCAGTTGGCCAAAGGGCGTACGAGATTGAAGGAGGGTTGACAGAGAATGGTTTTATCCATTAGATATTTTCAGGGAAATCACTTGCTGCAGTCTAAAAATCCCTTCTGCCAAAAAGCTTTCTGATAATCACAAAAAAATAAGAATTTCTTTGTAATAGGGAGTCCTTGTTTACCTGATAAGTTATTCACAATTCTGGGAACAATTTGTTAAAGAATATTTTCCTTGTATTAAAGTCCTTGCATCTCGAGTCACCTTACTCTCTGCACTTAGTCCACAAGACATCCTGGAATAGGAAACAATTCATTTCTGTAGTAACAGAATACAGATAGACCTTAGAAGACAGTGATATATCAATCCACACTATCTATTTGTTCAACCTATTTGCTTGAAACAATTCGTTTGAATCTTAAATAGAGCTTCCTGAGCAACAAGAGGAGGAAATGTTCGCTTTCCTATATGGACTGGCCTATTTTTCTTGGATTGCCTTTCATTTTAAGCTTCCTTTGGATAGGACACGAAATAAAAAAGCATCTCAGCAGAATATTTCTCAGCTTTGAGCTCTGTAGGCCATTTTCTGCAGCCGTCTATTATACAGGAGTCCTCTTTATTTCAATAAGGTTCCTATCTGAGTAACATATATTTCATCAGCATTTCCTGAATCAGTAAGAGAACTGAAAGTCATGGGAAGCATTTTTGTTCATTTTGCTTTCCATTCTAAAGGTGTTTATAAGTTATCTGGAGTTCACTTGAATAAGATCAGGACTCTGATTCACTGGAATAAAATACGTCATTGAAATATAAAAAAGTTTTAGGATATAAGATTTGAAAGGCTGGAGGCCTTTAGAATTTTTCTACAGCAGAAGTCCAGCTAGTTATGTGGAACTCAAAACAGCAGCTTTGGCAGTATTCTTTGTAGGGCAAGAAGGAATATCCTACTTTCACATGGACCTGGAAATGGCTATGAAGAACACAATTTTATGTATATAAACACCCACAAAACTGTTTTAAATACTCAAGACCTTCCCACAGGATGGACCTTATTGGGATGGGATGTAGCAGCCGAGAAACTGAAAAAAGATTACAAAAATTGTCTGCAGACCAGCTTGCAAAGGATCTGTCAAAATATCCAGCTTCATCAAGAGAACTCTTTTGACTCTGGTTTCAGTTTTGATGCATTACTGTAATAAAAGCTACTGTCATCACAAGTGTAACACAATGCTTCTCAGTGACTCCAGAGCAGGACAGACTAGAACCCTTGAAAAAGATTTCCGTGAAATACAGAGATCAGAGTTTGTAATTCAAAGCCAAGAGAAAAGGCAAAAGAATAATTTCATTAAAATCTGTATAGCATTCTTCTTATGAATATCTTGCTTGACACTTGTTCGTGATTTATTTGACGATAATTATTAATTTTCATTGGTTCGATCTCTTTGAAATCTGTACAGACAAAGAGAGCTGTACAGGCAAAGAGTTAGCTGCATGCAAGGACCTGAATGAAACAGGATGTCTTAATTTCATCATGCTACGATTTTTAGCCAGGCTTCCAAGTACATGGTGAAAAAGTTGCTAAGACAACTAAGAAGCTGTTACTTTGACAACAGCGCACAGAATTGCCTCTTAAAAAAGCATCTCATCATTCAAAACTGAACACACCAACTAAAACAAAGCCATATGTGTATCATTTCCCAACCTGCATAGGATTGATCTGCACTGAACGTTCAAAGCACTCCACACATTCCCTGAATTCCCGGTTGCGGAGATGGAGGAGGCCTTTGGAGCGTTGGGCACGGGCGCTGCGGTGCCTGGAGAGCTCCCAGGCCTTGTCATAGTACTGGTGGTCTTTAAGAACATCACCAAGCAAACAATATAATCCTGGTGTTTCCTTTTTCTCTAGCTCCCGCCTGAGTATTTCTTCCGCCTGGTAAAGAACAAAGAGAAATCAATACATAATGGGACAATTTATTTTCAGTTAATCGCCTACCTGAACAAATACCTCCTTAGCACCCTTCACTCATCAGTTGAAGACTAGGAAGTAGGGATAGTAAGGGAACAGTATCTTGATCCAACACAGCATCAAAGATAAAGTCTAGAGAGAACCTGGTTCCAAACTGTTTAAAAAAAAACAAACCCACACTTCAACATCAACATAATATGGTGGCTTTTGGTTTAATGCACCAAGGGAAACGTACCCATTAAAACAAGAAGCAGCTTGCTCCTCATTTTATATCTTAGACATGTATTCTGTCCCGAGAGCAAATATCAGTCCTGGACATCAAAACTACACCTACCTCACAGCAATGCAGTATCAGCACAATTAAGGTATGTGCAATCCTAATAGTTTATCATCTGTGTTTTTTATAAATCCTAGTAAGTACTCTTGCAATGACTGTCATTCCATATTCTCTAATTGCTCTTTTCTGAAAATAGGTACTTCCATTCTATTATGTCTGGAAATGCTACTCTTTTACATAAGATGCACAAGTTATAAATTTATCTAAATGTTTGATATAAAATATATTCAGAATATATACAACATTATGGAAAAGAAGACACAGGCTGGGTCTCCCTGACATGCATACTGGGCTGTAACCAACTTTCAAAAGCTCTTTATCTCAGGGTCACTATCTTGTTCTAACAATAAAATTATTGTTTCTCTTTTAAACAAGAGATAGTGTGTTTTCTGTGTCTTTTTGAAAAGATAAATACGCTGGACAGATGATCTGTTGTTCAGACTGAACTCTTACCTCCGTCCCCTGCTGCAAAAATGTAACAGACATAATTGAGCTTGGTATTATTTTTTATTAGAAAAGATCTGTTTGAAGCATCTGAACCAAGAAAGATTCAATGTAACCTGCCACAGAACTAAAGTTTCATATTGTAACAGTAGTTATTCTTCTATCATAGATAGTTTATCTAAAAGGAAAGCGGAGTCCATCTTTGCATTTAATTTATTACTGCTTTTCTTATTTCTAAAAGAAATATTTTCTTTTCTCTTCAAAGGATCTCTAGAGAATCGGTCACTCCTCTTCCTCCAATCAGCAAAATTCATTGAACATGTCTGAAAATCATCTTTAGATGACTTTGTTTTACCTTGTTTTGAAATATTTAACATATAGTAATTTTAACACTTCATTCTTACTATCATTTTTGTTAAATAAAGTAGCGGTAAAAGTCTACAAATATTTGAAGTGCACAAATGTGAAGAAGTGATGTATTGTTTAGTTTTCTAAAGGGATCTTAAACAAGCAAAAATGGAATCCCATTAAGAAAAAAATTAGTGGCTGAATACTAGGAAAATAACTTAATGGCAAGTGTTTTTAAGTGCCTATAGAATAGTTTTCCAAAGAAAGCCGAAGAAACTATTACTTAAAATTTAGAATTAGTCTAGTCAAAGCACTAGAAAACCTCACCTAACAAGAAGATTGCACTTGCAGAGGGTTTGGTTAAAGGGCAGTTTACTTCCCCTTCCCTGCCTCCATTAGTTGCTACGACAAGATTAAAGGAACCCATATTAATAATAGATCTTTAAGATGTTTTTTTCTAGAGTAGAGAGAACTGGGTGTTTTATTATTGCAGTAATCACATTAGACACCAAAAGATAAGGTGTTTGTTTTTTTTTTTACCTTCAGATAAAGAAAAAAAGACTGAAGCGATGCTGTGTGAACAGCAGCTAGGAGGTGAAAAGTGCATTGATTGCTGCTCTTCCTCTGCAGGGCACTCCCAAGTTCAGATTGCATTTTTCTGACAGTGCCTAGTACTAATCGTACGCTAGACTAGAAAGCCAACCATTCACTAATTGCATCTCACATTTAAGAGCATAAAACCATCACGTTCTGATCTAAGCTTACAAGAATTCATTGCCAACATAAATATTTCAGCACACAGCTAAAACAGAGAATTAAATAAGCATAAGTCTGACTTTTTCTTCATATGATTAGCTATCTGATCACCTCTCTGTCATGTTACAAACCTTTTTATTACTTAAATCTTTAAAGGCTAATACAAAGGGGATGATACTACAAACTGGAAAAAAAAATTGTATTCTCAAAATATTTGTCTTCTACAAAACCAGGTAATACTTTAAAAACAGGATTTCTCATTTTGTCTAGTTTTTTGCGAAGAAAAATATACCTGTGTCCTAAATTTGTAGTAAACTATTTTCAAAAATGCACATTTAATCTTTGATAAGAACCCTGCTTCTGCAAAAACCCAAATCTTGTCTTAAGAAAAAATATTATCAAGAAACATCTTCCACACAGCTCAGGCAATGTACATAAAAGAAATAGAACCACTAGAGATTTATTCTTACCCATTAAACAGGTATTAATGATTAACTTGCATGGTCTATAACTAAAAATTATATCTAAATTAAGTAAACTTTGATAAGAAAACTATCAATTAAAAATAAAAAGTGAAGCTGTATAACCCTTGCTGACTGAAACAGATTTAATTATAACAATACTGCTTTTCAGAGAACGGCCTGGCATTCAATACTAACTTCAAAAGTCCGTTGATCTAAATGTGAGGAAGATTTAGGCTGGTATCTTGCTTTCTGGACTATTACGGTTGGTATGGGAATTAAGCAGGCAAGACTTCACAAAAATCCACAATCAGTAAAGAGAGTTTTGTTTTAAATAAAAGGTGGTGCTTTTTTATTACTCACTACTGAGACTTCTGGAAACCAAGTTCAAGATTCCTCCTGCATTTGGCTTCCCAACCCTGAACTTCGACTTGCTGTCCTATCCACGTGTTCCCATGCTTTTATTTGTTTCCTAAAAGGCCCTATTAGCCTCACTCTTCACAGATCTACCAGTTCTACTATCTTACAATTCATTCCCTTGCTAGTTCAAAGTATTTTCTAAAATGCTTTCATCTTTTCTGCTTGCACGTTATTTCCCAGGCTACCAGAGAAGCAGCATGAAGAAGCAGAACAGATGAGCATGGAACGAGGTAGTGAGAGAAAAGGAGAGCTCTTTGGTTTTCATTTCATCTTCCCTGTAACTTCATGCATGACCTTGCAAGCCACTTACTCGTCTTTCTCAATTTTGTAGCTGCATATAGGAGTGCTTCTCCTATAGTCTTCTACGTCTGTTATGTTATGTAGTGGAAATCAATCAAGTTCTTGAACGATCTCATGCGCTAATCAATACAGTACTACTAGATTTTGCATCTGCGAAGCATTTCCTGAATTTAAATGGGAGCTTCTGAGATCTTATCATAATTGTGTTTCCTCGCTCAAATTTAGAGATATCTGTGTCACGTCATGACAAGAAAATTAACTCGGTAGAAGGTGGATTGCTGGTCTAAACCATGTGTTTTAGACCAACATACCCATGTGTACCATGCTGTTTACTCTGAGGAGATGATGGAACAGGGATAGCGCTGAACACTGGGTTGCAAGAAGGAATACCTGGCTAAAAGGTAGAGCTCATTAATTTATTGAAGGTCAGCAGTTACCATGCTCTTGAGCTTCTGCAGGGGAGAAAGGCCTCACTTCAACTGGAAGAACTGAAAATTCCCATCTCTGGTCTATCCTTTCTTTTTTTTTTTAGCAGGGAAATAGAACCATTTTTAATGTGTTACCCATTTCCAGTGAGGTTGAAGAGGACCTTGTAGACCTTAACCAAATAAAGTTGTCTGATGTAAATAATACTCTCGAGATCTCTGGGTCCTCCTCACAGTTAAAAGAAGAGAGAGGGACACTTTTCAACACCAGTTCTCACTACACACATGGAGATGAGAGTCTGCTTTTGCAACAAGTCTGTTGAAGGAATACAATAAGTAAAAGACTGGCATGAGAAAGCCACAGCAACTATCAACATACTGTGCATTCAGATTTTATAATACTTTTTTTTTTTGTTCTGTACCCTGTTTTGCTCATTGCTTGGCACTCTGTTACTCTTCTGTTGACTCATGTAATGATATCACTTTCTACTAATTTTGTTCAGATTATGAAACAAGTGAGTATAGAGCCATATCTAGTAACAATAAAAGATTCACAAAAAAAGTTTGCTAAATGCTAGTGACATCTTGCCCTGCAAAATTTGTACCGCTACACGGTCCTGTTATAACTGAGTTATGTATTTCCCAAGTGCATAATGTGGAGTTTCGCATAGCCTTATCTACATGCTCTCTTTCTTTGTCAGTGCATAATTCAAAAGTAGGAGGACAGAATATATTACTTCGATGCTTACGTACTCATCAAATGCATTGATATTGCTAATATCTGGCTGTTTTATTAGATTTTTCGGTATTTAAATTCAGGTTTTCTATATAAAAGCACTTGTGAGTGAAAAACACGTACAAGTTTAATTAACAGAGTTTGTTCTTTTGGGCACATATATGCTAAGTTCTTTAACAACATGAATATCCACTGAACAACATATTGCTCTAGTAGATTCTCGTGCATTTCTAAAAGAATAACTACCATGTGTAAAAACATAAAAACATTTTTGATAAATACAAACTGTTCACGCTTTGAAAGCTTTCTGATAAGAAGCATAAATAGTCAGTCCCCTTGATGTACAGCTCAATGTTTCTAATTTTCTGGCTTTTTTGATCTGAAGCTAGTTTTTTTTCCCAGCACTACTGTTACTTAGTACTTACATAGCATTTTCTGTTTTTCAAAGCACAGCACAAACCCTCATTCTGAAAGCATTTCTAAGCAGTTTCCTGTGTCAGATATCCTGCCCTATTCTCCAAGTGCCATTTTCATAACTCCCTAAGGGCAGTTTGTGAATATAAGTAGGACAGAATGCATTTCCAGGAAATGGAAAATATTGACCTCTACTTCTCCACTATTCTGAAAAGATTGTGATATTTGCATATTATGCCCAAGGCATGCATAATGTGACACAGAATTTGCCAGCAAAACATATCTGTCAGTTTTTAATGACCAAAATCTAGGCATTGGTGCACAATAATTAGAAAAAAAACCATAAGTATGAGAAATTCTGCATTTTTTCTATTAATTGAAGTTGTAACTCCCTGCTTAAATTAATTTAAGCATAGTCTTCGTGATTTTGTCTTCATAAAGGCACACATACATTCATATATTTAATGCTATGATATACCAGAGGCAGAGAACAGGGAAGAAAAGAAAAAATGTTTTTGCCTGAAAGTGAGTATTTCTGAAAACTATATAAATTCTGAAAACAATGCTTGACAGCATGAGTTCCTGTTATTGTTTTTACATGTGAGAGACTGCACCAGAAGGAGAACACAGCTAAAGTTACACACAAGTGGGCATTGCTCCTACCATTGCTCTAATAGTAACAGCAAAATAATCAACAATAGGGGGGCTGCTACAGTCTGCTACCAGCATTTTTGAACAATTCTGTCACTGATACATACAGTTAGGTGATGGCTTAAAATTGTCTCTGTTTGGAGCTGATCTCATGTAGCTGCAGCAGTGTTAAAGAAATCATGGAGAACTTTGGAAGTTCAGGAAAACATCAACATAGATGTAACAAAATAAAGCCTTTTAGTCTTACACCAATTCTTGTCTCAAATGTTTGATCCTGTAATTTGTCTATATTAACATTAGATAATTAAATACATCAAGCACGAATATTGTTCTATTTTAAGTGTTTTTAAAAACTACAGTTAATAGTTTGAAATCAAGTGGGAAAGAAAACTAATACTCCCTCCAGACAAAGCTCCAAGACCCCATCATGAATGACTGCTACAGCCTTCTTGAAATTACACCTTGCTGTGCATCCATAGTTGTTAATTTTCCTTGAATATTTTCAAGAATCATTATCACAATTGTCTTGCTTCTTAAGTTATTTCTCATTAACCAACTTCTATTTCATGTGGTCATTACCCCAAATTGTTGGGTTTTTTTAGCATTCACAGGTTATGACAGACTCATATGTCAGGTGTCCATTTTTCCCAAACAGACTTTCCTCATGATACACCTGTAGAAGTGTCATTAGTGAATTGACAGCTCAAGCCAGACAGTCCTTCATACTTCAGATCCTATTTCAAGACAGGATCTCAGTTATAAAAAACATTTTTCTTACCTTTCCATGCTGTCCTGCTCTTTCATAGCAGATCACTGCATCTTCCCACATTTCCAGCTCCTCAAATATCTGTAAGGCAGAGCTGGTGCATCCCAGCTCAAAGAGTAAGCTTGCAAGCTGACGCTGGAAAGACAAGAAATTGCAGGTAACTGAAAATAGGTAAGTAAATATGATTGACATTTTTAAAAGATGTTAGAGGCATTTCTGACATCAACAAGAAGCAGACATAGAATACGGAATTATTCTCTTGAAACTTCAAGCTGGAGCCTCAAACAATGTATATACCTCAAAAAAACCCATCAATACAACGATTGTTTTGATTTGACTTTTGTTCATGTTAATAGCTTAATCACTTTGAACTAATTGATAATATAATGCAAAAATGGGAACAGACATGGCAAGGATGAATTGACAGAGATGAACTTCCACCCCTTAAAAGAGGTGCGCGGCCCATGCAGCTGGAGAGCAGATGTAGCAGAAGGTTGGGAATGCTAAGAGTGGGACACAGGGGCTGAAGGAGGTCATTAAGGCCTCTTCTATCAATGCTTTTACATAGTAATCTGTACATGTACAAACACAGATAGAGAGAAAGGCTCTGATACAATTTTGTTGGGTATTTGCGAGGAATCACTGTCCCAAACAGCCACTGCCAAAGGGTGTTAGTTTTCAGTCAAATCAATATTGGATTTGAGTTCAGGTTCAACTCCCTAGTTGAGTTTTCCTCACAGATAAAAGTCAGCCTCTCTGTTGTTTCAAATTCAGCTATTATTTCAGTGTACTTATGAAAATAAATGACTAATCTTTTCAATTTAAAAATAAACAAGGTATGTTTTCATGACTTTGAAAAGTTGTCTTTGGTCTTTTGTTCATTTTTTAAGAGGAGATTAAAATCACACGTAGGTTTTCATCTTTGAAGAAAGGATAACTTATTTACTATGTGTGACAGATAGACAATTTGGTTTGCAAAAACAAATGGGAGCTTTCTGTATAAGGACACCTAATTATGCTATGAGATCCCATACAATGAATTGCAGTGTTTTGGGTGATCCTGAATGGATTCCCTGAAGTTCTCTGCTGACGTCATGGATCTCTCTTATAGGCTTGGGTTCAGTACATGTTACAAATGCAAGGAGTCACCATATGGCAATAGACTGCTAGTCAAAAAATTAAGAACTGGATACAGTTCTTTGACGTAAATACACTGAAAATCTGTAACAAAAAAATTATTTGTTAGCTTGATATTAATTTCTTAGGAAAAACCCTACATTTTCCAGCGTCTGGAACTATATCTTATTTATGTTTTATTAAATTTACTCAAGAGTCAAATTTGGTAAAATCTATATAGGCAATGCCTCTGTCATTACTATGACTACAAGACAGCAGCCATCGTCCATTATAAATCCCTATTTTAGTATTTCTATCTTTGGCTTGGAAAATTGGCTTGGATTGAAAAGTGCCACTCTGACAACTGAAAATGAAAACCACATTTGCTAGTTTTATTGCAAGTGCCTGTTGAAAGGTTGCGTGGAATAATTTGAGAATGCTAGAAGAAGATATGATTGGTTAAAACAACATGCATTGAGGTTAGAAATCAAAAAGGAGTAAAATGCCATTAAAAGTAAACAACATGAACACCTTTGGAGGTATGTGATGCAAACAGTTTTCTTAAGTTTTTTAAATCAGATCAGTTTGTTAAATCATCAGATAAGACTCTAACATTTAGATTTCTGTTCTAGAAGGAGTGAAGATGAACACTGTAGTTTTGGAAAAAAAATAATCCTGTCAGCAATAGCAAAAAAGGGTCATGTCTTGAAAATAAAAACTTTCTCAGCTCAAGGAGTTTTTCGGTGTACTTCTGACCCCTAATTTGGCTGCTTTGACCATGATCCAACTTTCTGAAAACAAGCCAAAGTGAGTGATCATTAAAAGATGAGAAAGATGCAAGTAACAGTAGCATAAGTAAAACAGTAATAAATAGTAAGACAGTGGCAAGATTATTTTTACAGGAGATATGTTGGAAGCTTGAAAGTTTCAGGCCATTTTTTTACTGAAGGAAAAAGGAAAGTAAAGAAGAATTGCACTACAAGCAATTACTTCCGTGCATGACAGAACA
Source organism: Dromas ardeola (assembly GCA_013398915.1). Lineage (NCBI taxonomy): Eukaryota > Metazoa > Chordata > Aves > Charadriiformes > Dromadidae > Dromas > Dromas ardeola. The sequence continues at coordinate 228,334 of VYZM01011624.1, read as the reverse complement.
AGACATCTGAAAGCAAAAGACTGTAGAACTTGATTTCGTTCCAGAAAAAAATGGTGTGTTGTTAGGTTATGTCTTCATTTCTACGGTGTTTCAACAGAGGATCGTATCACACCCTCTTTGACTTCGGAGTCACGCAGCACCAAAAATAATAAGAACCACAGACTTTTAAGTAACGCTTCAAATGGGATTGCTTCACACCTGTATGGCCCAATGTGGAGGCACCTGACAACAGTAGAAAATCTTCATGCGTTCAGATACCAATGTATTTGCATCTTCAAATTGGTCTGCAAGTGCCTGTAAATGCAAAGTATATTCTGATTTAGTTTTGAAGAGATTTAAATTTCAAAGTGCATGTAACAGGAACAAGAATCAAACTTAAATCCCCCAAAAATACTTGCAGAGTAAAACTGTGTCATTTATTAAAGCGACCTTGCCTAATGCATTTCAATCCTTTAGCTAGTTTTTCCCTGTGTAAGATAGTATTGATGTGCTTTAAAGGTATGACATTTCTTATTAAAAAGAGAGAGAAAGACAAACATATTACAGTGGACCATCCTTTTGGAAGAACAGTTCTAATCTAGAATAAATTATTGTTGCTTGGAGTACGAAACCAATTCAGGCTTTTTTTTTTCTTTTGATGGAGCTTTGGATTGTTGAAATGTTTTCTTCTGAAACCCTTTTTTGCATAGCAAAAGTGCAGCAGCTTAAGCACTAACTCTTTTCTGAAAATCCACTATGAAGTTATTTAAATCAAAATTCAGTACCAAGAAAAAGAAAATATTAAAGGTAGCTCTAGCCATAAAGTTGGCTAGACATTTTAAGATAAAAGAGAAACTCTCTTCAAATGCCAGTCATCACTAAAGTAACAAATTTAAGTCAAGAGGTATAAATAAGGGAATATTAAACTATTTGTCTTCACATGATTCATCTATCCAAGTCTTGCATATAACTCAGTCAAAGATTTATCAAAGGAGCTAGACAGGTTCTCGGAATTTTCTCAGCACAGAAAATGAATGCAAAGATTCCCAAACAAAAGGAAAAAATTGGATAGGATTGCTTCTTTCTCTTTCTAAGTCCAACTGTTGGCTACCCAACCCATATCAATAATGCAAATAATAGTTGTGTAAAATTAAAATAATCAGTTACATGATTTAAACTGCTGAGCATCTTGTAACTGCTATTAATGTTAATGGGAATTATTAGGTGGCTTCATTCTTTAAATAGGAAAAAAATCACAACAGGCAGCAATAATTTAGGCTTTAAATCCACATTTAACCTCCTAATTTTAAACACTAATATTTAAAATATTCAATCTTATTCACATTCTCTCTCATAAAATTATCTCCAGAGGCCTGTTCCTAAAGATTATCCAAAAACCTACCCCAAGAAAATGGCTGAGATATATTTGTAGTAAGGAAAGGGACAGACTAATAAAATCCCATTCCTTTACACAGCTCCAGGCAACCCAAAAGGAGTCAGATTCAAATACAAACTTTAAAGTAACATTATTTAATTACAGAGTTTACTTGACTACAAAATATATAACAAATCATATTTCACAGTTTTAGTTCTGCTCAAATGTTCTAACACTATGCAGAATTACATTTTTCTATATTCTGTTGCAACAAAAATCAAACTGAAAAATTGTTCAATTCCTTGGGTTATCATTTTACAAGACCAGACAAAGTAGTAAACTACAGTTGGAAAATTTAAAAATAATAATTGCTCTAAGCCTGAGCAAAGCCAGAAAATCCTAAATATGTCCTGCAAAATAATTTTTTGAGGAGAACAGGAGATGGAAGGCAGAAAATGTTTTAAGACAATCAAAATGTTTTGGTTTAGCTTTTTTATTTTATTTTTTTTATTGTTCCAGAAGAAAAACTGGAATTTAAAGAAAAGCATTTTTTCAAAAGCAACATATTTCATTGGAAAATTTGTGTCCATATTTTTTCTACACTTCCTAAGCAGAAAAGTCTAATGTAAATTACATATTGTAGGAGAATATGAATATTAGCAAGTGGAATCCTCTCCCTTCCCAAAACAAATACTGTACTCTGTTCATAGTTCCAACAAATACTGAAAATGTAGGTAGAACATATGAATATTACACATTTCCTAAAAAGTATAAGTCCTAATGAACTTAAAAGTTATTAAAAACCATGGTTTATGCACTCTCTCATACATTGAAAAAATAAGCTCTGATAATTCTGCCTACTCATGAAGTATAGAAAATAAGTTACTCAAAAATTGCTGAATTCTACATTTCTGAATTATGCTTGAAGAAATAAAATTTGGGTTGTATAGTGGTGAGAAAATGAGAATCCAAACCTTATTGCACAGCTAATATCTAATCATAGAACAATAAACCAATAAAGTGAGCAAGACAGCACTGCCAAGAGAGCATTCTTTCTCATCAATAATCTTCAGGATAAATATTATGTGTAAAAAAACCAACTATGTAAATATAGAATATTTGCAACACAATCAAAAGACATATGACTTGGTGTCTTAGTTTAACCCGAACCTCAGATTCCTGCCTTGAAATTTGTTAAATAGAACTACAGCAGAAACTAAAACTCACAACTCTAAATGATACACGAGTTCTTCCATATGCAACATTTAAAAACATTAAGCTTAACAGATCATCTCTCCCACCACATAACACACCCTTTCCCCCAGGGCTTGAGCTGCCATAGATAACGAGTTCTGAAGTCAAAAAACACAGTACAGAGAGATACACTAATCCAGACTGGAAACAACAAAAACATAGATGGTTTTGATGGACTTTTATATTACGAGCAAAGACTACATTATTGCCACATGAAATAAGGAAATGACAGCTCTAGAAACTACAATTCATTCTCCCCATCTCGTACTTAAATCTTTGGTAAGAGATTAAGAAGTACAGTAAGTAGCTTGTGTTTGGGATAAGAACACTATGTTCATTTGAAATTATCACATTAGTTTTTCTCACTTTACTAATCAACCTTAGTCTAATCACTTTACTAATCAAACTCAGCTAGTAATATCCACAACTTGAGTACATGAAGTTTGTAAAGGATTTTTTCCACCTTGGATATCATTTCTATTTATTCATTCCCATTGCACATCATTGCTTTGCCTCTATGGTCAACATATGTATAACATCACTACGGTCCTGATGATAAAACATCAGCTTTGATTTTGAGCCTACCTAAATCAATCTTGTTATACTCTCCATGTTTTTTACTGTCCTTTTCTTGTATGCCTGACAGAGTTAATAGCTTTTTCTTTTTAGCC
>VYZM01011624.1:201395-221722 GCA_013398915.1 Dromas ardeola | reverse complement strand
TACAGTGATCACTATTATAAATTATGATTTGTGATTCATGGAGACTCAAAAAGACCATTTCTTACATTGTGCAAAGATGCCAAGATGAAGACCACTACTTACTGGAGATTTTACATTATTCACATTCTCTGGAGGATGAAAGTGTTCTGTGAGAACTCTGCGGAAGTTCAATGCTTAAGGGGGCAAAAATTTTACCCTCTTTTTATCCCTCATTCAAATATAAGTCTTGGTTTCATTAAAATCTTGTAGCCTTGAAGATGTCCATTTTTGCTTACTTTGCAAGCTCACCTTTTCAGTCATGCTTCCAATGAAATTCTTGCTTGATAGGACTGACCTCAAAAGGTGTGTGTATTTAAACCAGCTAGAGGACTATGTATCACCCTGCTCCCTAGGAACTAACAGCTGGTTTAAAAATTGTTAAAAATAACTTTAAAATCCGCACTGACTGCCTACTTTGTATTGCAAATGAATGGTTACAAGGCACCTGGAACACAGGAGCTGCAAAGATGTCAGGATGCTTCACAGAGAGTTACTACTAACAAGGCAATGCAACTCTAGAACTATAAAAACAAGTAGCACTTGAAACAAAATTAACTGAAACATTCAAGGAGAAGGCTTCAGGCTGCAAGTTTTCAAAGCTACCTCTGTTTGCGTTGAAAACGGTTTTAAGTACTTTGCCCAATGTTTTGGTAAAAATTTCTTGATTGTACGCAATCACTACATCACAATGTTCAGTGTTCGAGGTTATTTGCCTTTTTAAAGAAGTCACAAGAAAATGGCCCCAGTTTCTAGCAGCTTTACACACAGAAGCAAAAAGGCTGACTTCTTTTAACTGAAATGAAAACAAAAATTTTCTATGCATATTCTTTCAAATGAGTGTAATCCCTTTTTAAACAGCAGACTAATTGCCCCAACGACTACTTTGCTTTTTTTCCCCTCCCACCCTAGACTGGACACAGAAGTCTCCTTGATCTGTAAAGAAAAGAGGCTTTTTTGTACTGGATTCAGCAGTATCCACCCCACAGTATTTTTCTAGTAGCTTATTTTGATGGATTCTTCAGTTAAGATGCTCCATCTCTCAAGAGCATTAATACTCATAGTATTGGGCAATGCAATGTTTGTTTTATGGCTTCTCCTCTGCTATCTCCTGTTTCCCTCTCCCCCTAAACAGTTAAAGAAACTTGGCATCGGCTACCCCTCAGCAAAAACTTAAAAGTTTAAAGTTTCTGCGCCGAGAAGAATGCCAGTAGAGGCTTTTTTAGGACAGCCATCTCTGTGGCATTTGCATACAGGCTTAACTTCATTGTCTGCACCTGACATCAACCTGAGAATCACGCAGTACTCTAAGATAGATTATGCCTGGAAAATTTTCTAAAGTGTTTGAAGTTGATGCGTTTAAGGCTTCTGCTGTTAGTCCCTTTAAAAGCAGAAGCAAATAAACTTGTTTTTAAACAAATGTTATCTCCATTTTTTGGCAAAGGAGGAACTTGCTTGTAACCTGTAATAAAGATCCGACTGATCTTGTGCCAGAAACTATCTGTTCTGGTGTACTGTGATCTTTTCCCCCGACCCTGTCAGTCATTAGAATAAAATGCTATATAGAATAAATTATGTTAAACATTTGTGGTTTGTAATACATAGCAGGTATATTCTTTGAGAGACGTAGATCTTTCTCAGAAAAGCCACGAACGGAAGGGGATAGTCAAGCTGAACCCTTTAGTTTAATAACTTTTATATGCAGTGTTTCATTTTTAATGTAGGTATGATACTCATAAACATACATGCCTCTTTATGACCCATTTAATCCAGTCTGTATACAACTGGAACTCCCTGCTCAAGAAGAACAATCTATTGGAAACATCCTGGACTTTTTTCTATTGCTGGAAGACGAGTTTACCTACCATATACCACACATTTGCATTTTGCTTACTGTAAATTGTACCACAGTATATATATATATATACACACAAGCAATAAAAAAAAGGCAAGTTGTCTGTAAGTAGCAGAAGCTGCCTCATTCAAGCTTTATCACAAAACATATTATAAATAAACATATTACAAATAAATATTCAAAATAGAAGTTTATATACAGCAAAAAAAATATAGTTAGAACTTAAGAATTAGATTAGAGAAATTTACATTTCTCAAGAATGTAAACAACAAATACTTAAAGTAAAACAAAGAATTTCAGAGGAAGAGTTCTTAAGACTCTATTATTAATTGCAAGCATGTAAACGTTTTCAGCTTCCTCACCTGAGGTAGAGACTGTTACACAAACAGAAATCTTGAGGAAAAAACACAACACAAAACAAAATGCAATGTATTCATGTAATTCAGTGCAGTTTTTTACTGGCAATCATACCAAGCATAATTCTTTCATGTTACTTAGCTGTCCTTAGATGCCTGTAAAGGGGAAAAAAATACTGTCCAGTCTTATCTAGATACCTGTATCCTGAAACCACAGATACTCAGCGGCTCTAATTACTAACAGCTCTTTTTGCAGTATTAGAAATAGCCAACTTTTTTTTTTTTTTTTACACCAGCAAAGTGCTCTTTTGCTGAAATCTGCTTTTCAACTATTCTTATTCAGTTGCAAATCTCAAGAACATCTTTAGTTATGTGGTGAAAGGGACAAGAGTATGAAGAGAAAAGACAGACAAGTTCAGTCTCTTTTGTCCTGAATTTGACCAGAATGTCTCGGATAACATCTTGGGACACCCATTGTTTTCCTTTCTTACAAAAAAAAGAAAAATTTTTTTTCCCCTAAGAATAGCTTCCCTATAGAGCAAAACCTTGACTGATACCCAGTAGTTTCTGTTGAAAAATTACTTGGCAGGAAATACACATTCTTCCAGTAGCTGAGCCTGACCCAGCAACCATAGAGTATACGATGGTAAGTACATTAGAAATATGACACACAGGCAAAGTGTTTAAACTTTAGCTATCCCAAAGAAAGGCAATCACATATAAAGAAGTCTGTTTTCAATATATGTATTTTCTTGAAAGACATCCAATCCAGTTCTTCACATGTTCCTGGAAAGCTCTCTATACATCAGGGAAAAACAAACAAACCCCCTATCATTCTCTGTTAATGATTGATCTACTCACCAAAGAGGAAAATAAGCAACTTCAGCAACAATTGGCTTAAAATCAGTTCGATTTCCAGTAAAAATGAAAACACTCTAAATGCATTAAATATTCCATGCCTGATTGTATGACATATTCAAATAGAAGCAAAATGCAAATGTGTGGTATATGGTAGGTAAACACATCAAGCTTCCCTGAAGACTCAGTTCTTCTTTATCAAAAAGGGAGGAATCCACAAAAATACAGTTCTTTCCACAGTCATGTAGCAGTATTGGGCACAGCCTGCCTGGTACGCAACCAAGAAACCAAACCAAAATAAAACTTTCATTCAGCTGTACAGACTTTTATGGTCTGTGCCGGTCATTCACACCAAACAGGTTAAGGGACAGAGACTGGACGACAACAAATTTTCTGGTACTTCACAGAAGAGCAACTAGAACTAAACAAGGACTCAGGATACTAAAAACCTTGCCCAACAAAACCATAGACTGTAGAAACAAAATGACAGTCAATGCAACACATGCACCCATGTACATTAACAGCCTTCAATTACTTAAATCAAGGACAATCAGCTGCAAGTTCTAATGGTACCAGTTTTGCATTGGAGGCAATTTTCTGGCTGATCTTCAGGAGAAGGTAGCACACTGCTGCCAGAGGAACAGATGCACTTTGCTTTCAGCTGCCCCCTTTTTACTTGAGATACTCTAACCTGGGCCAGAGGGACAGGACTGAAGGACAAATTAACTCCTCTACTAGCAGTTGCCACCACCTACTTCCTGGCACCATTTTTTCCAGGGAGAGAGGAATATGAGCCCAGGAGTCTGCTGGACCTCTGGCTGTTCATCCAACCCTCAGCCTGCACCTTTAATGGAGAACCAGAGGGAGGAAGGCAGATTTCAGACCAGAGGAATTATCCTGGCAAGGTGCAACTTGACAGCTTCTGAAATAGTTTAAGATTGCACTATAATTTGGCATTTTGTAACTTTTAAGTGTCTGAACTCGCAACATCATTAATGACCTTCGTTTGCATGCATTTTACACAGGGGAAAATGGAATAAAGCAGGAGATGATGCGTTCTGTGGTAGAATCATTTGCTGCATGTTTCTATTTCTAGGCAACTTCAATGTTTGCAGAGATCTGCATCTGGAAAAATGGGCAGGTAGAGCACAGCACTGTGCGTAATAGCTACAAACAATATTATTCATGCCATTTAAAATCTAGTTCAGGCATGGTAGGTTGCATTGCTTACAAAAACATCACATCTGTCAAAACGCCCAGGTCTTATCACAAAACCACAGTGCCATAATTTACAATATTCAGACAGACAGCAATACTGCGAAGAAACAGGGTAACTGCAAAAGCAAATGGAAATACTGAAAAGAGCCAATATCATATCATCATAGAACTCTCCATACACCAATCCAAATGATTATTTGAATCAATGGTCCTTAAATCAGTTTGGAAAGTTCAGAAGCCAAATATACTCCTCATTTTATAACTATAACTGGAACAGGAACCAAATGAGTTGAGTTAGGCCAGCAAATAGTTCTCTGGTTAGATGCCAAATCCAGCCCACACTATTGCAAAGTTTGTCTCCAGTACAATAGTTTCCAATAAACTGATTCTTTACATAATAGATTCCCAAAATTTCCTACTTCTGAACACTTAGAAGCCACGTACAGTTACCATATAATTTTTTTTAATAACCCACTCTCCCTGTAACTTACGGGACAGCTAGGCCCTTAGCATGTTCGAAATTATTTCAGCAGAAACATCTATCAGAAAAAGCAGTTCTCACTCTCTACTACAGTGTCACAGTTACAAACTAATTTCAAAGCATGAACATTTTCCTTTTTTTGGAATTAGTTCTTGTTTTTGTAAATCATACAATCATTTAATCTAAAAAAAAGAAAATTAACATTTTCTCTCATTAATTATACAATAGTCCATTCTTTTCTATTTTATCTTCTCGACAAGCATTATTTTCCTTCACTATTTCTAAATTTATCTCACAAAGATTTGTCACCAGTTGAATGACCTTTTTTACAAATCCCTTTATCCCACTTTCTGTGAATCCATACTCTCTAGGTCAATGATTACAAATCTCTGTGGTTTATACTTCATCATTTTTGCTGCAGAAACTGATCTGCTGAAATCTTACTCTTAACTGGTGTTCAAGAAACGAACTGGCCAAAGCACTCCTCCTTGATTATCCCTGGTGTTGACCTACATAATAAAAGTAAAATGCTTCCAACGTAATGTTCTCAGACTCTGCCCTCTTTGGCTATACAACCACTTTCTTGCCCCTACTTTAAAATTTGAAAGTAATTATTTTCAGCTTTTATCATATTTCCCACTGAAAATCTCCTTGAACAATAAATGCATTGGTTTCTCTTAAAATCTCAGCTCATATGCTGACCTGAGGAAGTAAAGTATTTTTTTCGTATCAGGAGAAAAGAAAAGCCTTGCTGAAAGACTGTTTATTCTTTCTTTATTGAGTGAGTATATAAAGACAAATGCAAGGACCACTAATTATTGGGATTTACTAAATTGGCTTTGACTTATTACCTATTCCAGCTTTTGCAAGTATTAAAGCACCACTGTTTCCATATTCTTTCACTTTAAATACTTTTAAAACTAAAACCAGTCTCCAGTCTCTCATTTCCTGCAATGGTTAAAGCAGCACTAAAATACCTTCTAATGGAAGAATTTTTCAGAACAATGCTGGATCACTTTCAAAATCTTGAAAAACACACAGACACAAACACTTCTATCAATAACATTTGTCTCATTGTTATTCTACTTATTTCCCAGCAATTGTATGCCTTAGCTTTATTTCAGTAAATAAGAAGGCCCTATCTACTACACGCACGACTATAAATTAGTCTTTCAAGATTGAATTCATCCTCTGTGTTTTCAGGGACAGTTCACCGTGGCACTGGAACTTCTTGAACTACAATAACCTACGCACTTAGTGCCTTCTTGTCATGTCAAAAAACTCATTTATATGGCAGGCTTTGCAGGGGAAGACCGGGGGTACATTCCTCAGAGAAAACTGTGAAAGGACAAAGAGAACTGCTTTGTTTTATTTAACTGATTTAATTTCTTACCTGTAATAAACTGATCACCACTACTGAATTATAACTGCAAAACTATCATAATCAGGGGACTTTATAATCACTCCGCATATATTTTTAGCGTTCTTGAAAACTATTAAAAACTGAGAAGAATGCAAAATTCATTCAGTTTGTCTTCATTTGGCTCTTAAAAAGCCATTTCATGAAGTAAATAGTTTCTGTATTTTTAATAGAGTACTGCCCTAATCAACCAAAATATGCATACAGTATTGTGTCATTGAAGATAAAGCATATTTGAGCCAGAGAGAACTGATATAAATTTATGTGATTTGAATTAATAATCTTCAATATTATTTCAGTCAGCAAGTAATCTTTGTGGGGAATGTTCGATTTTATTTGTTTATTTGGAGTTTTTTCCCCAAATTTGTGACTTCTTTTCCTTTAAAAGATTAATTTTCATCAGTGATGAGAATCAGACTGTCCTTCAGTTGTATATAGCCTTATTTCTATCTTTTTTTTTTAAACCAGGAAAATCCAACGTGAATGTGTTTAAGACAACTGTATCTTTAGCATAAAACCCCTGTTGTTTTTAAATGTGTTAGAGAATGATGAACGGCATTTCTCACGTCCTAAATAAAGAATTTAACTTGCCATTGTTTTAAGACTTTTCTAGATGGAAATGGATTACGATTAGCAAATAAAGCAAATGTACATTATTATATCAATTAATAAAATTATAGGCCTTGTAACTAGAAAGACAACTATCAAAATGTGTTTTGCATTTACAATTTGCGCCTTTCTTAAAGATATCTTAGAAACGCATAGGTTCCTATTACACTGTTTTACAAGACATTAAAATTAGTAAACCTCAGTGTTTCATTTTATAGAGCAAACAAGAAAAACATACCTTCTTGTCTTATCAGCTCCCAAGGAGTTTCTCAACTCTGAATAAACTAGGTATTGAGCTATGAAAAAAACATGCCTTTGCACCTGCATGCCAGCTGTTGAAGGCTGGTTCACTACTTCAACACACTCTCATTCCAAATACTTTGCCAATGATTTTCACCAGATCATGCATCCAATTGTTTTAAAACCCCAGCATCGAAACATGTCCTGCTGGTATATTAGTTTAGATAACTGATTATAAGAGTAGGTTTAGTAATTTTTTTAATAAAATATCTAAACATTAATTGGATATACCAGTTTTTCTCAACCCTAGCTTATGTCATAACTGTGTTATCACTTGGACTTTTAAACTTTGTTGTTCTCCAGGTAGTGACTGGATCATCAGCAGAGATATTGAATGTATAAAGATATTAACATTTTTAGGTATTCAGCATTAAACAATTCAGTTAAATTACCAATTTTAAACAATTATTCTACATTTCCTATAAAAAATAGATTTATCACTTCTTGTCAACCTTATTGCAGAAAGCAAGCATTTAAAAAAATTACTGCCTACCTTTAGTAGGCCTTTTATCTATGAGGTTTTTCAGTCTAATTCTCTGGCGTACCAGTTAAAGCTCCTTCTTTTTTTACTTTACATGGCAGAAAACTGGAAAGCTACTGTTTATACAACATTTCCCAGACCTTTTTCTTTGTGATATTCTTATAATTCATTTTTCCTCACTCCATTACTACCTTATCCTCGGGCAAACAAATTAATTCTTCACTTTAAACTTATTCCCTAAGTATCCCCTACATGTTTAAGCATGATCACCGTCCACAATTATCCACATCATCATGACTTCAAATTCCAAAATTATTCAAGAAGAGACTACCTCTTGAATCTAAGGTACTGGTTTCACCTATACAATCACTCTGATGGCAGGAAAGAGGGATGGCCAAAAATTTGTAAGGCACCTATGCAAAAGGACTTGAAGTACTGGACTACCAATAAGACTTAGTTTTTGTGTAACTCTAGGTGAACTTTTAAGATGCAAGATGATGTTGATAGTTGTAAGGGGAAGTATGCCGGGGCAGAAGTTATTGATTAGGGTGCTGGAACTGGGCACGTCTGTAGCTTTCCTAAAGTGAGTCATGTAGTAGATTCTTAATGTGAATGGTTTTGTTTGTTCTATCAGGCCCTGCAGATGTGTATTTCACTTTGAAAACAATACTAGATAACTAAGAAACAAATATTCACTTCGGTTGTCAGTGTCATTTTACTAAAAAAAGCTTCAATCTCCTTATAATAGGGCTTTTGCAGCTGGGTGGGGAAGGAAAGCACACAAGAGGAAATGAGTCCAACAACCCCAAATGAAATATAAAGCATTTTGATATCAAAATTAGCACAAAAGAGGTCAAGGTCATGAGTAGAAGATAACCGGATCCATGAATGTCTGACGTAATACTTCCTTTTCGTTTGAAACTGAGAGCCAAGCAGTATACCAGGCAATTTAGAGCATCTCCTATGCAATTGCCATTTGGAATGTTTTGCTGTAGTCAAACACTACCACCTAAAGAACCATGGTAAAACAAATGAGGCCTCTAATAGCACAACAGCATTACTGACTTTCAAAATGATGAGCTTACTGTTCCGTACAAATATGGTGCCCAAAGTTACTGAATGCCAGTGCTTAGGACATGGGTTTCTATGTTAAAGCCTGTTAATGACTTAAGCCTCAGGACAAATCCACTTACAGAGGACACAAAATCTTCAGAAAAGTATTATGTATGTTTTTTTTGTCTTCGTGCCATTTACATTTATTTTTTACTTATTTTAATGTTACTTACCTGGCACATAATTTTATAATTATTACATTATCCTTATCAAGCAAGTGTACCTTCTTGAATGTTTTTGTTTTCAAGGAAAAAGCTGTTTCACCTGTCATTTATGATGTATCAAAAGATGCAAGCAGAACTTCCCCTAAAGTCTCTAGAACCAGCTAGATTTACAAGCTTACTTGTGAAGGATGGATTTAAAAGCAGACCATTCACTTTCTGTTGCAGAAGAATACTGATAGCATCCACCAATTCACCATGACAATGCTACATTTAAAATTAGTCCAAATATAGGCTAGATAATTTTGCGTTTGGGGAAAGAACACCCCCATTTCCATACATACATCTTGCCCCCTTTCTGGTATGCTTGCAGCTTATTTGTCTGTAGTGCAGCATCATAGTCTTTCTCTTACTCTGCAGTCTTAAATGCCAAATATATGTGGCTGCCCATAGCTTTAATCGGCGTCTTTACATGAGTCAGGAACAGAAGAGGTAGTCGTAGTCCCTCACCCAAAGAGATCTGCATTGAAGGTTCCTCCTTTCCTATCAGGTGACTTGACATTTTTGTCATAGCTCAATATAGCTGCATACATCTGCCCTAAACCAGTAGACATAGGCCTCAAGCAATCATACGTGTGGAGACTCACCCAAGGAGGACAAAGAATTTTAACTGCTTCTTGCATAGATGCAAGTCCCCTGTTTGTAGCTAGTTAACTAGCTTTATACTGCCATTGGTGAACAGTAGTTATAAAACACTTTGCACAGGATGCAAAACCTGCAGAGGAATTGCATACACTTCAAAACAGTAAACCTGCATTAAGTTCCAAGCTCTTGTGGTTACACTGCTTTTGTAGTTTCCAAATCAGCTTGCTCTGGGGGGAGGCACAACAGCAGCCAATGCTGAAAAACAGATCCAAAGACTTCTTGCATCAGCTTTGCTTTCTGTTTTTCACTAAAGGGGGAAGTAAGGACAAGGATGGAGAAAGAAATAAAAAGAAGAAAAGCTAACCCTGTTAAGTTAGAGTCTAATTACAATATAGGAGGCACTGACAACTGCCTTAACAGATAAGGGGGAGTCTTGGTTTGTAGTACCTAAGATATGCACTGGACAATGCGCCTCAAGAAAATCTGTCTAGCAGTCCTGGGCTATTTCAGAATATGGTTTGTTAGCTCACCTCAGGACACCTATCTCCAAATTTCCAATGATAATTATGACATACAGCTGTGAAAATTCATCTAGTCAAATTTAGCAACAGCTGTAAAGCCTCACAAAATCACAGAATTATAGGGGTTGGAAGGGACCTCTGGAGATCACCAAGTCCACCCCCCCTGCCAGAGTAGGTTCACCTAGAGCAGGTTACACAGGAACGCGTCCAGGTGGGTTTTGAATGTCTCCAGAGACGGAGACCCCACCACCTCTCTGGGCAGCCTGTTCCAGTGCTCTGCCACCCTCAAAGTAAAGGAGTTCCTCCTCATGTTTAGATGGAACTTCCTGTGTTCAAGTTTGTGTCCGTTACCCCTTGTCCTGTCACCGGGCTCCACTGAAAAGAGCCTGGCCCCATCCTCCTGACACCCACCCTTTAAGTATTTATAAGCATTGATAAGATCCCCCCTCAGTCTTCTCTTTTGCAGACTAAAAAGACCCAAGTCCCTCAGCTTTTCACTCATGAGAAAGATGTTCTAGTCCCCTTATCATCTATTCAATTTAGCAATAGGTGAGAACAGTGTATCCTCTATGCCTTGTATCTGGTCTGACTACATGTGGAACTTAATTATTTTAATTGTTTAGTTCACTGAAGTTGAACTTATAATGCTTATGTCTTCCAGTGCAAAGCTTAGGCAGAAAGATGTGAAAGTTGTGTCCTGGAATTTGTTGATATTCATATTTTTCTTTGCAACTCGCTGTCACCACTTTATCTATTAAAAAAGTGTAATATTACTGTTTAATATGGTTTAAGGACTCTTCTATCTGACATTATGACTCCTAATACCATCATTTGAATTGTCAGGACACTGAGCCAAGAGACTTTAAAAGGAGAAAGTTAAATGCCTTCAGAGCTAAAATTCAATGAGAAACATTTGGAAAAAATAGGAGGCTTAGTATTTTTGGCTGCTTTTAGAAAGTGCATTGACACTAGAAGTGGAACAGCTCAGGTACTGAACATAATTCTCAAATGAGCAAAAAGGTTTGTACTTTCAAAGTACTAGCTGAGAAAATATGAAGAAACTTTAGCACAGAAAGAATGGTTTCATTCTTTTCCCCACACCAGTTAATAGTGCTGATCCAAACTGGCAAATACAACAGTGCAGTACAAAACTTCTAGGCAGAAATCATTACCTGGAAAATTATACTATTCAATATTCTCTTTCTTGCCAGTGGTACAAAAACACTTCAGTTATTCCTGAATAACTTTTGGCAGACTGGATCTCTGACGATTTTTTTCTTCCCCCAATGAAAACCATAACCGTACAGTGGAAGAAAAACAGAAGTCGCCAAGCACCACCACGTTAATTATTTTGAAGTGTGCTAATGAGTTCAGTGTATCCCCAGAATCACTTGTGTCAGGTAACATCTTCTGTCAAATCTATCATCTGCTTAAGCAAAATGAAATAAATACATTCTGGAAATGTCTGTCTTGAGACTGAAATCATAACTATCACCAAGGGGTCACACTCTTGTGATTGCTTTGTGAAGTAATAAGGTTTATTTCTAGGGTTCTGGGGACCTTCTGATCTTGCGTAGAATTCATTAAGGAAAGGTTTTATAAGACACCTGTCTTTTCTCCTCTTTTTAAACACTTTTTGGAACCTGTGTTCTAAGAATAAATACAATTCATAATAGTTAAGAACTATTGGGATATCAGTGCAGGATCTCTACAGGATAGAAGAGTTGTGTCTTCCACTTATTACCCTCCTGAAGGAAGTGAGTGAAATCTCTCTCAGTGCATCACTGCACCTCACAGGTCCCAGTAACTTTCTGTTACAACTTTCAACTTAATGTGAAACAAATTTATTAGCAATTAATTTTTCTCCTCCTTCCCCCCCTTCTTCCATTCCATATGCAACTAAAAACAACTATTAAACCCCTATAACTGTATTCCTAGAGTACAAGAGGGGATTAAAGAATAGGAACTCCTAGTGATCTAACAGTTTAGCTGAATAGACAAGTGCTGTCATTCCCTTGGTCGTAATTAAAGTCTCTCTATTTTTCTCCAACCATGGGCTTGAGAGGCTTGATCAGAAAGATGTATGACTTGAGAAACAAGAGAGGCGGGAAAAATCTGTTAGCCTCAAACCTCTCTAGATCAGCCTAGAGGGAGGAAGAGTGCTCCCCTCTCCTCTTTGAACTCTTCTCTGAAATGTTGAATTTGTCCAATGTAGAACAACTGCCAAATAAAGCAAAGCCCAGGGAGCAAGTTGGCAAGGAGGTGAGAGTTTAGTTTTGAAAGTAAAAAGGATATGTTTCTATGATAAATGACATAACTTTCTTGCATAACCATTTAAAGACCATCAATATGAAAATAACGAAATAGCAAAGTTGCATTTGGCTCAGAGAGCTCGAGATGCCAGTTCTGTTAGATCTATACCAGCCTTTTCTTTCCATAGGTGTACATAAACTCGTTTCAGATTTGAAAGAACTTAATACCAACTAGCATGTTTCTATAGTAAGAACAATTGAAACAAAAAAAAATAAAAATCATTTTTTCCCTTTTTCATACACACAGAAAAACATTACTTGCTGGAGAAAATGACACTCTGAAGTATTATTTAAGTGAAAATTACAGTGCAGTTGACACAGAATTCCCAACCACATACATCTGTGTATGACTAAGGATATAAAACAAGATCTCATGTGACCTTTCAATCTTAGGCATAATGATTAGCCTATAATATTGCTAGTCTGCTCCCAGATCTCCTGAAGTCTTATTAAAAACACCCTTTCAAGACACATTTCTCTCCCTTTAACAGGCACATTCCTTTGCTGCCAAGAAAAGCAAGCGAGAGAGAACCGTATGAAATACCGCATAGTGTCATACTGCGTGTTAGGAAAACCAAGCGATTAGCTCGCAGGCATGCTATCACCAGGTGCAGCGGGCAGCAGAAAATACAATCAGAAAAGGGGCGCAGAACAAGCTGATAAAAGCTGTGAGCCTAGGGGTAGCCTGTGTAACCACCCAGATCAAGCCGCAGGAAGTAGCTGTAACAAGTCACCGTAGGATAAGCCTGATCCGGCTACTGGTGTACCAGGCACACGGCAGCTTCACCGCTTTCGCTGGCTGCATAATCCAGCAGTAACGATGCTCTCATTTCTACCCCACCATCCTTTGTACAAAGCATGGCATTCTAATTCATTTTGCTTCATTCTTGAAAATATTTAAAAATCACTGAAATGGAAGAGTACACTTATTTCACATATCGAGAAACTCCAGTGGGATGCTATCCTTTACATGCTTTAAACTGGCTTTTTGTTTGTTTTGTTTGTTGGGTTTTTTTTTAAATCACCCTTCCTTTTTCTCTTTTTTTCAGAGCTCCTAGACCACTCAAAATTCCTTTTTTCTCCCCCTCCATCCTATTACTTGAGCTCTGGCTGCACTTTTAGCAGTCATTTGTGGTTTAACAGCTTATTCCAACCCATTTTCCACTATTAATAGTTTCTGAATTACTTTCTTACAATAGAAGGTAGTTGAAGATCCCAAAACTGATGTAGAAATGGCAGGTTTCTGGTTATGTGGAGAGCTATTTATCAAAAACTATCCCTTTTTCTTCCTGTGTTCTCCCTCTCCTCCTTTCCACCCTAGCACTTCTCACCCTCCCTCACCTACATCCATATGGAAAAAACCCAAACACCCAACCTTAAAAAAATCATACTTTATCCAGAGGCACATTTTGGTTGGCAGCACCTTGATCCAGCCTTCAATATATGTTATACTGGTCATGATTAAATATTCCAGTGGAATGTAAAATAACTGTTTTACCTCTCAAACGCTGTTTCCTTTTCTTAGAAAAATGGTTGAAAAAAGTACTGGCGTTAGAAATCTTTAACCTTATTTTTGTGGATCCAAACCTCATTTAGGCAAAAGCTGGACAGAGTCAACCAGTAGCATCCAGAAAAAGTTAAGAAAAAAATTTCTCCTCCTCACTTCCAGTTCGCTACTAGTTTAAGTACGTTCAGAGTAGTACCTGAACTACTCTGTACCCAGAATGATCATTTTAAAACCTCTTCCAAGGATTAAATTATCTATAGTTCAGATTGTTAAGTAATCAGAAAAAGGTTTTGAAAACGATCATTCCAATTCCTTTTGAAGATTTCCAATTATAAAAAAATAATCACAAAATCATTTCATAAAAGCTGTTTAACATAAAGTAGGGATATATTTAATAATTGGAGCATGGCAGCTAAGACCAACTAATATACCCTCATTTCAAAAATGGCTGCAACTATTTTCAAATCATTAAAATAAGTTAAACAAACATAGCTGGGCCCACAAAAAATGTAGCTGAAAAATGCTTTCTTTGACAAACCAACAATGCAGCCTGGTTTGCTTTAGGGCTAAAAAGCAGCATATGCCTGCGCAGTGATATTCATCTAAAAAGATGTTTATCAGCTGGTTAGAAGGATTTGCAGATGCAGTGTAGAAGCAGGCAAGAGTGGAAATGGGGAAAGGAAGGAGAGTTACAGGAGAAGAGGACAGTAGAGTCCCAGCATCAGTAAGTCAGAGCTCATGCATTCTTCAGACAACCCTAAAGTAAATAACTTAGAGGATTTAGTTTACCACTTCTTATTCAAGCCATCTTACAAGAATTTTTATAATTACTTTAAAAATTTGATAATGCAAACAATGGGGGGAATCTAATCATATTTACACCTATCTCCTTCCTTAATCTGCAATATCTAATCTTTCTACAGCCATCTGAACTAGTAAACATGAAATTGTAAAACACACAAACAAACAAAAAAACCCCACAAAACCAATTTGTATGAAAATTCTACGGTTTTGAAATCCATATTCTAATGATAAATAGCTGCATAACTCACTAGCTCTTTGGCATCTCAATGAAGATGATATATCAAAAACCTTGTGCTATCTATAAACATAACATCATTACCCTATGTTTTCTGATTCCTTCTTAGAACTGTTAGAAACCATGATATTAAAAAATTCTGATCCGACAGAACTCAGGAATGAAAACCTTAAATGGAAAGTTATTCAAGTTATTTGATTAATTTAACACATATCAATCCTTAAGCAACTTTTAACTATTTTTGGAAACTAAGCTTGATACCCTATCAAATCAACGTAAGTATGTCATTATATTCAAAAGTCTAGAAAACTTAATGAAAGAAAACAAAACCACAAGAAGATTAAGGATAGTATTTAAAACCACAGATTCTGTGTCTACTGTGAGGTCACCCCCCAAAATGTCACACTGCACGCTAACCAAATCCTTCGCATTACTGCAATTGTAGCACCCGATGAAGTCAGATAAAGGTACTTGCAACGATAACCCCTTCATGAAGATTTTCGTCATGAGACTGTCAAACTGTATAGTATAATGATTTCCAGCACTCAGGTTTAATCAAACTAGACAAAAATGTTGGAGACGCTCCAACTGTTTTATGGCTTAGGGCATGAAGGATCCTGAGATTGCTTCCCAAATGCTGTCAGATGCTACATCTCCCAGACTTGAATTCCTAGCTTCCTTGACACTCTGTTACTGACCCCAGGAAATTCCGCTATAGCAACTCTATGTCCCCCTCAGCAGAAGAAAAATGCAGCAGTGCATCCAAGCTGCACTCCTTCAAAGATCCATGCATCAATAAAACATCAGCTTTTCAGGATTTAATTACACAGTACCACAACTATAAGTTTTATACATTTGTGGATGTTTTAGACAGCAGGACTGTTGCCCGATGGACATCTAGAAATGCCTGCTGTTCCTGTATGACAACAAGACTTGACAGCATAAAGCTGACAAATGGCTAACCAAACTGTTAAAAGAAGGAAAAAAATACCTTTATATGGCCTACAGACCTTTCATCTGAAAAATTTATTTTTTAAATAAATGCTATTAGCTGACATATTTCAGACTTTTAAAATTTCTTTTTTGTATTTGAAAACTGATCTCTTTGTTTGGAGCAAGATTATTTAATCACTGCTTCAAACTTGCAATAAACATACCAATCACTAAGTATCACATCAAAACAGTAAATCGAAAGTGCTGCTTTATTCACAAATATGTTTTCTTGTTCTTACAATACCAATAATTAGTTACAAGTTTCAGTGTTTTCTACAGATGATTTACTCAAGTAAAAACTATTTAAAAATATGATAGCAGTAGCAGCTTTACAGTCATAAACTTCTACATAAAAAACGCCTCAGATCAGAAGTCAGAAACTAGAGGGAAGAAAACAGATTTTAATTTCAATTTTCCAAAACTTGTCATGTTTTAGAAAGAAAATTACTATTTATTACTTGTACATAAAGGAGTTCATCTCAAGACTGGCAGACATAAAAGGATTTGTGGTTTATGCATTTAATTTAGAGACATAATTAGAATATTATCTCACTGTACAGTTCACAGAGAGGAACTGCAGAAGCTCCTAACTCCTGCCTGTTTCCATTTGATATATAAAGAAGCCCTGTTTATAACAAGGCAGTTCAGAAGTCTTACCTGAGTCTGCTTCATTGCCCGTTCCATTCTGCGAGTACTTCCTTTCTCAAGCTTGGTGCGAAGGAGTAAGGCTGACGTCTGAATGGCCCAGAACTTCGGCTGAGAGAGCAAGCACTGCAGAGAAAAATAACATTTTTTTCTTTATTTCATTTTAAAAGACACTGAAGACAGTAAAGTTTTTAACAGCGTTCTGAAGCATAAATGCTGTTTCCTATTCTGAAAGTCAAATACGTGGTTATAGTTCTTATTTGATGAATCGAAGGCTGTACAGATTACCTTAATCTATTTTCAGTATAAAAGGTGGCCATCAAACTATTTTCTCCTTCTCAGCTACTGCAGCACTGTATGTACCCATATGGTGCATACACCAAACCGCACTAATTAAAATGGCTACTCAGAATGAAAGGAAAATAAAGAATTTGATGCTGAGCAGTCTGGCTCAGCCTTTTCCACACCTGCATGCTGGATAGTTGTAGACAGCAGCAGGGATCCTACTTCTAAAGGCTGAACAAACCCAGTTCTCTCTTGGCCCCTCCTCATATGCGAGGTGCTGCGATGCCTGCATTAACAGCACCTCCACATTAAATAGGCTGAAATTGCTAAGAATCTGAAGAATATTAATTAATTTAGAATTTTCCATGACTTGAGAATAACAGGACAGATTATTGATGTGTAGTAGATGTATAGGGAATACGGAATAATCTAGGTAAAAAACTTTCCTAAAGCCATGGTAGGTTATCACTTGGAATGCCCTGCCCTGATGCCAGGAACTTGGTGCTAGTCTCTAATCACTGATTTTTAGGAAAGCCTAATAGATTTGTAGCCAATACAACTTTGATAACCCTTAATAATTTACAGACCACCTGGATTCTTTCCAGCATGGTTTCAGACACAGTATACCCTTTTTCTATTACATATTCAGTTTGAAAAGGGAGACAGCAGGAAAACTTCCTTGCTAATTCTATTGACAATACAAATATGATCCAGCTTCTTTGAGAAAATAAATTTGTCTATAGATATTTGTAGACTGGAGAAAAAGCCCCAGTGGTTTTATTCTTTCCTCTCAAAGACCTCCCAAAGCATTAAAAAGTATACTTCGCTGGTGGTTTATGCGGAATGCCTGACAAATTTCTGTCATATTGTAATCTATCTGTTTGTCTTTTCCCTAGTGGTTTCACAGGAAAGGAAGCAGAAAGAAATAAGCTAAACCAAATTATCTCCAAGCAAAACTACAATGGGAAGAGAGGCGACAGCAAATGAAAGCATAAGTGAAAGCAGCATGAACGCGCGTACAGCCACCAATCATTTGAACATCAGCTGATCCTCTGTCTTGTGACCAACAATCTCTGCACTGATTCTTTCATGACTTCTACTCAGTATTACATTGAGAAGTACCCAAAGGATTCTATACTTTTCCCTCCACATGCTGAGGACCTGGAAGTATTAAGGGAATGTAATCACAACATTCTATATTCTGCATACTTTCAAGTGCCCTCTTACAAATTAATTATGAGCAGTAAACCTGTTAACTGGTCCAAATCCCAGTTCTGAGAGCTCATCTCTCTCCTGTCTCCCCATGGGAAGTTCAGTCTACTACCTATTTTTGTTTGGTCTTAAGACAAACCCTCCACTTCAGGATGCAAGCAAGGCATTCCTAACAGAATTCCAATTATGCAGCCCTTGCCCAGCAGCAGAGTACTTGTCCCCTCACTCTGGTTCGTCTTAGCAGTTGGCACAAGCAGGGCATGGCACAAAGCCTCTGTGTCCACGCCATCCAGCTCTGCAAGAGAACCAGCAGCTGAGGAAAGCCTCTACGCATACCTCCTACAACACTGCCAAGGCAGTGATTTAAGCAATCATGCTGTACGAGGTGTGAAAAAAATCATATGGGGAGGGAGGAGAAGCGAAGAGAAACCGGGTGGGAGGCAGAGTGAATGACGTTTCGCTCCTCTGCAGGAGCAATGACAGTTTTATCTTGAATAACAGTCCTGCTTTTTAAAGGCATTCATAAAACAAGTGTAAAGTACACCTGCTATACAATTACAGAAGAAAAATTTAAATTCTCTAAGAGTTTTATTGATACAAAAAATTCACTGCAACTGCATAGGACAATGAGAAGCAGGCCTATTTTTCAGTTAAGAAACAGTTGTAATTTTGTACTTGTACCGAGCTCAGTCCTGTGCCAGAACTCAAATGCTCACCTTTTCATTGCCTAATTGTGATGTTTAAAGCACCACAGATATAAAATAATACATGTATAAAGGGCACAAATGTTTACACTCAAGGGCTCTAAAGAATAATTTCAGAACATGTACCCATAGCTATTAAGCAAGCTTTAATCTTCTACCCAAAATCTCCACGTATTCCAAATAAATATTTTCTTGTAAGTCTCAAAGCTTTATATTTTCACCTGAAGATAAATCTAGACTCTGTTAATGAGACTATAGGTTAAAATAAAACATCTGGCAAAAAGAAAAACTTAATCAAGATTATGCAAGTTTTGTCAACATATATGAAAGTTTATCATACTATACCAAAAGCAGCTAATAAAATTAACAAAATAATTCTAAAACAAAAACACTACTGAGAGACTCTTCAAAAGTCATCTTCGTTCTTACTTTAGGGAAAGAACAATAAAATAAAGAAAAAGAAAACAATGAAAATTAGGTGGGGTGAGAAAAAAGGAAAGAGAATAAGGTTATGCAACATTTTCTGCACTGAATGCAATGTTTTCACATGGGAAAACTCATTTCTCCAATGCTTCGCACTTTTTTCCTACAAACAAGAACTTTTACATCATCCTCTCCCATCATATCAAACTGTAAAAAGGAGATTACCAAGATACTACATAAAACAGAGTATTTCATTGAATTTATCATCCTTATCTGACATTGGAATGAAACAACATGATCCTCAAAGTCTTAATAACAAAGTAGTCCTTATAATATTCCCATTATTATGTAAGAACAAAATGGCAAGTAATAACCTGAATCGTGAGATAGGTGCACATTACTAATGACATCCAGATCAAACCCAGGCTAACTCTCAGGTACCATTAATGAATGATTCAGCCTCATCATTATTCAGAACTTAACCTAGGTGTGATGCGCTCCCCAATCACTCTAATGACTTTCTGTTAGAGAAACAGAGAAAGAATGGTTGCAAAATTTGCAATTTCTATACAAAATTCGGAACAAACTAGCAAGAATCTTCAAGGAAGCTTTCGCCATTGGTATTTCATATGTATACATACATACAAACATATCTGTATGTTATTTATGAAGTTACAATGTTTGGTTTTAAGGAAACTACACACAGAGAAAGCAGCCTGCAGCTTCAATTCAAGAATGTAATATACTCAAGATAAAACAGAAAAGTTAACCAAAGAACCCTGGGAAAGCTGTGACACACAGAGGAGCGCTACACGATACTGCAAGATCTCCAACTTACAACCCAAGTCAAAACAAAGTCTTCTGAAGGGCAGATGAGTAAGACTGTATCAGTCAGCCATGACTTATAACAGGTACAGGCTGTTCACGGCAACTCTTCTGCAATACTCCATCTACTATTTAAAGAAGTAGGAATTCCTATAGGAATTTTTTCTGACATCCAAGTCAGGAAGAGCTTATGTGGGCTTATTAGACATGCTAGACAAGCTGAAACAGGTAAAAGTGATCCTCATTAACTGCAGTTCTAAATAATTTGAACACATTCTGATTTTCCCTTATTATAAATCTATGCTTTAATTCTTTTTTTTTTTTTTTT
>VYZM01011624.1:169943-186374 GCA_013398915.1 Dromas ardeola | reverse complement strand
AGTTCCCAACCGTTGCTGAGTCCAGCCTGGGACTTCCCCAGTGCCTGCCGGTGACATCATCCTGGGAGCTTAATACAGTTTTGTATATACTGTATCTATTTCATTATTTCCTTTCTATTTTATTATTAATATTTCATTAAAGTAGTTTAGTTTCTTCTAAAGTCATAAATCTCTTTATCTCTCCTCCTCCTCTCCATGTATGAGAGGTTGGGGGGGAGCATCTGTCCCTGGCCATTGGCCAATTTGGCCAAAACCATGACAATCCTAAAAATTAAAGGGTTTCACCAACATATATTAAACTAAAAAGCAAAGAAAACATACTCAGTTTTAGACAATGACAAAGAACAAACCAGGTATGATACTACTTTGGGGGAATGCAAATGCATATGTTGTTCCTCTCCGAGTGTTGTAATTTTAAAATCAAATATCTCATTTTACAGCACAGAAAAATCTTTCACAGTCTATTTATAGAAATCTGTAAAAGTTATTTTCTCTCTCATCTTTTGTCTAGACTAGATAGAAGTCATTGTAGAATGTGTTGGCCAACATATTCTGACAAATGTACTGAAGAAAAATCTAGCTGACACAAGACATGAAGTCTTTCAAGACAAAAAGCCGAAACTCCAATTTAATTAATGCAAGACATGCTTAAGGATAACCTAGGCAGTAAAATCTTCTCAAGTACGTCAAAATACACCAACTAATATCTAGTGCAATGATTTTTATTTCAGTTTAGAAAAGGCCTCAAATCTCAGCTTCACAGATAGAAAAACATTAAATAGTTTAAATATTTTTAAAACATTTTTGCAAATTGAAACAAATAGAACATGATGCTTTTAAACATTTTATTGGCATTTATTTGAATAGTCTTCATAACTAACAGCTCTACTTGCCATGATTAATGCAGCCAATCCAAACATGTCAGAAGTATTTATGCCATACCATATTATCATATATGCTAAGCATATAAATTATACGCAGAAAAAAAGTCTGAATTTTCTCACAGTAATCATGAGACTCCTTTATGATATACATTGCATGAAGAGTCCGCTAAATGAGCTAGCATTGTTTCTATTTCCTGATGCAATGAGCTAACCTTCATAAACAGAATATGAACCTTTCCTATTCATGCATTCACACAACTGGAAATTAGTTTTCATAAGGGTCACAAACGCTTCATGTACATTACCGTATGAAATTTTCTTGCATATTAGATGTTACAAATAATTGTTAAAAATAACACTTTTCTTATCAGTATATAAGTTATCCCAGTAAAAATGTATTTCTGGAAGAAAAAAAAAAAGCTGAATGATGGGATCTGCTGCACTTGAAAATTCCACTTTACTATATGAACTTGCTGCTTTTAATAAAAGACAGGAAAGGAAATATTGTAGAAATACCAGAATCAGAGCTGCTTAACCTTTGTCCTTATATAACACAGATGGCACCATGCTTTTCCACAACATACTGAAGCCAACTAACTACTTACACAAGGGCAGCACACTGCGCAAAAACATATCCAGGCTCACTGCTGAACAGAATGGGGTTTATTCAAATAAGGACAGCTAAGCATGTAAATGGATATTTTGCTCAATCTAAGCTATAACTGTTTGCTTAGGAAAATTTTTCAAAAAATAGGTAAAATACCCCAAATCTTTCCCCTTTACATCTCCTTTCAAAAGCCCATGTTTTATAGACTTAGAACTTGATTAGCCATCATTTTTCCCACAAAAATCTTAAATTGACCATCAGTAAATCCTCAGAAGAAAACTACCAATTAGAAATCCCTTGCGGTAGCTTGGCTACCTAAAACTTCAGGATTAAAAAGATCAAAGGAAGAAAAAAATGTAAAATCATTGGAGGCATTTAATTTTTTTCATCCCTAGATTTGGAGGAATAGAAAAAGAAATTCATGGAGAAGCAGGGTAAGATATTTCTTATCAAGTTCCTCTTATATTTTTCCCAAAGCAGCTGGAATAGAACATCTAGAATTAACTGCACCTGTTTTTCTTTTTAAAAAAAATCAACAACAAAACAGTCACATTTTAGTGATGATAAATGATTCAGAGTATCAGATTTGCACACTTCAGACACCTTGAGGGCAAAGAAAAAAATACATAGTTCATGACTGCAATCAAGGACTATGGCATTCTAATCAAACCTATCCTAAATTGTGTAATAAGTCAAAAAACTTCTGTTACTTTATCAATACTTCATCTTTAATATAGACTAGAAAAAAATCTTTGGCATGCTGATATGAGAAATGTTCTACTTCCAGTCCAAAATACAGACATAATACGATCAGAGAAAATTAAACTCAGTTGCTTAGAGACAGTAGCAAGTTGACCAGAAACAAGAATTCAACAACCTTCATTTTTTTAGATGCTATGGAACACGCAAGATTAGAGTAATATTTGAAACACTGGGTTAGGAAAGAAAACAAATGAAGGGACAATACTAAAACTAGGCAGAGGAGATGAGGGCAAGACATTAGGACAGATAAATAAACTTTAAGAATAATTCTTCCTCACATATGGTAAAAGAACAAAAATGGAAGTTTACTTTGAAAAAATGGAGACTTGGATTTACCCCTTGTCTAGTTCATCTGTCCCTTCCCAGCCAAACAGGCAGATCAGTAGAATATAAATCACTACAAAAAAAGTGACTGCTAGTACTGATAGCACATGAATTGAACTGACCATCAGAATATTGTCAAAAAGGGGATACTAAGCATGACACAGAGTAGTGAGAATGTCGTATTTCCTTCAAATAATACCCCAAGACAGCACTTTGTTGAACAGGGCGTTTAATTTCATCTTCTTGTTGCAATGAAATCTTTCTTGCTGAAGTAAATTATAGT
This sequence comes from Dromas ardeola, assembly GCA_013398915.1. NCBI lineage: Eukaryota > Metazoa > Chordata > Aves > Charadriiformes > Dromadidae > Dromas > Dromas ardeola. The sequence goes on along the minus strand of VYZM01011624.1, from coordinate 183,514 downwards.
AGTTATAACTGGTGAAGGACACAAGAGGGGGAAGGGAAGCCTGCAACATGTCAACTGGCTGTCAGAGAGGTTGCTAGAAAAAAATAAGTGAGCTGCTGATAGATAAAGAGGAAGGAGGAGGGGGAGAAGAAAGACTGCTGTGGGAAAAATGTTACTAACTGTCATCAAATTTGCCTGCTTAACTTCTCAAACCTTTAGACAAGCAAATAATCTATTAATATTTGAACAAGATTTTCATGTTCTCTTACCACTGCGGTTTCAGTGAGACCACTAAAATCTAGAGCTTGAGTAATTCTGTACAGATTATATGAAAGAGCAGATTATTCTAGAAAGGCAAGGCTCTCCCAAATTTCTTCCTGCTCAGAAAGGCACACAATAAATCAGGAATCATCTCCTGTAAGATATGATGCAAGCAGGGTTGTGGATCCCATGGACTGAGGGAAGAATGTAGACCACAGAGGAGAACAAAGTTGAAAGGGACAGAAGTGTCAATTATGTCGAAATCTGATATTTTGTAAAATAAAACAACTTCAAACAGACTGTTACTTAATCCCAGTTTTGGAATGGAATGCAAGCTTCCCCCCTGCACTGCAACACATGTACTACAGCAACCAGTTACTTTACCCTAAAACATCTAAATGCATACAACAGCAGCAAAAATAACTGACAACGCTAGGTTAATTTCCTATCCACAATACATTGTAAACATAACTACCAGACGCTTTGTGAAAAAGCTTCTAAGAAATCTAGTTGAGTCTTTGCACGTGATACTCCAGCAGAAAGAGGTAGCTTCTCTTTTGCTATATGCAATCCCATTTCCCAGTAATGCGTGATGGGACAGGACGCATACATGCATTAAATTAGCAGCAAGTGTTTAGATCCTGACATTCTTGGAAAACGATTCAGACTTTTGAATAAAAGTGCTTAGGGAAGGAAAAAAAAAAAAGGAAAGAAAAAAAGAACAGAGTAGCTTTGAATTCATTTACTTAGAAAAAAAGCCTTACTAGTACTAGCAGGGCTTTGCTGAGAGAAAGTCTTTGCAGCGTTATAATCTTGTAACCAACAGAGGCTATTCAAAATGGGCAACACAGCTTAGAAAAGAAGTGAAAGAGACTTTTTATAAAGCCACGAAAGTTACAGCAGTAGAGACACATGGCACTCTTAATGAGCTTTTCAATACTCTTGCTGGTTATAAAACATAAAGAAAACTGCAGCCATTTTCTCAGCAGAGAAAAATGCACTGCTTTTACTTAAGCTATATAAACAACTTTTTTTTAGAAATCAAATTGGCATGTTAGTTTTATAGAGATTTTGATAGGAAGGCTTAACATTAAAAAAATCATATGCTGTGATTTGATTGCTCCCTAGTTCCACATTAATATCACTAATGCCATACAAAAGATGAGAAAAAACAAAGCATTCCCATTTCCACCCTCCACTCCTTTCTCCCAAAGCACCCTTCCTACAATGAAAAGTTGAAAAAGTATTCATATATGCATATACACACACACTCAATAAAATGTGCACTGTATTTCTTTGCTGCAATTTTCAAAGGTACCATACAACATCAGTTTCTATTACGCTCAATAAATGCCTACCTCTGAAAAAAAAAAAATTTGTCCAACCATTCCCAAATTCCTTAGTAAAAACAGTCTCTTATGGAATCAGTAGCTCAACACAGTGGAAAAACAAAAGACATGAAACATTCCCATCTGGTCCATCTTTGGAATATACACTATTCCTTGGATTTTGACAGACTCCCTCCTCATTCTTCAAGTCCTTGATCAGACCTTCGTATCCTCATGGCATTATTGGAACAATTTCAGAATGATCTGGTATTTTTGTTAGGATATGGTGAATAATTTTTAAGTTTTGTACTCTGAGCAAAATAAAAGCTATTACACTTTTTTTCCACTTTAACAAAGATATCCTCACCTGTTCAAAGTGTCAATAGACAGAAGAGCTGCCAGAGCTTCCTTTTCCCATTTTTCACCACTTAATAAAGAAACCAACTGCTCTACTCTCCACAAATGACAGAAGTCTCAGGAGTACAACAAAACAATGCAACTAAATTTTCCATGGTCTCTTTTCTTTCCTTTCTCATCTTCTATGGATTCCAAAGGATACAAATACGGGGCTAAGATGTGGGAAGCACAAACCAAGAGGCTTCTCTTCCAGTTTCTGGTTGCTTTTTCCTCCTCAATCCTCTATAGGTTAATACGGCCACTGCCACTCCAAGTCCCTTGATCATAACACACTAATAAGGGTAAAAAGCAATATTCTCCCACACTGGGTTAAGTGCTCATCACATTTTCCACGAAGCCCATTTTTCCTGGACAAAGTGAGGACTAGCACAGATAGAAGGGGGAAGGTTAAGGTCCAGCTGCAGCTCCTTAAACCTGCATATTCTGTTGGAGTGTCATATCAGACTATGAAACACTGAATTGCCTCCCCACTATGTAAACTATAAACTATAGGATAAGCTTTCTATAAAGCTGTAAGAACTTGTATTGCAGAGTCTAATCTTATTCATTTTTTTTTTAAATATTTTTCTCTTTTGTAAGAGAAAAATGCAATATCATCCAGTATTTAATCCTTCTCCTATTTCCCTGCAAGAACCGCATAATCTTAAAATTAAAACATAAGGAAGATTTACCAGTTCTTACATAGAGCTTTCATATGTCCCTGGAACTCTTTTACACTTGAGAAATACTTTTTAGTACCCTGTTCTAAAGTTTATGTTCACATGACAGACATATTTTATAAAGTTTTAAATGTAATTTAAAAAAAAATTTAAAAAATATACTGAAGTATCATGTACATTTATATAACAGCGTTGTTAATTTATCCTCCTCGTTGGTATATCGTATTAACTGCATTACCTACACGAAATAATGCAAACAGCAAATATTTAATAGAAGTGATTTTAAGACCTCACTTTTGCTCGTTTACAAAAAGGATATTTTTTTCTAAAAAAGTATTTGGGCCACTAAGATACAGAGATCAGTGATGTACTTGTGAACTTCCAGCAAAAAACTGCTGCCCACTATAAAACCCATCAGACTTTAGATTTGTATTTTTACATAAAAAACCAATCCATTGAAATTAAAGATGGGATAAGGAAGCACATTTAGGCATTGTAAAACTAACTTTGGGAGCTGGGAGTAAACTAAGGTACAAAACTGCAATGCGAAAGCAGTACTGAGTTAGTTCTTTGGTCTCTTGCATTGTATACTTCCTACTTTCTATACAGAAAGCTCTGGGGAAAAAAGTTTATTATAAGGAAGAAACCACTAATCCTAACAGAGAAGCACTGGGCTTCACTACTGGTATACTGTCCCTCTTTTCCTCTCTTAAAAATGGCTTTTAAATGCAACATTGAGTTAACTGAATCAGCACATTTGCCAAATATATGCACGACTGTGTCTCTGAAGCAGCTTGTATGATATTTGATTTCTAAACGAAATCTTAGCTTTCTTAGGAGTCCAAGTGCTTAGTATACTAGAATTAATTAAAAACATTGTAACTGTTTCCCTAAACCATTATGCATGAGAAAAAAGAATATTTAATTCCCCTTAAAATCAAATGTTTAATTTTGCGTTTATTCTTAAGGGCGTGTGAACTACATTAGCTCTCTTACGTAAACTTAACTATCAGCAGAAAAAAAAGAAAATCAAATGTATCTCATTTCAGCTATAGATTAACATTTTAAAAGTTGAAATATTATGCCGATGATAGATGAACAGATTTAACTAGAACATCTCAAGCATAGAAGTCCAAATTATTGTACCAAGAGGAGCTATTCCAGCCAATGAGATTACATACAAAAGTACACAGGATTTGAAACATCCCCACATCGTGCTACAAAAATTTAGCAATACTAAAAGTAATTCTTAGTTACAAAAGTTAGTACTTTTAGGACAATGGCAGCTATTCCCAAGCGGCTTCAGTAAATCCAAAGCAGCAATTCTTTTGTATTTGACTGCAGTCACCAAGCAATGACTAATCATGATTTAATAGTGTTATTTTTAGGACTGTAAGTTACACATATTCTAAAAAAAAATAAATATATATATAAATTACAGATCTTGTAATTTTCAGCTTCTACAGATAAAAAAGGGAGTTTAGAATCCCTGTTTCCAAACTACACCTACTATGAGGCAGGACCACATCATCTACTTGAGGTTACTTCGATCATCCTTTCCCTCTCATACTACCTGGACCTTAATTTTCTCTGCTTAAGAGAAATTGCAGGTCACATGCATTTAGAATCATAGAATCATAGAATCTTCATGGTTGGAAAGGACCTTTGAGATCATCGAGTCCAACCCCGCACTCACAAAAAAAAAAAAACCCTGCAATCTNGGCCACTGCCACTCCAAGTCCCTTGATCATAACACACTAATAAGGGTAAAAAGCAATATTCTCCCACACTGGGTTAAGTGCTCATCACATTTTCCACGAAGCCCATTTTTCCTGGACAAAGTGAGGACTAGCACAGATAGAAGGGGTAATGTTAAGGTCCAGCTGCAGCTCCTTAAACCTGCATATTCTGTTGGAGTGTCATATCAGACTATGAAACACTGAATTGCCTCCCCACTATGTAAACTATAAACTATAGGATAAGCTTTCTATAAAGCTGTAAGAACTTGTATTGCAGAGTCTAATCTTATTCATTTTTTTTTTAAATATTTTTCTCTTTTGTAAGAGAAAAATGCAATATCATCCAGTATTTAATCCTTCTCCTATTTCCCTGCAAGAACCGCATAATCTTAAAATTAAAACATAAGGAAGATTTACCAGTTCTTACATAGAGCTTTCATATGTCCCTGGAACTCTTTTACACTTGAGAAATACTTTTTAGTACCCTGTTCTAAAGTTTATGTTCACATGACAGACATATTTTATAAAGTTTTAAATGTAATTTAAAAAAAAATTTAAAAAATATACTGAAGTATCATGTACATTTATATAACAGCGTTGTTAATTTATCCTCCTCGTTGGTATATCGTATTAACTGCATTACCTACACGAAATAATGCAAACAGCAAATATTTAATAGAAGTGATTTTAAGACCTCACTTTTGCTCGTTTACAAAAAGGATATTTTTTTCTAAAAAAGTATTTGGGCCACTAAGATACAGAGATCAGTGATGTACTTGTGAACTTCCAGCAAAAAACTGCTGCCCACTATAAAACCCATCAGACTTTAGATTTGTATTTTTACATAAAAAACCAATCCATTGAAATTAAAGATGGGATAAGGAAGCACATTTAGGCATTGTAAAACTAACTTTGGGAGCTGGGAGTAAACTAAGGCACAAAACTGCAATGCGAAAGCAGTACTGAGTTAGTTCTTTGGTCTCTTGCATTGTATACTTCCTACTTTCTATACAGAAAGCTCTGGGGAAAAAAGTTTATTATAAGGAAGAAACCACTAATCCTAACAGAGAAGCACTGGGCTTCACTACTGGTATACTGTCCCTCTTTTCCTCTCTTAAAAATGGCTTTTAAATGCAACATTGAGTTAACTGAATCAGCACATTTGCCAAATATATGCACGACTGTGTCTCTGAAGCAGCTTGTATGATATTTGATTTCTAAACGAAATCTTAGCTTTCTTAGGAGTCCAAGTGCTTAGTATACTAGAATTAATTAAAAACATTGTAACTGTTTCCCTAAACCATTATGCATGAGAAAAAAGAATATTTAATTCCCCTTAAAATCAAATGTTTAATTTTGCGTTTATTCTTAAGGGCGTGTGAACTACATTAGCTCTCTTACGTAAACTTAACTATCAGCAGAAAAAAAAGAAAATCAAATGTATCTCATTTCAGCTATAGATTAACATTTTAAAAGTTGAAATATTATGCCGATGATAGATGAACAGATTTAACTAGAACATCTCAAGCATAGAAGTCCAAATTATTGTACCAAGAGGAGCTATTCCAGCCAATGAGATTACATACAAAAGTACACAGGATTTGAAACATCCCCACATCGTGCTACAAAAATTTAGCAATACTAAAAGTAATTCTTAGTTACAAAAGTTAGTACTTTTAGGACAATGGCAGCTATTCCCAAGCGGCTTCAGTAAATCCAAAGCAGCAATTCTTTTGTATTTGACTGCAGTCACCAAGCAATGACTAATCATGATTTAATAGTGTTATTTTTAGGACTGTAAGTTACACATANCCCTGCAATCTCTGCCACTAGAGATTTTGCAATGTCCAAAGCAAGAGGATCTCTTGATGATTCACTGATCTATTAAAAATGCCTTAAAATTTCTCAGGATTCCTAAGATATCTTGAAATCCCTCCTTTCTCCAGGAAACAAATTTCAGCAGATATCAGATGAATGCATGACAACCATCTCACCAGCCTGCAGATTTAGGAATCCACATGTAGGCTGGGAAGATGCCTGCTCACACACACACAGAGCAGCTTAAATGATGCTAAAGAAACTACTGGAGCAGCATTGATATAGCGCTCATTTGTCTTTTTCACTTGGCAAATACCTTAAATACAAGTGATAACATCTGCGGTGCCACTTATTTACTCAGCTAGCAGACACCGTAAGAAACAAGGCTGTGTTAACATTCATACAGAATGTCCCTACTGCCAAGGAGCAGAGCAATGGATTTGCTTGCCTCGGTGACTCAGAGCTGAGAAGCAGAAGAGCTCGGAGATTTTATCATGAAATTCTGCAGTGACTATCCACAGTTTTAGGCTCAGGTGCAAACTCCACAAAAGATTCCTTTATTGAAAAGAAATTATATAAGCTAATATTTGATTCCTGTTTTCAGATTCCAGGAAAGATTTGGGATGGTAACGTTACAATTCATATTTGTTCTTGTTTGTGTCTTGGGAGCATAGGTCAGAATCAAAAGAGAAAATAATGGTAAGATTGAGTTGTGTCCCTACATCCAATTAACTTGGAAACATTACGCAAAAGTTTAAAAGAACACTATTCTGACAATGAAATTTAGTATTTCCTTTAATTTTTAGGCTACCAGATACTTCTTTAAGTCGTTGCTGCCCACTGAATTTTGCATTGTTAGACAGGTCTACATTTCTGTTCATTTATCACTATAGACCCTTCCTTTTTGGCTACTCAGAGCACAAAGTGATAGGGAAGCCTATGCCTCTTTCAGCTGTGTTTCTCTGGAGATCTATCCTGATAGCGGCTGCTGATCTTACAAGGGTGAAGCAAGCTGTAGCTGAATTAGAAGCTCTATAAAAAGACAAATAAATCAATGAATGAAAACATAATCTCCTCTCAGTCACTGCAATAAATATTTAAGGAGCAAGTTAATCGTCTTTCCTGTGATTTTTGAGGAATCAGCCACTAGATGGCAGAAAAATGCAGTTTAATTTTTTCATCACTATGAAGAATTCGCACAACAGATCTCTCATCTCAGACAACAGGTAATACGATCTCTCAAGCAGTGTTAGATAAAAGGTAACAGTAAAGCTGATTATCTTTCTTGCCTAGTATATGTGCTAGCTTGACTTTCTCTCATCTGCTGTAAAACCTGGAGAGCGTTTAAACGTTTGAAAACTCGAGTGTTAAAACAAGTAAAGCCCACTCCTAGTTTCATTATTCTGGAAAATACACCATTACAGGAGCAGGGCCAATCTTGTTAAAGATGTTCTGTTATCACAATATCACTCTAATATTAAAAGGACAGAATAGGTGGAGAAGTTATTTCATGATTCAGGTATATAATGGCTGCTTTTCCACCCAAGAATTATGCAAACAATAGTGGGTAGTGGGAAGACTGAAGCAGGCAGTATATAAAAAATACTGCAGGGAGTCTGACAGGAAATAAAATACAAGAAGCAAAATTCTGAGTTTTCACAGAAAACCCTCAACTTAAATATATTTATTTTAACAACAAAAATGGCAGGGTTTGTTTTAATGAAATTATCTGCACGTCTTGAAATTTCATACATTTGCATTAACATTATTTTTGCAAAAAAATTATACTGTAATAGCTTCACCATTTTTAAAAAATGTTTCAGTACCAATTTTTTTCATTCCTATGGCCTTTTCTATGTGTTAATTTCCTTACTCTGTACATATTTATTCTTTCTGACAGTTTTTTCCTCTCCTTTAGTGGTCATTATTCTTTACGTTATTGAATGCTTCAACTACTACAATATGAAGTTAGAGTGGACAGTCTCTTTTTTTCTACATTTCATTTTTTTCCTGCTCTCTATTCCCACCTTTAAAAAAAACAAAACCAAAACAAAACTGCAGTTCAAAACAAAATACTTCAGAAACTATGAATATATTATGAGAAAGCACCACGATCCTTGCAGCAACAAATTGAAAACCTACATAAACCAAACTGTTTTACAGTGATTCACTCAGCTCCCTCATGCAGATCTTACGTGTACTGTATTAGCATGGGGACCTAAACTAGCATTACTTTAAAACCAACGTATTTCACACTTACTTATCTAATAAAAATATTAGCATTTGCTTTTTTACAGACTGAACTTCCTTTTATCATCACGAAAAATCCCCAACAAATATTACCAGTACCTTAGAGGACTGTCCATAGTACTTTCACATAATTGCAAGTATCAGTGATAAAATTCTAGCTTAACTGAAACCAAGGGGATTTTTGCTGAGATTCTATCTACAAACTCGTAACAAGAATTTGCTTCTTCAGATGGCACTACTACGGCTAGAGGGTCTCAGACTACAAGGCTTGGGTAGGAGAGCAAGCCCTCTTTACTGCACTAAAGCTGAAGTCTAACATCGTGGAAAGTAAGCAAAAATGGAAATATAATCACTGGCCTTTCCTCCTCCACCCCCCATATAACCTACTGTTGAAAAACACACAAAACCAGGAAAGATGGAGGAAGGAAGCAAATTGTGTATTGTCTTGAGTAAAAAAATAATTACTGAGTTAGAATTTTCAAGGCTTCTTTTGGAAGTTACAGAATTGTTCTCCAGCAAACCAGCCACTGAACTGGGAAGAAACATATCTAAGCAAAACATTTGATACATAGACTGAATAAATCTGGCAGAATAAAGCTGAAATTCCTTTTGAACTCCATTTAAACAATGTTCAAAGAACACTGGTGCCATAGGAAGAGTTTGCTGTAAAAACGCATAGCTTAATATTACATTATAATTAACACAGTCCATAAAAACTAAAACAAAGAAATAAAAAAAATGTTTTGGGCATGTTTTCAGGTGAAATTAAATTTTTAGACGTCAAGCTCATCCTGCATGATGGCTCAAAACTGGGTTAAACTTCAGCATCACTTTAATTTCTTGAAATATGAAAAAGTTAATAAAATGACTGAGTACTGAAACAGATTTGGTTTACCAACAGTTTCATGATTGACAGGTTACTGCTTGATACTTAACTTAAATATTAAGTGAAAACATGTTTACTAAGAAGTCCAGATAAGTTACTTACTGAAGTAAAAGCCAGAAGTTCCTCTTCAGTCAATTTGTGTATTGGATTGTTCTTTTGGAAGTCTATACTGGAAAGAAAAAAAAGCAAAAAACCCAATGCTGATTTAATCTTTAGAATACCACTATGCAGAACACGTTTTTCAAACTTGCAGAAATTTAAAGGACATTCTGGAAAACTGTTACAATGACAAATGAGAATATGGCATGTGCAGAAGGCCTAGACCTAGAAGCAGTCACAGAAAAAAAGAATCATTTAGGGGACCAAGGTATTTTAGTAATGCCCTTCCAAGACCATTCTAAATTGAAACGTCTTGCTCAGTTTGAGCTTATGGGAATAATTTTTACAAATCCTAAACAGTTTTAAATCCATTCCCTGTTTTTACAGAGGTCTGTTTTCAGTTAAAATTCTATGACTAATTGAACACAGATTCTGCAAAGCAAAAAAACACAAACGCTCAAAAAGTGCTGAAGAGTAATCTCAATCACATACCTTCTTTCTAGTCACTTGAGGAACATGACCACAGGGGTCCACCTCTCACAAACCAGCATTACAACTAGCTTGTGGTACACAAAGAGGGAAAACCAGACGAATACACAAAGATAAGACTTATTTTATTCACAATTGGACATGTTTACAGACATGAGAAAGTGGGCCTCCAACTCTACGTGGGTGGATGTTCTCCTTAGACAACAGCCCATCAACATTCACCAATATACCACAAGAGGTACCTACAAGTGACACAAGGAGCAACGAGGCTACAACTCAAGCTCCCTGTGAAAACAAGTGAAAATATATCCTAATCATATCACAGAATAGGGATCGTCACTAAACCTACATAGCGGCTGTATACATAAGCTTAAATTCATCACCCTATTCCTTAAACTTTGCAGCAGGCTTCATGTTATAGATTAAAATTGTAACAATCGTATATGAATTGTGATGACAGATCACAGATTGAAACTGTACTCCCTACTTTACATACCTTATTTTGGAGACAAGACTTTGCCCCAGTCTAACTTTTTTCTTGCTATTTTGTTTATTCTTCTTTGTACACACGATACATTTACCATTGCAGAAATAACAGTCAATACTTTGATTAAAACCTTGTTTTCTAGCCACAAGAACAAGGTACAGAATAGAGGCTGCCTGTTGAAATCTCAATTATCAAAAGCCTCCTGGGCCACATTAGGAAGAGCACTGCCAGCAGGTCGAGGGAGGTGATCCTTCCCCTCTTTGTCAACAGCGGCGAGACCACACCTGGAGTGCTGTCACCAGCTCTGGGCTCCTCAGTTCGAGAGAGATGTGGATGTACTGGAGGAAGCCCAGCAAAGGGCCACAAAGATGGTTAAAATAATGGAGCACCTGACACACAAGGAGAGGGTGAGAATGCTGGGTTGATTTAACCTGGAAAAGGCTGAGGGGGATCTTAGCAACATGTATAAATACTTGATGGCAGGGAGTAAACAAGACAGAATCAGACTCTCCTCTGTGGTGCCCAACGAAAGGACAAGAAACAAGAGGCACAAACTGAAATCCAGAAAATTCTATTAAAAAAAGTACGCAAAACCTTTGTTAATGCGAGGGTGGTAAAGCACAGGAAGGGGTTCCCCAGAGAGGTTGTGGCATCTCCATCCTTGTAGATATTCAAGGCCCAATCAGACAAGTCCTGCTCGAGTTGACTGTTTCAAGCAGGGAAGTTGGATAGATGATCTCTAGAGGTCCCCTTCCAACCTCAACAATTTCATTAAGTTTTCATTTCATGATACATACAATGTATACTTTTCAGCCTCACGTTTTGTTAACAGAACGAAGAACAGAGTCTATTTCTTACTGAAAGCTAGAAATAAGCTTTTTTTTTTTTTTACACTGTACTTAAAATTTTCTCTCTACATTGTGCAGATTACCAGGTATCAAGGCACTGATCTCTCTTGACATCCTTTTCCAACTACCTCACATAGAATACAGAAAGATTTGTTTTTCTTTTGGTAAGGTTTTTCCCCCTTAATCTCAGTAAAAAAAAAAAAAATCTAGTTTCATTTTTCTTCCTGAAGAATAACAAATGTAATATTTATGCTCTGTCCAGGACATGCTGTAGGCTCTAAGGAACAAAGGAACTGTCTAATGAGTTTATACAGTGTCTTCATACCTAAGTATACTTAATGAGACTATACATAAGCTGTGAGAGTTGAAAGTAACACAGAAAAAACAGTTTGAGAAATGCAGTTAATTGCCACTGATTTACAGAGTGACTGAATATCCCAAATGAAGTAAGAATCTGTTTTTTAGTAGAGAACATTCCTCTGCCTTCTCGTGCTTCTAGTCTAAAATGGTCAAGACAGAAGAGGTAAAACACATTGATTTTCTTTTGGTAAATTCTACCAAGGTGTAGCAAGAACTCATTTTGAAACTTCTTTACGTTATATTGCTTCTTACTTTTAAGCTATCTCCCCCACCACTTGCTTATCTGTCAGCTGTGAAAAAAAGGACAGAGTGCCTGATGTGTTGTTTTTTCCTCTGAAGAAAAGACACAATAAAGTATTAAGACATAATAGAAGAATTCTAAGAGTAAGCAGCAAAGCACTCAAGATAGGAAAAAGAAAAATCGAAAAATCTATGCCATTGAAGCACTCTTATCTCTTTATTTTTGCATGCCCACAAAAAAAAATAGATTTGTGTAGCAGAGTGCCAAGCCTCCTCCTGCTGGCATAAATCTCTTCCACATTCCACCCCCACTATATGGAGGAACAGGGTTGGGGGGGGGGGGGGGGGGGGGAAACAACCCACACCAAGGGAAAGTTCTTACTGGAGAGCACTGCTTCAGCATTTCCAAAATGGCCGTTCTTCAGGAACCACCAATATTCATCAACTAGAGCAGCCTCGGAATGAGGACAGATGAAACATTCAGGAAATTAAGAGATGAGCTTGAAACAAATTCTACTCTGCCAATGCATATAGCATTTATTCAAAGGACTGCAGCCAAATACAGGTAGGCTGAGAGACAAAGCAAAAGGATAATTACACCCCCCTTCTGAGATTCAATTTCCTACTTCTATTAGAAAGTAATTTTTCTTTTCCCTCTTCTTTTGTAACTTAGGAGATACACTCTTTAATAGTGCTCTTCTTGATGCTTTCTTAACAAACGTTCCCCAAAATTTCTGGGGGGTGGGGGGAATGATGATGACATACAACAACAAAACCCCACCAAGGCAAACAAAATTGTCAGTGTGCTCAGATAATTTTTTTAAACATATTTAAAAAAAAAAAGTTATCACAGAAAATGTGGCATATGGGAGCTGCTCTCTCAGTTTATTAAAATGGAGGTGGGGCTTGAGCCTGGCTGGATGCCAGGTACCCACCAAAGCTGCTCTATCACTCCCCTCCTCAGCTGGACAGGGGAGAGAAAATATAACGAAAGGCTCATGGGTTGAGATAAGAACAGGGAGATCACTCACCAATTACCATCACGGGCAAAAGAGGCTCAACTTGGGGAAAATTAATTTAATTTATTACCAATGAAATCAGAGCAGGATAATGAGAAAACAAATCTTAAAACACCTTCCCACCACCCCTCACTTCTTCCCAGACTTAACTTTACTCCCAGTTTTCTCTACCTCCTTCTCCCCAGCAGCGCAGGGGTAAGGGGAATGGGGGTTGTGGTCAGTTCATCACATGTTATTTCTGCCACTCCGTCCTCCTCAGGGGGACGACACCTCACACTCTTCCCCTGCTCCAGCATGGGGTCCCATCCGTGGGAGTCCTCCATGAACTTCAACATGAGTCCTTCCCACAGGCTACAGTTCTTCATGAACTACTTGAGCGTGGGTCCCCTACGGGTCACAAGTGCTGCCAGCAAACGTGCTCCAGCGTGGGCTGCTCTCTCCACAAGTCCACAGGTCCTGCCAAGAGCTTGCTCCAGCACAGGTCCCCACGGGGCCACAGACAGGCATAGGGTTCTCCAGGTGGATATCTGCTCCGCTGTTAACCACGGGCTGCAGGGGGACAGACTGCCTCACCATAGTCCACCACGGTCTGCAGGGGAATCTCTGCTCCGGCACCTGCAGCACAACCTCCCCCTCATTCTTCACTGACCTTGCTGTCTGCAGAGTTCTCATGTATTCTCACTCCTCTCTCT
>VYZM01011624.1:148379-169717 GCA_013398915.1 Dromas ardeola | reverse complement strand
GATACCAATATAAAATACCCAAGGATTATACTCAGCCAAGTCTGTCAGTAGGAAGCTGTGCACTCCCAGCAGTGGACAGCAAGTGTCGGACACTGCCAGCGCTGCGGCTTCGGGAGGAAGGGAAGGGCTCAGGGGTCCGGCACCAGGCCAAGAAGTTTCTCTGGACTGCCGCCATCAAGGGAGAGAGAAACTATGCAGCAAACTTTCTAATATATATTGAATGTGACGTTCATGGTATGAAATAATCCTGTTGGCCAGCCTGGGTCAAATGCCCAGGCCTCGCTCCTCCTCACCCCTGCACCTGGCAAGGATCAAAAACACCGAGACCTTGAATCCCACATAGCCTAGCTGGCTATAAAGTAAATATTTTCACAAATTCAGACACTAGAGTGTTCTAAAAGTGCAGCTTTCACCATCATTGGAAGAGAAATTAGTCCTGTGTTGCTCAATCCAGGACAGTAAGTTATATAATAAAGAATCTAAAACCATACCAGGTTTAGAGTTGACGATTATTCACAGCAACAAGAAGTCAAAAGAATAAAATATACCTATTTTTTTTAAAACTATTGAGAGATTTATATGCAAGTGCAAACATCTGTGTGAACTGACATAAAATAAGTAGGTTGCTCAACCCTGAACTGAAATTAGATAAATGCAATTCTTTAAGGTTCAAGGTTTCATGAAAAGGGTTTTTTCACCTCTTTGATAATAAAAATCCTCTGATTAATCAACCAACTAGTTTTTATCCTGTAACACAGGCATCTAATAAAGCAAAATGGGTGGGTGGGTGAGAGAGGAAGGGTATTACTGATCAGAGTTTTTTTTAAAAAGATTTGCACATTATTGTAGGGAAGAACATGACCAGAGTAGCTAAAAGGCAACAATTTCTACAGTAGGAGAAAGCTTGAGAAATCTTCCAAATCTTCTTGCTGCTCCACAAACCTCTAACTTCAGACAAATTTTATCCAGTCTGTTCCTAAAGACCTCCCATGATGGAGGTTCCACACATGTTTCATACCATTTCATAATACCATCACTTTGAGCAAGCTGTACGAGTGTGGCCACAAGGAAATACCAACGATGCTTTTGATTGAGTACTGATGAAAAAGGGCTTCAAAAAAGCAAGTGAAGACCTTGACATCACCTTTTATTCTTCTTGTGTTCAGTAAAGTTGGACTCTGCTAATAAGGAATGCTAACTCTTATTCCTCCTTGCTGATTTAACTTGCATCGTTCTGAGTTTTGGTGAAGAGATCAATTGAAAAAAAAAAAAAAAGAAAAGTTTATTAACTATTACAATAATGCATTTTCCCTCATCTTCCCACAGAAAAGACATGAGGTTATTAGTGGGCTTTTTTTGAAAGTTTTGGATAACACTGCTAGGAAACAATTCTGTCACATATATCACTGTTTTTTCCCTTCCTTGAGAAAATTTTTCATGAAAACAGGAAAGTAATAAAGAATTTCTCTGCCTCAGTTACTTCTTCCCTTGTCCAATGTCAACTGCTAGCAGAAATACTGAGAGTCAGGTTAAAGTAGTCAAATGAAGTCACTAAACACTAGTCACTAATATGAATGTGACTTCAGGTGAAAAATAACAAGTTTCTCTATCCACGGGGGGGAAGGGAGGAAGCAAAAAAATCAGCAGGAAAACTTCAGATATTATAAGAACACCACAGCAGCTAGGCAATCAGAATGTTAACTGACACGACCACAGCTTTTGAAAAGCATGGATAAACGAAAGGACGGTTAAATTTTGACAAAATTAGGACTTATTTTTCAGTATCCTAAAGATATATTGATTCAAGCTGAAAGGATTAATCCTCTCCTTATTCTAGACAGATTTTTGTCACAGCTTTTTGAAGGATATAGATGCAGTTCTTCCAGATCAAAGCAATGTTAAAATAGGTCTCTGATTTCCATTTCTGCCACATCCATGTACAATGCTTTAAGATACAAGTACAAGTAATGCAAACCTTGAAAGATAAGAGAAAAATGAAATAGCTTTAATGATTTTCCATACAGAATCAAATCAAACTTAAAGATATATTTTAAATCTGAATCTGAATCTAGAGTAGAATTGTAGCTTGGTTTTAAGCATTTTTAATGACTGTGTTAGCTTTGTCAGAGTACTTTATGAACATTTCACTTCTATGCCGTGTATTTGTTCTGATTTCAAGGACAGATTAAGCAGTTCACCCCAGAGAATTTCAGGAGTTGAATTCAGAGTGGAATTTAGGATCTTTTGCTGTAGGACCTATGATCAGGCATTTTTTCATAACAGTATGAAGAGAAGTCACTAATCACCACATCATTCAGCTTGGCAAGATATTTCCTGTCCACTTTTGAATCCCATTTTAGGGAGCTGAATGGAATAGAAAAGAGAAAGAAAACAAAGAGAAATATACATTCTTTAAATAGATAAAACAACCTTAGAGAAAGATCTACTCTGCAGCAGGAAAAAGTATTTTCTAGTAAATCAGCAGAAGCTAATTACCAATACGCTTGCAACTTACAACCAGTTCTTTAATTTGATTAATCAGAACTACATTGGCAGCCTAAGGGGTAAGTTCAACTAACTAGTTACATAGTTTGGGACTTAATTAGCTATAATCTTTGTAACAGTGGAATTAACAGCAACCACTCCAAAGTATCTCTTTTTGGATTATGACTAAATATTTCTGTTCCAAGAACTGTTTTAGAAAGTTGAGAAATGGTTAAAGAACATTGCTAAAAGCTATTAAAAAGAAAGGTGTTCTTCAAATAGTTGAAGTTATATTAAAGCACAGAATACAGAAAGGATCAGAAACTCTGGAATATTAAATAATAATAATAATGAAATATCTCTAAAAATATAATTACAGCGTCCAAAAAATGTTTAAGGAGCAACTAACTGAAAAATTCAAAATCAGTGCTAAATCCTGCTTCCAATACAGCTTCCAACTGTGAGAGTCCACAGGACCAAAACGACAGCCCTGGTATAAAAGCTATTGCAGAGAAATTATATGAATTCATTGCATTAGCGTTTATTGTAGAAGAACATAGTAAAATTCCCACCAGAAAGCCTTTTTGGGTAAGGGAGAGAATTACAGGAGAGAATAATCTTTTTCAAATTAAAAAGCTGCAAAAAAGGTTACAGGCTAAGAGGCTGGATGCTAAGTTAACAGAACCAAACAGCATTCAGAAAAAAAAAAAAGTTTAAAATTAGTTTTGGGATGAAACAGCTGAGACACTAAAAGCAGTGTCTAAGTCCTCACTTAAAACTACCCGAGTGCCTGAAGATAAGAGCAACGAAAATGATGACAGCCTTTAAGATGTGTCACGGGATCTGTGTAACTACTGGCTCGCAAGCATATCGTCTGTTGCAGGTAGGTAAGGAGAGACTATAATTGAACAGAAGGACTAGAGATACTGGGGAAAGTCAGCCAGGCTTCTGTAAAAAAAAAAAAAAAAATCCTGCATTACAGACCTGTTGGGGGCTTTTGGAAGGTTTAACCAGTGTGAGGATATACATAAGCTGGTTGATGAAATCAGCTTGGATCTCTGTAAGACTTTTTGAGAAGTCCCTCATCAAGAAGGACTTTCAAAGAAACTGAGCATTCACATGAGATAAGAGGGAATGTCTTGGCGAAGGTGTGTAACTGATTAAAAGATAGGAAATGGTATGAAATCAAATAGTCAACCAACACAATAGAGAAGGTCACCAGTGTAATCCTTCATAGGTTTTGTGCTGTGATCCGTGTGCTATAATACTAATAAATAAACTGGAACAGGAGAACATATAGTGAGGTGAGAAAACTTGCAAATGATATGACATTCTTTGAAGTAAGGATGTGAATAGACAGTGAGGAATTGCAAGACGACCTTACAGGATAGAGCAAAAAGGCTAAGAAAATAAAAATGTCAAGTAATGAAAAATAGAAAACACAGTCCTAGCTTCACAAAAAATGATGGGCTCTGATCTGACCGTTTCTATTCAGGAGCAACTCTAGCACTGCAGCTGCTTGCAAACATTAGCTCAGTACTAGGCAGCTGTTAAAAGAACAAATCAAAATGTGAGTAATTAATTATAAAAGTAATAGAGAATAATGTACTAGGGCATACTACACAAATCAATAACATAAAGCCTAAATAAAATACGACATAAGGCCTTTGTCCACCCATGAATAGTATGTTCTGTTCTGGACCTTTCATCTCAAAAGCAGTAATTCAGAATTGGAAAAGTTTCAGAAACAGACAGCTAAAGCGATTGTTGCCTTATGATGATGAATAATGATTTTTTTATGCCTTATAAACATGTAACAACTTCTACAAAAGGAATGTCTGATTAGGCTAGGACTAACCAAAGAGGGACACTGCAGAAGTTTTCAAAGCTGTTAGGAAGTAAGAGTGTTAAGGGCAACCAAAACTACATGGAGGATGTCTTTTTGAATGGCAGACACAAATATGTAGACAGACACCTTTGCCAAAGATGCCACAGATCCAAGAAATTTAAATGAGCTCAATGGAAGACAACAACTATTTGAGAGATCCATTGAGGGCTGCCATGCAAACAAGCCAGTTCAGGCTCAGGAAATCACTGTTTAGAGGTGGGAAAGGGAGCAACACATGCTTGCCCTGTTATTATTCACCCTTAAGTATCTTCTCACAGTCACTCTTTAAGACAGAGTATAAAGTTAGATGGATGAAGAGAACTGCTGAGTTTTTGTTTGCTTATGTTTCCTGACATGTTACCTTTCTGCAAGTGCAGACTGCAAGAGCAAATTCAAGTTCCTCAGGTAACTGCTTAAAACTACAGTTAACTAGCACGAGACAAATGATGAAAAATAGACAGGTTGGACTTTCCAAATATGCATTTTCATGAGTATTTGCTGTATTTCTATGCAGTTTTACCAGCTGTGTTAATTTTGTGAATGAAAAAGAGCCAAACCCAACAAATTGATCACTTTACAAGCGTTGTACAAAGTTTCACAAAGGTATTTCAAGTGACTAATGTTTTTCGTGTGAGCATTCTGAACAGCAAGACAGGAAGTTCATTTCCCCAGTGGAATCTCTTCACACAGCTGTATGTACTGGTGCACAGCAACATATTTTGTAGCAATGATCTTAAACAGCCATAAACGGCCCATGGTGACATCACTATACTGTCTGGCACCTGTAATTGGTTTGTTTCCAAAAAAAAAAAATTTAAAATTTGCACTTACATGATATGTATGTAAAGATGGGCCAGAGTGCCAAAAAATATTTAACAGAAAAACCTTCATCGCTTTTAAAGCTGTCCAAGATTTTATGTCATAGATTTTACTTTCATAGGACAACATTTGTAAGCTCTGGCCTTCCACAGTCAGTTTAACATAACCTTTTCCATCTCAATGGCTTGGAAGAGAGAATACTCTCTCTTACAAAAACAGATGAAAACAGTTGTTTACCCGTCATTGCCTTGTACTTCTGATACAAGCTATATAGCATGACCTTGCTATAAAGCACAAGGAAGGCTACAATCATATATATATAAAATCTTAATAAGCACATGATCCATCTTACCTAGCTTTAACCATGTAAAGTCTAGCTAAGTGTCTATGCTTCCTTCAGAGTCCATGTGAAAATACAGATAAATGTAGGGGGTGATTCCAATCCATTGTAAAGTAAGTGCCTGAAGTGAAATGAATCACACTCTGCAGGTGCCAATTTCTCCATTGACTAGAGAACAAAACAGCCAGCTAAGATTAGATTCTCAAATTTCAAGTAGCTAAATGTTTTCCTTTTTCACCTATCCAAGTTTCCCATGATGTTTCCATTGCCAACATGTATATCAGGATTTTTTTTTTTTTTCTAATTACTCAATTGATTCAAAAGCTCATATTTGGTAATTCTGTTAATAATCTTTTAGTCCTAATGCTATTTAGTGCTTATGCAGCTGTTTCAAATATGCTTCTACAGCTCATTGTGTAAATATATGTATAATATAGTATTATCCAATGTATTACTGTATAATAGAAGTTAGGCTTCCTGATGCTTTCCCTACCAGCTGAAGACTGGTGCATAGTCTTTGACTGAGCTGAACTACCTCCAGCATAACACACTATTTTGACCCAATTTGATCCTTGAGAGACAGCAGAAGATTAAGAAATAACCAGCCATTGGACTTTTCTCTTTGGTTTCTTAGAATTTTCTAAAAGCTCTCCCATGTTAACGGTGAATCAAGTGATGAAACAGGATTTTCTTCTCAGGCTGCTGACACACAGCTGGTGTTGTCTATTCTAGCAGTTATCTAATCTGGGCTATTTCTAAGTGACAAGGGAAACATAATCCCCTCTCAGTTTCTCAGCATTTTGGCATCTATACAATATTAACACATTTTTAAATCATACATTGGCCCATTCTTGGGTTTTTTTTTTTAATATTTTTATTTTATTTTAAAATTAGAACTTCAATATCTTTTTCCATCAGCCTCTGAAAGTTTGGTTTGCGGCTCTATACAAAGTTTTGGCCACAGTCTTAAGGCTTGATGATAAAATAAATTTTATACCATCATGACTAGTTATTTTCATATAAAATACCAAAAAAGTCCTAGTCAAGCAATGCTTCTGCAGTCCTAGGAGTTTCTTTTAATATTTCCTTTAGGTTGCATTACTCCTGCAGAGAGATTATCTGGAGACACCTCTATACACTTTCTTCCTATACAGATACTACAAAACCTAGATATGATGGAATAGGAAACCTTTGTGTAAGCAAGACAGACTGGGGTGGTTTTTCCCCTCCTCTACACTTTGTTTTAGCTACAGTTTCATTATTATAAGAGGCAAATGTTTTCTTTTAGATTTAGTTCTGCAGACTGTTCAGTATTTGGAAGAAAGGAATTTGCAGAGAAGAAACAGAATAGAGCCAAACACTTTAAACTGCCTCAAATTACAGATGCCACATAGAACTAGCTGGGTACAGTTTACATTGCTACTTTCTTATATAAATGGCTTACTGACAAGTAAGTTGTTCTTTCCTTATATCAGTGTAACAGGTTTAAAAAAATATATATCTAATTGTTTCAGGCTCACGCATGTTATTTACAAGCTGGTTTAAGCATACTGCATGAGATGTTGCTTGGATTTTTGTAAAGACAGTGGTATGAGATATTTCAACACTTAAAAAAATATTTTATATCCTCTCAGAATGTTATTGGGGAAGAAGAGATGAAAATGTTTGAATTGATACTGTAATAGCACTTTGTTTAGCCAGTTGATCACTGTAATCTACTTGAAATGAAACTTACTTCACAGCAGGAATGATTATGTGTATTCAGGTAATTCCATAGGATCCCATATAATTGTCATGAAGTGTTTTTCCAAATGTTGTAACAATTTTCAGTTTGTTTTGCTATCCACAAACATTTCTGCATCCTGCTGATTTTGAGTTAACATCATTTAGCTACAAAAATCTCAGTTGAATTAAGGGGCATTTCTGTGACATTTGCTGTAAATACTAGCAAGCACAGTGAAATGTATAGGAAAAAATTTTCTCACTTTTACTCTTCTTTACCTGCAGGCTGCCTTTCTTCAAACAACCAGGTCAGCCTCTAAAACTTTATTTGCATTAGAAAAAAACATCCACTGCTGACAATGCCAATCAACAACAGATACCGTTAGGGTGGTGCTGGAGATAAACCCAGGTCTAGTTAGAACTGCTTTGGAAACTTAAAGGAATTCTAAAGCCAGGTATTTACTCTGCAGAACTGACGTCCTCGAGCATGAAAAAAAAGCATGGAATTTGCTATAGCTAAGGTTTCAGAAGTATGTTTTGCTTAAAAGCCAACACTAAATACTTTAACATATATATGCTTCCTTGCAAATTGATATGCCAATAGCTGGTATAGACACCAAGGGTACAGCCAGCAATCCAAGCCTAAACTCCGCTCATCACTCACAAGGGTTGTCTCCTAAATCCCCTTAGAAGAACACTTCTCAAAGCTGGCATTCTACTAACGTTTCTGCAACATGGTTGGATATCAAATCTTGTCTCCATCTATGACTGAAATAGTTTCAGTTGCTTAACATTATCCCACCCACTGAATGGCATTTACCATTCCTATGGGGAAGCAATGCTGAATTATTTTTTTTGTTGGTTGTTTTTAGTTTCTTAAATGAGATTCTTGCCTTGAGTCCTGCCAAACTCACATACCACTTGGATTATAATGTACACACACACAGCTGGCAGTCAAGATGGTTTCTAGACATCATTAAGAGCATGACAGTGGTGGTTTCAAAGTGACATACTGTGGTCAAGAAACCTACTGTGCAGTCAGCCAATGTAAAATTCAAATTCTACCCTTTCATNAAAAAAAAAAAAAGAAAGAAAGCGAGGGAGAAAAGAGGAAGACCAATAGGCAAATTAAAATTTCTTTCGGAAGGGTGGAGGCAGGAGGCATGATACAATCTGAATATATGACAATACTGTGTTAAAAACTGAAGTGCACATTGAAAATGCTTCGCAGGAAGGGGAAGGCTTTGCCTTGCCTTGAGTCAGTGTGAAAGACTAAAAGCAACTGGGTCAAGAATATATGTCAGCCCACTGTTCACTCCATTCATTTGCCCTCAAACTGAATCTAGATGTGGCCTTGAAAAGAAAACAAGTTTAAGACTTGGGGAAATAAAGAAAATTCGAAGCCACAGTACATGTTCCAGTCATTAATTCGTGATTACACTGGATGGGCTGAATGGTTAAAGGGCATAGCTGAAAACGCTGACAAGCAACTTCACATTTGACTTCAACTACAAAGCCAAGGAAGTGCCTGGCCCTTCAAAAAGCTGCAGTCTGAAAAATAGGCATATGGAAGGAAACAATCTTCTCTCCACTAACGACTTCCACTGAATTTTATGGGACAAGAAGGTGAAAAATAACTGAAAATTCTGGTGATGGGGGAGAGAGAAATATTTTAGCGTGCTACAGAACAAGCAATAAGTCCCATACCACAAAGGAACTACTGCAAAATGCTGGGTTGTTCGCTTATGCCATTGAATGTCTCACTAGCCTCTCTCTGGCCTGTTATTGCTGTCACCCTATCACAAAGTAGATCTTACAACTTCTGTGTACCCCCACAGAGGAAACACTGGACTTGGGAACTAGGATTCAGCAGTACTGCAGATTCCATCATTCTCCAACTCACAGATCAGAAAAGTGCTTTGAGAGGTACAAATGAAAAATACTGCATCAAAGTCACCATTTTTACTTCAACATACTAAGACTTCTGAAACAAATCACACGCAAAAAATTGGGTGATGTCATCAGCTAAATGACCACTACATCACAGAAAATGGTATTTCTCTGTTAGAAAGTGAGGATATTCATTAGCAGCCAGCTTATGATCCTCAAATCTCAAGCTGCCTTTTGCTCTTCTGTGCCATTTCCAAAACCCATGCAGCATATAATTTCTGAAAGCCAGGAAAAGAAAAATACTTAGGTACTAAACCACGAGGACTTTGTACTACAGCTTGTAACTAGCAACGGATGCTCTGAATTTACACAAGTATTCCTATTTCACTGAATAGCAGGGCAGTGTTTTACTTGAAAGACATGGTTGATCCTCATAGGAAACTGACTTTGAAACATGTTTTCAAGATTTACCAAAGCATCATCACCATATGGTACCTAATGCCACCTGACATTTTAAACATGATTAATCTGAGGCAAAGAACAAGAAGCTTTTCCAGGATAAAAGAACAATATAGCAATTAATGAAACATTGCTGAAGTTCTGAACTGGACACTCATGCTCACTCTGAGATAACTGTAAATGCTATCCATGTATAAGGTAAATCTTTTAGCATTTTAGCCAGACTATATGATAAGGAAGGAAAAAAAGTCCCATCAACTCACCACTTCATTATTTCATTATCACAATGATTCATGCTGTTGTTTTTTTTAAGTAACTATGAAATAACTTACCATATTCCAAGGATTACAGCAAGCTCTTCTGCACACAAATCAGGTATCCGGTACTGGTCAGCATCTGCTAATTTTATCTCATTAAGCACTGTATCATCATTTAAATCATAATTCTGTTGGAGGAGAAAAAAATATTTAAAAATAGAAACAGTTGCAGAGAAGTGCCTTCAAAACATGAAAAAAATATAGACTTGTTTGAAAAAGGTTAATACAAACATCAGAAAATGACACAATGGAAAGTAATTTACCATAATTATGATAGAATAACTATGCCAGTAGAAGGAAATATCATCCAAACCACCTGTGCTACAAGCATATCGGTTGTTATGCAGGAGGAACAGCATTCAGAGCAACTTTAAGGTTACCTGAATGTTGATCTTCTACTTATTTAAGGGCTGAAAGGGATTTTCCTTTTCAAACTGTTGCTCATAGTATTATCATCGATTTCCTCCTTTATTTTATTTTTTTATATACACACACACAGACAAGATGAAACAGATTACTGTTAAATTCTTTCTTAACGTGCAGGTTTTCAGGCTAGTGACCACGGACCTCTGAGAACGTATGGATTTCATTTTAAGTATCAGCAAAATGCAACTAAATAAAGCAAGCCTTTTGCCAGTACAGTTAAATTCCTTACACAGGGAAGTGGTGGTCATCTTTCTTTTTGGTTTTGGATTATTTTTTTTTTAAAGGAGTTCTGCAAATTAAGGAAACACAGATGGAAAAAAATCCCAGTGAGCCAGCACCTCCAGATACTTTGTCCTGGTAAAGGTAAGAAGGGGTTTTCTCAAAAGGTCAGCCTGACCTTGGTACCAGGAAAGATCATGGAGAGGATCATCTTGAGTGAGCTCTCACGCCAAGTGCAGGGCAGCCCAAGGGATCAGGGCCAGCCAGCATGGGTTTAGGAAAGGGAGGTCCTGCTTAACCAACCTGACCTCTTTCTATGACCATGTGACCCGCCTCCTGGATGTGGGGACGGCTGTGGACGTTGTCCACCTGGACTTTGGTAAGGCCTTTGACACCGTCCCCCACAGCATTCCCCTGGAGAAGCTGGCGAATGATGGCATAAACAAGTGTACTCTTCACTGGGTAAAAAACTGGCTGGATGGCCGTGCCCAGAGAGTTGTGATTAATGGGGTGAAATCTTCTTGGCAGCCGGTCACCAGTGGTGTCCCTCAGGGCTCAGTTTTGGGGCCAGTTTTGTTTAATATCCTTATCAACGATCTGGATGAGGGGATTGAGTGCACCCTCAATAAGTTTGCAGACGACACCACACTAGGTGGGTGTGCTGATCTGCTTGAGGGTAGGAAGGCTCCACAGAGGGACCTGGACAGGCTGCATCGATGGGCCAAGGCCAATTGCATGAGGTTTAATAAGGCCAAGTGCCGGGTCCTGCATTTCGGTCACAACAGCCCCAAGCAACACTACAGGCTTGGGGAAGAGTGGCTAGAAAGCTGCCCAGCAGAAAAGGATCCGGGGGTGCTGGTAGACGGCCAGCTTAACATGAGCCAGCAGCGTGCCCAGGTGGCCAAGAAGGCCAACAGCATTCTGGCTTGTATCAGGAATAGCGTGGCCAGCAGGAGTAGGGAAGTGATCGTGCCTCTGTACTCGGCACTGGTGAGGCCTCACCTTGAGTACTGTGTGAGGTTCTGGGCCCCTCTGTACAAGAGGGACATTGAAGTGCTGGAGCGTGTCCAGAGGAGAGCTACCAAGCTGGTGAGGGGTCTGGAGACCACGTCATATGAGGAGAGGCTGAGGGAACTGGGCACGTTTAGTTTGGAGAAGAGGAGGCTGAGGGGATACCTCATTGCCCTCTCCAACTACCTGAGAGGAGGTTGTAGAGAGGTGGGTGTTGGCCTCTTCTCCCAAGTGAATAATGACAGGACCAGAGGAAATGGTCTGAAGTTGTGGCAGGGGAGGTTTAGATTAGATATTAGGAAGAATTACTTTACTGAAAGAGTGGTCAGGCACTGGCACAGCCTGCCCAGGGAGGTGGTTGAGTCACCATCCCTAGAGGTATTTAAGAAACGTGTAGATTTGGCACTTCAGGGCATGCTCTAGTGGCAGAAATTGTAGGGGGTTTTTTTGTGAGTGTACAGTTGGACTCAATGATCTCAAAGGTCCTTTCCAACCATGAAGATTCTATGATTCTAAGTACTTGTGACTTTCCATCAAATTTCCTCTAGAACAAATTATTTAAGGAGTATTCAGTTTAACTTTTACAAACAAGTATGCTGCCTGAAGTTCATAGTCTGTCATTTAACTTAAAGATGATGGTAATATAATTTGTGGCTGAAAAGTAAAAATTACTATGTTCATAGAATTTGTGTTTGTTTGGAAAGAACAAAAGATTCCTTTGGCTGCAAACAAGGAGGAGGTAGCTGTAATAATACTTCTCCTTCCCTTGAAAAAAACCCCAAAGCCAAAACAAAAAAAACAGTCCTTAAACCAATTATTGTACTACTGGTTTTTAGTTACCAGTAGTATTTACAATCTATTAAAAACACAAAATGGATTTATATTAACAGTTTTTCGAACTTCCTATTTATTTCCCTTCAATGTTCTTGTAGCAGGTGTTTCCAAATAATATCTTCCATTGACAAGGTTAAAATGAGGGTCCACAGAAGAACAAAAAGCGAAGAGGAATGCCTCCAAGTGGGTTACCTACATTCATCGCCAGTATTTTATCACTATATAAATGAAACTAAACTGTGATTTGACAGAGAATGTGAAAAAAAAAGTTCATTTTATTTTAAGGGGATAATGAAGATATTCCCACTCTTAAAGGCATATTTAATAACATCATTTTATTGTCTTACTACATTAGCACATATAAGGATTATCTACCACTTCCAGATGAAAGTTATATTAGAGCAGAGCACTATGCTAGTATAATGATACAACTTCATTTGATGTAACATAAATTACAATTTAATTTACACGGCAGTTAGTTAAAAATTTCCAGATTCTGGTCTACATAATCTTTAAAAATCTAGCCTGTATAAACAGTAATAATTGCTTTAACTTCACTATAAATATTGATCAACCAAACTGTACTGCAACTGTATGCTAGAGTTTTGAAGCATGATTTCCATTCCTAGATTTAAAAAGGAAATTCCTCATTCCCCCAAAACATAAAAGCACTTTGAATTTTTTAAAACTAATCAAACTATTTTAACATAGAACTTCATATCAAGAGTCCTTATGCATCACCTCAAGCCTGAGGTTTTACTTTCACACAAACTGATCTGTGAGCAAAGCTTTGAAATTATAATCTCAAATATTTGTTTTGAATTGCAAATAGTTTTTCTTCTAGTGCCATTTGAGATAACAAAATTGCTTAGCACCAGAGGGAAGCAGGAAATGCTTGACCAGAAATGAGCCCAGCTACCAGTCTAACAATCAGTCACGTTGCTATATTGGTTGTATTTTTAATGAAAATAAATTACTGATCTCTGAATTGAAAAATAACTTGTTCAATCATCTTACTGAACAATAACAGGGGGAAAACTTTAAGACCATACAAGTAAGCACTCTAAAACAGGAGATGAAAATCAGGTGTGACCAGTCTCAACTTGGCCTTTATACATATTGGCAGAGTTTATAATTCTATTAGGAAATTTTCCACTCGTCCAGGCCAATTCCTATCTTTAGACATATAGAGTATTTTCCTTTATCTGCAAGTGGCAGATGCAAAATAAGAACACTGGAAAGGGGAGGAAAATTTCCCTATAATAATTTTGCACCATGATCATAGGCCTTTTAGCTTTCCATATGCATATGTTAATTTTGTGGACATTCTTAGCACCTCTCAAGACTTAGCTTCCATACATTTGCCATGAATAGTCTTTTAAAAGTATACAAGATACATCAAGTATGTGCCCTAAACTTAGACAGAGATGCAGTGATGTTGCTGGTAGTTTTTGGCAGATGGAGAATAGCATTAATTCCAATTTTAGCTAAAAGAACTTCAAGATACACTCAAAGCTGACAAATTTGAGACCAGACCTGGCAAATGAAACACTAGGACTCATTGCTAAAGCTAACACTGACAAATTACAGGAACAGGTATAATAATAAGTTATAATATGTTATATTTTTATACTACATTATCAATAAAGACATGATAGAAAAAGGTGAAAATATCCAAAACCTTTAATTGGTAATTCAACACACACATGAATTGCACAGTCTGCTTACTCAAGCCTGGTCTAATACCTGTGACAGAACACTCACACACGATGTTAATAAAATGTCTGAACTTGAAATACCTCAGGTTTTCTTCAAAGGAGCACATGGTTCTACTAATGTTATTTTCTAGAATTTCTGACACACACAAAATGCAGAAATAAGAGGTTCTTCCGCCCCCCCAGAAGTAACTGTGGGAACAGAAAGACCAACTTTCCTTAATAGGCAGCCTGAGTAACTTATGACATAATTACATGATACAGTTACTCAGACTTACACAAAATTCAACTCTCTCCCTGCAGCCAAAACCTCTCAAGTCCTTTCTAGCATCACATTTTTACTTTTCATAAAAAGAACATATGCTCACTTTTTCTAGCATTATTTTCAAAATATATTCAGTAAAAATTTAATAGGGAAGTGTGGATAGCATAAGCATGACTAATTTTTAAAGGTTCCAAATATCCCAATTTTCTTTCTCAAACTATCTGCTAAACTTACTTCATCAGCTTTGGGTCTGTTCACTAAAAGAACATATGAATATAGTATTTTATTAGCAACGATAATATATTTTATTCCAGATTATACCTCCAGTCTAAAACAGTGTTGCCATTTTTATTGAAAAGATGTCATTGTTGTATTCCAAACTGAAGTCCTTATCAGATATAGACTACAAAGGCAAATTATTCAGAAAGCTGTGAATAACTGGAAAAAAGTCATACAATATCCCAGTTAAGCACTCTCCGAGAACGATGCATCCTATCATTTAGTTCTAGGCAAGTTGCACTTGAAGTCTATAAGTAAGCCTGATGCTCACCAAGCGGCCTCCCCCAAGCTCTCACCATCCTTAAATGGGTTGCTATATATAGTTATATCATAAGCACAAGTTGTGAAATATGTACAGTCAATCTCTTTTCATCAAATCAAATATAACACTAAAGACATACTAATGGACACAAAAAAAAAAAGCTAGGATAGTTTCCTATGATATTTGTGCATTCAATTTAGAAATAGAGAAATATTGTCAATTTTTTTGCTTTAGATCCCCGCTTGACCTGGAAGTCTATCAAGGCATAACCTTTTGTTATAAAGGCTTTCCAAACTGAAGAATAAATCTTGGACCGTAAAGCCTCAATTTATCTCTGGCATCTTAGGAAGTTCAAATAACTTTAAAACCTGACCAGAACTCCTCCTCATGAAGGAAAAATGCCATCCCAAACCAATTCAGTGGTTGTTAAGCTATTTATTATCGAAGTCATCATGCACAGCCTTAAGATCAGTAGGGCCAAGTCACATAATTCATGCAAGTAGGAATACCTAGACCAATTTCCTATCTTCACACTGTTACTAAACATGTCTTGGGAATCTGTGCATTTCTGTGATGCCTTGCAGGCTACTTTGAAAATCTGTCTCTCACCTGTTTTCCTAACTCTATCATTCTTAGTCACTAGATATTAATACATAAACTGTAAAAGATCATATTTGCAAACATGTTTTTAGTTGAGTTGCCACATCTGTCTTGCAGACAGCCATATTTTGTTTTACCCCATGTCCTTTAATATTAGGCAAAGGACTGCCCTACATCTTTTCCAAAAACTTTCAGAAATCATAAGTAAGTTTCTCCTAGGCACCACACACTTTTCCCTTGCAGACACCCAAAAAAAGCTCCAGAAGATTTTCATTTTAAGAAATTAAAGCAATTCTTCTCAAATACATACCATTGTTAAGTATTCTAGAGGTGTTGGAGCTGGACTTAGTTCACTGTGAGGAAGGAGGAATTCATCTGTTCTTTGGACATCCAAAATAAGCTGTGCAACATATTTTTCCTGAAATCGTGTTCTCTTCCCCAAAGCACCTACAAAAAAAATAATGTAAGTTTATATTAATGAACATTAAAAACCAGTAATCCCATCATATACCAGAAAGTTGCTCACAGAAAAGCAAAATAAAGAGAGAAACACATCAAGAATTAACCTATGAAATTTAGCAGTGGATTAACTCTGCTTGATCTCTTTGCAGTGACCTACCTGTGCTCTCACTGCTAGCTATGACATGCAAAGGAAAACATACTACAAATATACAAACACAGCTAGATAGGTCTTGCAAAGCCACTTTTAGGTAAATTACCCATAACCCACCATAATGTCTCTTGAAAACTCATAGGCATCAAGTTTCATCTGCTCCCTACTTATTCCCTAGCAATAAACCACAAAAATTGTTCGATTTGCCTGCTAAAAGTTAATGACAACATGGAGACATTTAGGCAAATCCTGTAATATTTTAGAAGGCCATCACTTCAAATATTTCAAATCTTCATTTGAAGACTTGGGTCTATGAAGAATGATCACAGACACGATGTTACCATAATACAGCATATAAGATACTGTAAAAGTAACATGGGAGAGAGAGTGAAACAGCAAACCAATGAAGGCTCTCTACTGCATTAATCAATATTCAGAATGCGCAATGTGAAATTCCTCGCAGTGTTGTTTCTTCAGTTCCTTATTGGACCCTTAGACAACTCTTACTATAGTTTTTAGGGTGGCAATTGACATTTATACCAAATTGAAAAGAAAACCACGTCTGTTCTTCCTCTGTTGGCAATCTGTTTGCAAGCTGCAATCACAGAAATCACAGAACAATTTCAAGACAGTAACTTAAAATAACAGAATCCTAACCAGAACCAAAATGGAGCTAAAAATTACTCCATAAAATCTGTAGGTTTGCTTGCTTATTATTACTATGAAAGGATGTTCAGATAACATGAACTGTGAAAGTCAAACAACAGAAATGGAGGACTGAATGTTGATCCACTGTTGCTTTTGCAGTACCAAAGAAGATCAAATAAAGTTCTCAATTACACTATCATTTTGAAAATTTTGCAGGACAAAAAAATATTTGAGGTAAAGATGACTGACTGCTTATGTGACAAAGGCCTGAGGGTGACGCTATTGTCAGTAAAAATCACCTGGCACAGGCACTGACATAGCAGTCAGCCCCTTTTCTTCCTGGAGATGGAAAGAGAGCAGTAGGGAAGCCAGAAATTGAACTGATTTCTCCTTTTCTGCTACTTACCCCTTTTAATGGGGAAGCCCTGTGTTAAAAGTTTATGAAGAGATGAAAAAAGGATCTAAAAATATCACCTTAAAATCACAAGGCACAGTGCGGAGAAGAGAGACACACAGAGAGAAATATTGGGTAATGATTCATACTAATTTTATGCGGTAGCACTCAATTTTCAATTTTATTAATGCTTGAAAATCATTATGCTGCAATTCACTTCCTATTATGTCTTACTGCTTAAACAGCTGAGTAAAACACTTGCAAAGTTATGCTGGTTACCAATAAATTTACTTGCTACCACCCAGGAACTGTGATTTGTTTAGGCTCTGAGATGCACACCAGCACACACACATATTTAAGCAAAGAACTCCTTGCTATTACAGGGACAAAACATCATCACTTTTATTTGGAAAATATATTCCACATGTGTTTAAGCTGGGGGAAAAATTCACTTGCTTTATGCCACCATATATCCCACAAAAGAGAGGGAGTCCACACAGGGACTTTACTTTCTGTTCCATATTAAAAGTTCCCAGGGATGCATTACCGGGCATGAAAACAATATGCAGATCTCAGAGTTCAGCATTATTAACCCTCTAGATCTGTTGATATTAGATTTATTTTGGATTACCACCCTTCATTTTGGTATATTTATATGCACAAAGAACCACAATCATCATCTTTACTGGAAATTGTTTTGTAGAGTTATTGATGGTTGTGACTCATTGTGACGGACATAAGGATGCTTTTTAATAAATGATGAATATAGCACAGACCTGGATTAATGGGACTTAAAAAAGTACACAAGCCAAAATAAATACGATTTATTCACACATTTCTAAAATAACTTCGGAAAGTATTGGTTCTAAATTCCCTCTTTAAGAACAGCATACACTTCCAGGCCATAATAAAATGTTCAACTAGTAAGGATTACAAACATTAAAGAATAAAGGCCTCTTAAAATCCTTTCCTAAAAAGGAAATTCCTTCCAAAAGCCTTAAAAACGTCTTTGCTAGAGGTTGAATTTTTACATTAAAGCAAAGTCTTTTTTGATGATGTAACATTCCTTTCATTTAGCCCAAACATGCATGTCAAATGAATTTATCTAGAATGCCAACAATTCCCACATGTTCAGTTCAGTTCATGTGCCTTCAGGTTAGACATCCTTCATAACATTTCTAATAGATTTATGGAAATAAACCACTGGACTTCTAGGAGTTTCACAACATTTTTCCAAGATACTATATCACTACAATCTCTCTCTGGGACTAGCATAACCTCTTGGTAAAGTAATCAAAAATACAAATAATTCCACTGCATCCAAACTTCCCCCCCCCACCTCCAAACAGGGGTTTTTCCTATGTTAGATTTAAGCAAATCATTCATCCAAAATATAAAGATCTCCTTTAAAGGCAAAAAATCCAACACGCAGCTGCAAGTTGAGGAATATCAGTGAATAGCCACTTGCCACTTTGATTTTACTTGTTCTTAGTTAATTAAATTTTTATAGCTTGAGCATCATCACAGGCACCGATGTTTTTAATAAAATACAAGAAAAAATTAAGTTAAACAAAACTACCTTGTAATATCAAGTTTGCAGCACATGCCACACATGGAACACATCACACATACAGTATATGTTGTGTATAGGAAAAAAAGCTAGGATCAACTGAAGTGGATGGAATTCCTTCAAATAAATACATGGAAATTACTCCTATGTTTTAAGCAGATACCACTGAATATAATCAATTCATAGTTATGCAAAAACATTATGCCACAAGATATTCACTACAGATTTTTCAAAGTAAATCTTTAAAGCCTTTGAAGAAATGAGCATGGAATTCCACAAAAGTTATTTGCTTTTGTGGTTTTTCATTTTGGGGTTTTTTGTTTGTTTTTTTAGGTTTTGGTATTTTTTTTAATTTAAAATATTGTTATGGTTTGACAAACCCACAACAATTCATTGTCATTTCGAGAATCATTCTCTCACTCAATGACCCCTCCCTACCTGGGAAGGGGAATCGGAAAACCAAGGAAAACCAAGGGTTGAAATATGAACAGACTGTAGAATAAGACTAGATAATTAACGTTTATAACACTAACAAACCAGTACTGATCCCGATACCAATATAAAATACCCAAGGATTATACTCAGTCAAGTCTGTCAGTAGGAAGCTGTGCACTCCCAGCAGTGGACAGCAAGTGTCGGACACCGCCAGCGCTGCGGCTTTGGGAGGAAGGGAAGGGCTCAGGGGTCCAGCACCAGGGCAAGAACTTCTCAGGATCACAACCATCATAGAAGATAAGAACTCCTCAGCAAACTTTCTGATTTATATTGAATGAACTATTTCATACCATGAATGGTATGAAATAATCCTGTTGGCCAGCTTGGGTCAAGTGCCTGGGTCTCGCTCCTCCTCATCCCCACACCTGGCTAGCTCGAAAACACTGAGACCTTGAAACCGGCATACCATGGCTAGCTAGAAAGTAAATATTTTCAAATTCAGATACTAGAGTCTTCTAAAAGTACAGCTTTCCCAAGCATTAGAAGAGACTTTAGTGCAAAGTAAAATTACTGAAAGAGAAATCAGCCCCGTGTCACTCAAACCAGGACAAATATTAAACTGATGCAGGATATAACCAGCTGCAATGCAAATACAGAGAAACAGCTAGCCTTGTGATATACAGTGGTGTAACAGGCAAGGAGGCTGCAAGTTTCAGTTCCTTATTGCTTTTCAGTAATAAGTCTATAGAAAAAAACATATAAACATTTTTGCATTCTACTCAGACACAATCTGAAGTTCTCACACAGAACAGGTGTGCATTTTATGTCATCTTGATTACATAGCAGGACCAGATAGACCAAACAGTCCCATCTGTACATGTAATTTTAAATTAAGTTGCAAGTGCAGCAATGTGATCTGCCTGACTCCAAATAATAGGTTCTGAAAGGATAAAGTCTCCATAGTGATTGAATCCTTGATATTTCTGTTCATGAGAAATTTGACTTTTCTACTTATTTCCTGTGATACAACAGTCCTACAACAGTTTTAATGCTATTTACACGGAGTAGGTCTAGGCTAGTGGCATAAAATGTGAAAGACTGCATCAAATCATCATGCAGACTTCTCTAATAGCGTCTCCAAACAAACAAAAAATTATTCACCAATTAGTTTCAGGAATCCCATAACAGACAACTAGACCTAGAATTTGCTACGAAACATGAGAAGGAAGGATCGTAATACCACAGCTGCTCAGACACCCACGTTAGGGATGATATTGTAACTAGATGGCGTATATTTCTCTTCCCTTTTCCAGGCAATGCTCATACTTAGAAGACAAGTAAGTTCTACCTGCTAAAAGTCAAGATTTTTTCAAAATATAGTTCTTCTTTAATTGGATATGTAAAGAAACCCCAACAAGCCGTAGGTTGGTTGTTTGATCCAACCAACCATCCTCATAAGCTGTACGAGCAAAACTTACCTGTAAGATTAATCTGCAGTTTCGTTATGTCTTTAGCTGTACTGAAACATTGTTTAGCTTTTTTATACTCGTAGTAATACAAAAACGTGTAGGCACACTCAAGATGGAACTGAACTGCTAAGTGCCAGCTTTCACCACCTGTGAACAATGTTTCTGCTTCTGTCACTGCAAATTAAGAAAAAGGAAAGCTATCAGGATCAGGTCCAGGAGAATAATATTTTAAGAATACATTTAAAATACCTGGAGAGAAAGTCTGTTATGCTTAGAACAAACCTGTTGTTCTTTACACCTCCGCACATTTAAAAATCCACAGTCAGCCTATAAAACATATGCACTCTCTAAAGCATTTTTCAAATTTTATATCTAAGGATTACTATTAGAACAAACAAAAGTTTAATCTTGTTATACTTTACAGCAGAGCTGAATTAGGATATATTACTTTCCAGAAAAATAAACGACTCTAATTGTCTTGGACCTGCTAAAGAACATAAGAACTGGGAACACAGAATATTGAGGTAATGTCCCCCCACGCCCCCTTAAGTTGCAGGCTTCAAAGAAGAAAGTTTCACCAGCAGATTGAGCATTGAATGGGGACTTCGGACTCTTCAGGGGCTTTTTGGTTAGTTGGTTTTTGTTTGTGTGTGGGGTTGGGTTTTTTTTTTGTTTTTGT
>VYZM01011624.1:67181-126218 GCA_013398915.1 Dromas ardeola | reverse complement strand
GCCACCCTTGGGCTGACAGACGCTGCCGGCCTCCCCTCAACCCATGTGCAGGAACCGGCCGCAGGGAGCCGCCATGACACGGTCGCCGGGCACGCCGGGAGGACGCGGCGCTGCGCAGGCGCGGCACCGGCGCGGCCGCACACACCCCACCGCTCCTGTCAGGGCAGGGCAGGCGGAGAGCTTCCCTTCCCGGAGCGATAGTGTGCGGGGCCAGCGTGGGCAAAGACAGGCAGATGTGCATACGGCGTCTGCCTGTGCGTGTCCGTGGGGGGGATCTTCTGTGAGATCCCTGGGGCGAGCGGCCGCTGCTGGCTGAGGCGGCCGGGCCGGGCCGCGCCGGGCCGCCTGTGGGGCAGGGCCTGGTAGCGGGGGCGGCGCCGGGAGCACCTGGGCCGGCTGGTGTGTGGGGAGCGTCCGTGTGTCTGTCCGTACGAGCTCGGTTCCCCTGTTAACCCGGCGGTGCCTCCGTCGTGTTTTCTCTCAGGCGACGTCGGCGCAGGATCTGAGTTTAGAACGTGTAAACCCAAATTTTCAGGTGCCTAGGTGAGAAAAACGATAGCGTTTCAGATCTAAAGCAGATTACGAGAGAAAACATGAAGTAACCAGTAAGGATTCCTTTTAAATAAATATGGGCTAGCTACCTGCGTGCCTGCAGGTGGTTTGGACGCAGACAGGCCGTTGAATTGGCTTAATAAGATACAAAAGGAGGTGAGGACAGTACTTTGGGCTCTCCCTGTATTTATTTCAGCCCCTGACCAGGCACCCATAGGAACCTAATTCTGTCCCATCGTTTCTGAGCTCTTCGCTTTTATCATGGAAGTGTTCAAGGCCAGGCTGGATGGGGCTTTGAACAGCCTGGTGTAGTGGGAGGTGTCCCTGCCCATGGCGGGGGGGTTGGAACTAGGTGATCTTTAAGGTTCCTTCCAACACAGACCACTCTATGATGATTCTATGTGCATGTACATCAGAAAAGGAGGGGGGGAAAAAAGAAGTGCCGCTCCTTCAAAACCGAATGAAACAGTTGAAAGAATAAAAATGTTCTCTCAGAGCTGCTGATGAAGGTAGTCAAGTCAGAAACAAGAAGGCTGCCACTGCAGGGGACAAATTCTTGATATGAAAAGATGAATGTTCACAAGCTGACTGTACTGTAAAGGTTGTAATTCATTTTGCTATTAGGTGCAGCGTGTAGTATCATGAAATAGAGTATTTGTCAACCTTAGTTTGTTATTCTTCAAAAATTAAAAGTCTTTTCATCATGCTTTCATATCTAACATAATTGTAAAAACTTTAGGAAGACTTAATGCAGTTTTTTATTTAGATGGCTGTAATAGGTTATTGCCTGTTTGGGCTTTAATGTGTAGGCTGTTAATTTCAAATTTAATTTTAATCAGAGTTACAAGACCAAAAATGCAGTTAAATCAACACATGGCTTTTCAACATATTTTCTGACCGGAAACAATCAATTATATTTATATCAATTTTGACAAGAAAGTTGATAGAAATTTATATAGTTAATAGATAGCCATCAACTCGGGGACAGTTCCAGGAACTGCAAACCAAAAATTAATGTTCATCCTGAAAGTAATGTGTTACAGAAATTCTTAAAACATAGTAAATAATTCAGTTTCCATGTACTGTGTTAGAAAAATAATGAAATTCCTGAAGTTTATTTTATTAAATTCACTGTTAAAAGGTAGAATGCCTGACATCAAAACAATTTTACTTGCTTACTCTGTGTGTGTGTAGCAATAGAATTGTGATCCTCTATGAAAAATATAATAGTAAGGAATTAGGCTAATTCTCTGTGTTTAAATATAACTTTCACAGTAACGAATTTCTTTACCTTCGAAGTAATAGATCTCATTAAATGAACAAAGATTTTCCAAAATTAAATGGATAAATTCTTAAGTGAGGTCTAACTAAAACGTAAAATAACACTCCCTTTCACCATCATATCCCCACCCCGTTTGTTTTTTGGCAGGGAATTCAGAATATCTGACAAAATACAACTAAAATAAATTAAAAATACATTTGCATGGTCTGTTGATAACATAAAAATAAAAATTCAGGGAAAACTGGTAAAGTAAAATTTTCTGGGGATAAATAGTAGGTAAATATAATTACTTAATACAAATTAGGAATATTTTGCTGTCTTTCTCACCTCTGCCAGTTTCCCAGATGTGTGGGTTTTTTTCCCCGCTACAGTTCAGTTCTGGAGGCATCTAGAAACTAAAGCAGGTGTGTGGGCAGGAGTAACACCAGCAGGAATTAGTGCACTCCTGACTGACAGTGGACCGATTGTTACTGCTGATGTAAAAGATGTTTTTGATTGTTTGTAAGTTGCCATTTGCCACAGACTTACTGAAGTCTGCTGCTTAATACTTCCCTAAATTATTTGAAGAATATACATATATTTCTTAAAGAATAGTCAACAGGTTTTGTTTGCATTTAAGGACTGCTTCTGCCAGTTGGCTCAAAGGGAAGGAAGCTTTTTACAATACTGTGTAGTGCCGATTCCAGATTTTAGCATAGTGCTGCTTATTATTTCTAAGCAGGAAGTAGATAATCAAACCATCTGAGTTTTCAGAGAATAACTTTAACCTTTAACTTTTTTCCAAGAGTGTAAGAAAATTATCCATATGAAGTGTTGTGCTGCTGTGTTACCTGAACTAGCACATTTAATGTCACCTTGCAAGATACCTGTGCTGCTGTTTTGATCCAGTATTTATTTTCTGTTGCAGGGTTTTTTTTCCTAAAGCCTTTTGAAACAGATGATCTCATTGTGGACTACCAAAAAAATGCTACCTGGGAAAAAAAAGATTTGGTAAGTTTAAAGTAATTATTATTAGCACAGACACTTATTATGACATTTTTAACAACGAGCTGCTGTTTGTAAAAGCTGCTGCTACAGGAATTTTAAAGTCATCCACAATTCCATGTGCCTAGGCCAGACCTACTGGTGTTTTAACTGTGAATATTCTCTCTCCATCCACTTCCCTCCACTATAATCTAGTTATTTATTTTGCTAGAACCTTCTTCTGTGCAACTTCTAACATTTGCAGTCAGTTTTGCCTACCTCAAACTTTGGAGGACCAACAGCACCCTCAGCGATGCTCCACGTTATTCAAAGTCACATTTGAAAAATACTATAAAATATTAACTTCTCATAAATATTGCACAAGTGATTATCTAGATTAGATTTACTAGAACAATTGAATTTCTGTCATTTCTAGACACTTCCGTAATTTGAGTCCTCCTGCCTTAACACTTGGTTATCATCTTCTATAACCTTGATGACACAGTGGCTGATCTGTCCTTCCACAAAGTCACTAGAATTGTTACTCACTGCATTGTTCACAAGGACTTTTTAGGTGTCTATTAGTATTACTGCCAAATTCTTGTCAGCACACTCAAGCTAAAAGCATATGACTCTTGATGTCTGGCAAAAGTCCTACAGGATTTGCTTCTAAAAATTGATAAGCCCGCACAAGATGAGGAGAGATCAGGCCAAAGAGGCATAGCGATAATGCCCTCCTGAATAAATCATCTTTTCTTAGAACTTCCAAGGAATAGGTTTTGGGTCTCTGCTACTACCTGTGTCTTGATAATATTCTCAGATCTTCTTGTCCAGATTTTAATTTTTTTTTTTTTTTTAAACTTTATGAACCCATGCCTTGCCTTTTCTTATCCAGGAAATTGAAGCTTAGGTTATTTGATTCAAGTTTTCCTTTGGAGTTGGCAGTAATTCTAAGGCTGAGGGCCAAGCCATCGTTCCCATGCTGGGTGCTCACATGCCATTTCAACCTTTAATGCAGTTAAACTTTGTAAAACTGTTTAGCTAGGTTTTTTCCTTATTGTCAAATAATCCTTTTTAGAACGCATTTACAAATTCTTTTTTCCAGCAGGGGCTTTTTGGAGTGGTGAAAAAACATTTATACATTTATGTTCACGTTTTAAGGAGTATTTTTTAAGTTACAGAAATCAAGTATGATAACTTAAAATTTCGTCAATGAAATTAAATAAATGTGTCAACACAGGGTCTCTGAATGCTCAGAGACAAATTCATTAAGATTTCTTGAACCTTAGGGACAGGTGGTTTTGGTTTGGTTTGTTTTTTTTCTGACGGTGGCTAAAGAGTTAGGGAACCAGAATGTTTCACCTAAATTTCTTAGCTTTGTTTTTTTTGTTAATCAGTAATTCTCAACTTCTCTCTGGTTTCTTCCTCAAATTTTGCTCATTTCTTTATGAATTAGCCTATGAGAAAAGAGTTAGGATGGTATTCAGTCAAAAAAAGAGAAGCCTTAGGAGAGTTCATGATAGTCTTCCTATTTGTAATAGCTGCAAAAGAGGATATGCAGGATGTTCAGCACACGCATTCAGACTTTTGTGGTCTTCAGAGGATGGTAATTTTGCCTAAATGATCTCCTGACCTCCCTGATGAAGCTTTTCCCTTGTGATTTTTGTCTCAAGTTTTTCTCTGAAACTTGAATCACCTTGATGGGAGAAGGTTGCATTCACATGTGGTGGCTACGAAATACACTTTTGCAGCAGCAAAACAACTTTTTGCAGCATAGAAACAACTTTTATCAGTACAGAACTTTACTGGTCTGCTCTGTTGAAGGTGTACTCAGCAAAAGGGAGATGAGATCTTTCCATAGATGGTTGTGATCTGATAAATAAGCATGTGTGGTGTTTAAAACTATATATTCCATTTGCAGTGCTGCTCTATCATACTTCAGTACTTTTTAGTCTAATGATTGTAGACAAATGATTCAAAGCATTTAGTCAAATGCTTCTCAAAAAAACACAACAACAAAGGAAAAAAAACCCCACAAACAACTTTTTCCTTCTGTTCCTCTGCTCTTCTCTTTTAGCTCATTATCTCAGTCCCCGCCCTGCACCCAGGTGGAGCCCAAAATGAATAGTAAGTCTCATTATGGGAATGACACTTGCATGACCTTAGAAAGACTAGGTAGAAATACAGCTTTGATTGGAAATTGCTGCTGCTCTTTTGTTGGTGTTTTCTAAAGTTATGTATTATTCCGTTGTAATGGCATTAGGTGTTTCAGCTTCTAAAATAATGCTTTATTACTTTTCTGTAAACTTAGGTTTCCAACAATGGTGTGTCGCCTTTGTTCTTTTCTATAGGTAAGTATATTTTTTAATAGCCAAATTTAGATTGCAGAGGCGACATTGAGACTAACTGGCATGGAGCCAGATTCTGATAGCATCGCAGTGTGGTATAGGTCAAGACTTAATTTAGTCTGGCTTCTACTGTGAACAGATTCTCCTCTAATGTCATCGCTTTGCTTCTGACATAGAATAATAGCTATTTCTATTTACATCTCATTTTCAAGCCATAACATTTCTATCCTGGTACTAAAAAAGGGAAGAAAGGTACAGGATAAAGATGGTGTCCTTGCTATAGTTGAGTTGTTTCTGGAAGAATAAAAGTAGATGTTGGGGACTTGATTTTTGTCCTGCTCTCTTAAAAATGAATAAATAAAGGTAAGATAAGGCTTGTATCTTCAAGTCACCTAGTTAGTGTAGCAAACCAAAAACATACCTATATGTATGTTTATGTTGTGAGGCCCTGCAGTTTCTAACTTAAATGAATCTGCTGCAGGAATTTAGTATGTGAAACCAGATTTTTGCAGAGACTATAGGTTCTTTTTAGAGAAGTTACACCTAGCTTATACTTGTAATTAATATTGTGTCTTGATCTTTTTTGTTTTTTTAAACATGTAGTAGAATCACAAACACATTTTCCCATCTTCTGGTACCTTATCTCTCCTTACAATGATTTTCTTCTTACAGTCTTTCTTGACAAAGTCACAAAATGTATTCTGTCTTTCTCCCTCTTTTTTTTTAATAAGCCTTACCATCCTCCATTTCTGGCAGTCAAGTTTCTGCTCTTTCCAGGTTTTCAATCAGTTATTTGGGAACTCCACTGCTGGTTTTGTTTAGTAGTATTTGTATCATCTTCTCCTTACTGCGTATTGGGATTTGAATTTTATACGTGTGGGATCTTTAATCATTGTTTTTTGGCATCTTAACATCTTGAATTAATTTAAGCAGATGAAAGAGATCAATAGGTAGCGTCTTAAAATATTCTTGATAGCCAGATGCTCGTATATTTTGCATGCAGAAATCTTCCAGCTGCTGTCAGGTTGACAAATGAACTGAGTTTTGAATGTGTCCCCTGTTTACTTTAATGGCCAAGTGTTCAGGTATTCCAAACCTCATCTCCTGTCTCTGCACTGAAGTGCATAGGCCTAATAGCAGGGAAGCTTCATATATACTAGTTTAGTATATAGTATATTTCTGGTTTAGTGCTGTTGGAAATAGATAATTTTAAACTTGTGTAAGGATCTTCAGACTTAAACTCCAAATACAGAATCTTTTAACGGTTTCAGACTTGCACAGGGGGCATTTGGGGGAGGAGGAGGGGCTTATTTCAGCAGATGGCTTTTGAGCCCTTGACTTGAAAATGTAATTCTTTGTCACCTGTGTTACATAGAATTATTTTTTGAATTTGCTATAAAGTTGCTATAAATCAAAACTATCTTGCCTTAGCATGTATACAGGTATTTCAGGTAGTCTTAGATATTATTGCATTATTTCAGCCTTTGCAAACAAGCTTAAAAAACCTATAGCAGTTACTATATTCTCTGATATTATTTATGGTTAAGACTAGTACCACAATACTAGTGTCCTAGGACTAGGACTAGTGTCCTATTTACGGTAAGGCCTAGTATCAAAATACACTTCCTACTGCTGTAGGAAGGTCCCACGCTAAGAATGTACAGAGTACCTGCTGTCGCAATGTAAAGCCTTGAGATTGTTGACGCATAAGTTGGAAGGTAATGCAGCATGTGGGAGCAAAATTTAAAAGACATTATAAACCATGTTATCATCATACTACTAGAACAATTGTTGTAAAATTCAAGACATTAGCTATCATAAAATTTTATTGTTGCTTAATGACTTAGAAATACAAAAATAGCAAAATCCCACGGGTCTAAGCACAGCCAAAGTCTCTGCCAAGGTGCAATTTGGAAAGATGCCATTTAACCTCCAGGAAAGGATCCTGCCAGAAGCTTGGACTAATAACAGAGTGTTCAGACTCACTGCCTAAATAAATAGACTTTACAGTCTATTGGATGATGGTGATACATAAAAATGTATTAACAAATCCCAATAATGGGATAATACCAATATCTTAGTCCTACATATGATTGAAAATAAACAGAGCATTTAACATAAGGGAGCAGAAAGAAACTATCCAGCCCCTCTATTACAGTTTTTCCTAGTCTGATTTCCTAGGGAAAACAGATATACACAGTCTGATCTTGCTGACTGTCCTCATTTAATACACTCAGAACCCACTGGCCATGTTCAGCCAAACTTGAACAGAGGCATACCTTGTCTCAAAAGATTATTAAGTTTTTTTCTAGATTTGTGAAAAAGCTGGATAGCAAAGGAGAAGAGAAATACAACAGCCCCAGCTTGTGTCTCCTGCATGAAAACTTTTGTATTATTATGTAACAGAGACCTCAACTTTGTGGGATTGAGGGGGGTACCATTAAATGCCCTGAGAGCAGAAAAAGCTAGAATTGCAGCTTGCAGTCAGCTGAGACACAAATCAACTGGAAGCCAGGCTTCACTAACTCTTGTGTATGCAAAATATGTGTATCCTG
This sequence comes from Dromas ardeola, assembly GCA_013398915.1. Taxonomy (NCBI): domain Eukaryota; kingdom Metazoa; phylum Chordata; class Aves; order Charadriiformes; family Dromadidae; genus Dromas; species Dromas ardeola. The sequence goes on along the minus strand of VYZM01011624.1, from coordinate 118,518 downwards.
ATTTACTTATATCATGGTGATCCTTAAAATTTCTGCACACAGCACACGGATTTGGAAACTCTTTACTTTTCCCAATAAATTTTTCTATTCCTTAATTTCTCTTTGTGTAATGCAGCTTTTGTACTTAAACCTATTACTGTTTTTCCAGTGTCATAGTATCCATGTACATCTAGGCTAAATTCTGCTGCCATTGGCAATGCAAACCACTGTCATAGTTCACTTTTGTCCTGTATTGCAATTAGCGATATAATTTTCTTTCATTTTATGACAAGCTTACGTTCAAGTCTCCTTTTCATCAATAAAAATGTGTAGTTTAAAATCTCCAGATTTCAATTTTGAAGCAGAATTTGTGACTGTAACTTGTGCTGATGTCTTCTGTGGAAGGAAAGGAAGATTGGATTCTGATATACAATGATTGTCTTGGTACCAAGTTTTTCTGTGTCTGTCATTGTAATGCTAGGTGTTGTCAGTGTGTTCCAGACTTTCTAACATGGAGGATTTGTTGCTTTGCTTCAGGTGACTAGCACAGCCTTGAAAAAAAAAGTTCTAAAAAAAAAATACTAGCTAAAGAGAAAGTGTGAGAGGAAGAGATGAAAGGGGAAAGGCTTTACATTTTCTCTGTTGAGTCAGATCTGCCAAAATCCTTGGATTGCAAAGCTGATAATGATTTTTCTATTGGTGTCTTCTTACTTTCTCTTGGGATGCAACGTATACTCTTACTGAAATATCTTCGATTGGTAGCAGGGCAAAACGCGTTTATGAGTAACATAGGTAGTGTCGTCCATGGACTTGCAAAATTTATAATTTAAACTAAAAAATTCGGGAAAAAATTAAATCTTCTAATTAAAGTACTCTTGCTGCACCTGCCCTAGCAAAAAACAGCTGAATGTTGCCATTAGGTTCTGTGTATTTCAATGAAATTGAAAGTTGCTGCCAGAGTTCCTGCTGCTACACATGCACCTTCACGGTTCCCAGCGGCAGCAGCACTGGCCGCTTCCTTTTCACATTTAATGCTTTGTCTGGGCCCAGGAAAACAGCTGTGAATTTTTGAAACTGTTTATTTAGGGAAGGCGTTCCTGTTCCTCACTGTGTAAGAGATCAAAATTCTAAGTTAAAATTTTAAAAATGCTGTCAGGGAGGGTAGGGCTTCAGTCTCAGGATGAGTGTTTGAAGACAGAATTTTCTTTTTTTGAAGCTAATCGTACTTTAATTAAAAAAAAAAACAACAACCCACAACAAAAAAAAAGGGCTGGTAATTTTCAGCAATGGTAACAGATTCAGGCCCATCAGAAATCAGTTTCCTTTGAACATTTCTTTACAAAACAGTATCTCGGGCATCAGAGCTATGCTGACAGTGGAAGTCAAATATAAAACATTCTGTCTTGTTGCTTTTCTTTAAAGAAACATAAAGCAAATTAGCAAACATAAATAAGATGTTACTACTAGTTTATTCATTTGTGTTACTTGCAGGACTCCTAAAGCAGTTTGTAGCTGGCTTCACATTTTAACCCAAGGGAACGTGAAATTCGGTTTTCATAGCAAGCGTGATTGTAGGTGACATTCAGAACTTCTCTTCTGAATGAACCCACCAAGAGCTTGGGGCCGGCCAAACTTTCCTCGTCCTTGTCCTTCATACTTTTGGACTGATGCTTTTTGCTGTAACTGCTGAAAAGGATATATCATGGAAATCTCCAAGCTCTTGAGGATTCATAGAAAAATTGTTTGCTGAATATGACTAGAAGATGAGTTAGCTGTCCATCTTGTTGGTTCTTTTTTAAAAAAAAACAAGAACCACACCAAAACCCAGCTATCCCTGTTCTGATCTTTTTTTTCCATCCTAATGATGTTTATCTATACACCAGAACTAGAAGTGAGATAGATTCCTTGCTCATGTATGTGTCTGAATACAATTCAAGATGGAAGAATAGTCTGAGACACAGAAAAAGGATCAGTTCCCAGAAATAGCGATCTCCTAGTACGTCTACAGTCTTTGTAATTTCCCTAGCCATGAGTGAATTCACAGCTTCTGTAATGTGTGACTTTTTGAAGATGAAGTAAAATATAATTGAAATTTAAATAAAGTCAGTGCTAAAGCTTACTGCTTTGTGTGCTAATGCAGCAGCAGCCTGTGGGGTTTTTTTCTGCAGCAAACGCTCCAGTGCTACTGTAGTCAGATATCTGCCCTTGGAAAATTTTACAGATTTCTTAGGTGGAATACCCCCCTTTAAATTTTCTTACAGTTTTTGTATTCAAATGACTAGTTGAAAAGTGAAAGAGATGTCTTTTTGATAAATATCGTTGTCTGGCATAAGGCATTGGCTTTATGTATAATTCTGGCAGCTTGTAGATTTCAAACGTGAGAAACTTGGCAAGTTCAGCACAGGATAATCTTCAAGCTGCAAGTAGCTTGGATGAAGCCACAGGATGAAATAAAACCAAGAATGACTTCTCTTAAAAGTGATTCATCTGCATTCACTGAATGTAAGAAAACAGTGACAGTTTTTCCCCTGCTGTTGTCAGTGCAGTTCAGTGCCACCAGTTAGAGCTTTGCTTACAGAGTGCTCATGTAATAGAGCACTTGCAATTTTTCCTATTTGTAGATACAGTTTTTTGAATAGAGAACACTTCAATAATGGTTTTCAAGCTCACATAAATGATGAGGTCCTTTCTTCTTGAATTTCCAAAGTTGCATTATTATTTATTCATATGAAGGTAGCACCTCTCACAGACCCTGCTGTGCCAGTCACTAAACAAACTCAGTATTAAGTAGTTTGCCCATTTCCAGAGAAACAGTAGTCTAAATTAAGTACTGCACTGGAACTGCTTTGCTTACTCATTCGCCCAGGATAATTTTCTTATTTTTAAGTGAACTGTATTAAAATACAGGGCCTAAAAATCTTTATCACAGCAGAAGGTGGCTGTGGTCAGGTTCAACCGAGCCCAGATCATCGTGCAAACTCACAGTGAGGAGGAAGGTCCGAGGTCAAGCCAGCATAGGGGCTGGGATCAACAGGGTCCATGGCCATGACAGAGCTGGAGACGAACACTGTGACAGCTTAGCTGGGGCTAGTGGCCCTGGACTGGCTTAAATAGAGCTCCTGGGCCATGAGCAGAGGTGTGGTGGAGGCCCCAGGTGAGGCTGTTAAGGCGTGTTAGCGCACCAGGGGCTCTGAGAAGAACTCTTTCAGCGTTTAAGATGGGAAGGTAAGAGCAGTTTTAAGATGTACTTGGAGATGCTGTGGAGAGCTAATGTAGTAAGAGGCAGAGAAAATAGTGTTTTCATAAGCCAGCTGTGTGAACAGCTGCATCTTGTCTGATTTTATCTTTTCAATAAGAAGATCTGAATGCTACATAAATAATGGGAATTGCTGCAAACCCTCTATGTGTATACAATCAGTACGTTGCAGGAGCTGTCACGGTGGATATTGAAAAAGGATGAGAAAAAGAGTGTTGCGAAGTGGCATTGCAGACAAGCCTGGGAGGTTTTTTCCTTTATTTTGTTCGTAATGCAGTGTGAAAGACAGCATGAACGTGTTTGTGGAGCAAGGGGTAAATGGGCAACAGAAATGGATGTTGCTAGCTGAGTGAGGGACCAGGCTGTACCGATTTACATACGTGCATATTAAAAGCATTAGTATCTTGTTCAGGAGGTGATGAATGAGAGGAGTGGGTGGACACGTAAGAAGTCTGATACATTATTGTTACTGACAAGGAAAACAATTATTAATGGTAGCATTTGATGCTGAGAGTTATGTTCTGGAAGAACCCTGGTAAATTGTGGGAGTATTGCTGGTAGAGGTTAAGCATGTGGACAAGATGTGGTTCAGTGGCTGATCGAGAGTATTTTGAAGACTGCTTTGTTTCTTTAGAGTGCAATAGGAATTTTCCAAGCAAATGAAACCTAGTCCATGTTCTTTCCTCCCACACACAATTTACATCCTTCTCTCCAAAAGACCTCTTGGTTGTCTTGGAATAAAGAGCGTTTCAGCCTCATAGCTCAAATACAGGGCAGATGGTGCCCTTGCAGAATTTAAGTAAGCTATCAGTATGTTGTCACCTGTAAGTGCAGCGGTTAGAGCAGTTCTGCAGTGCAGTCACTGGGATGTGATGTCAAAAACAGAGGAAAGAGAAGTTTTACTTTAGCAAATGCTGCGTACAACAGTTTTGCGAATTGGTTAATGCTGTTCTTTGGCTTGCTGCAGTGCACCTGGCAGAAAATGATTAGTGAGACACATATGCACACCAAAGTACTGTGAGTTTCAAAAAAAAAAACACTGTAGCTGGTTTCAGCGTGCAGTAGGTTGAGGGAATTAGAGGGAATTTAATATACCCACAGCTAGCAGGTTTAATTTGTCAGCTTTTAGCATCGCTTTAATGATAATGGGCCTCAGTATGAATTTTAAAATATTCTACCTTTATCAACATCAAGGACTACAAAAATACGAATACTCAGTTTTCTTGGAAGTAAATACAAGGTTGCCAGGTGCAGTCTGTTCCTAAGTTGAATGTGATATGGAGAATGTGTGCATACGTTTCCCTTTTCATTTGTATTACTATTGTCAGTGTCATTTAAACATTACATTAACATATTGCTCAAGTAAATCATGGTTTCAATTACTGAATTCTATTTCACATTTTTTTCTTAAAAGGGGCAGAAAGGTGGAGAGCTTGCAGAATAATTTAGATGGAACAGGATTATTTAGGCTGCCATTTTAGGGAAAAAATGGTGACATTTTTACTATTAACCTAGGAAATACTGTAGGAGTTAAGAGAATTAGGCATCCAAGTATGAGGTAAGTACTCACCACTACTTAAATAGTCTGGAGAGAAGGACCTCACATTACCAGAAGAGACCATTTTTTAAAGAAAGAAGTCAAGCTTTGCATTAGCAAAGGGAATATAGAACGGAAAGAACAATGCAAACACTGGAAGAGTTTTTGCAGTGAGAACAAGATAAATGAATGAAAAAATCTATTAATCGATAAAGGGTCACACAGGGAAACAGCACTTGAGAACACAGCGTTTGTGTTTAAAATGTTTTAGTGAGAGGAATTCATACTTGTTTTAGTGAATGTTTTTTGGATCCAGTTCTGTGTTGCATCTCTTGAGAGTCAGCAGTAAAAATTCCATTTTGGGAGTTATGTTATCCCAGATCCTGACTGATTGCTACCAACGGTTGTTCTTGGTTAAGGTGGCATCCTCCAAGATGTCACTGAACCAATATGCAGCTATAGATAATCCACAGCACTTGATATTGCACATTAATCTATTTCCTTTCCCTTCTCCCGTATCAGTATAGACAAACCAGTGAAGCTTACCAAAGCACATCAGAAGGAAAGGGACCATGTCATCCCTGTCAGAACAAAGCAGAATTATTTTATTTGATTTTGCTTTTCTGTCATGATCAGTGGGCTCACACATAGATACAACTACAGAAATGGAGTCTCTCTTTTTATGAAGGATAAGAACAGAAGGAGGGTGGAGGGGGAAGATTTGTTGTCCCTGAGGTGGTTGGTTTTTATTTTGATGTGTCATGTGAGAGGCTGAAGGATTCCTGGACAGTATGCAGACGTATGGAAAAAGAAAGATTTCTGTTTCGGGTTTTTTTGTGTGTATTGATGAAGATTCTTTACTGGTGTTGTATTGTTTGGATTTTTATGTGTGGTTTTTTTTTCCCCCCCTGTACTATGTACTAAGGTTTTCCTGGTGCAAGGGCGTATTAATGATATGTCTTACCCTAAAAATGTATTTCAGAGCACATCTAGAAGAATTTAAAATTGATGAGCTGATCAAGCTGAATAAAAATGAGCAAACATCACTGGTGAAAAGACTAGGTTGAATTCACCAAGAAACTGTCCTGTCGTAATGAATCAATTTACTTTAAAGGATCTACTGAAATCTGTAAACAGATTTTTTTTTTTTTTCTTTTTTTTACAGAGAAGGAAACTGACAGTTACAGGGTAAGTTTAAAAATTAGCAAGGTAGAAGAGCTGCAGCTGTACTTGCATGAGCAGTTGAACTGGCCAAACAGCTCGCTGCCTTGCCCCTTCCTTGGAGGTTGCTCTGATACGCAGGAGACCTTTGCCTTGGCAGGACCCAGTTCCTGACAGGTTCCTCTTTGTACAGGCAGCTTTTTGTCAAGTCAAGGATGACACCGTCACAGCGATGGCAGTGGTCAGATAAGCACTGGAGCTCATCTGGTGGCTGAGCTGTAGGAATGCAGCTCTGAAGTGAGGAAAAGGGGACCATCCTCATTCCCGCAGTTCATCCCATCATTCCCTCATTCCTATGGTCTCACACAGCTATGTACTGTCCTTCAGGATGAAATGGATAATTAAAACATTTGTGTGAGATACCAAACCTGCTTAACTGTTTTACAGAAATAAACTGCCCTGACAAAATTGCTTCTTCCTTGGAGTCAGGTGTTGAAGTATAATTTGAACGTGAAAAGAAACAAATAATGAACCAATCCCCATTTTTAAGTGTTAGTTCTCTTTTGCCCAGCCTAGGTGTTCTACAAGATGGTATTTGTTTCTTTGGGGTGTCTAATTTGTAAGTGCAGATCTAAAAGTCTTATGTGCAAAAAGCTGGCTTCCAAGGAGCTGATCAGAAAGCTGACAGATCTGCAACCATGGTGCTCATTAGAGGCTGTGAACCCCATTTTAAGAGCTGGATAAATGCTGAGGGGATATCCAGCTTTACGTTTTATCTATATATGAAATAACTGTTCTAAAGGGGACTCGCTTCTTTCATTGCAGCTAGTCTGTGTGGGCTGTAGCACACCTCTGATTACATCAACTGTGTGGAAAGAGAATTGCTATGCCTTACCCAGCAGGGCTGTGGTTACTGAGCATACATACCCACTGCTGCAGTAAGGAGTAGGGATTCAAGCTATGCGACACATAGTTTTTGATCTATTTTCACCAGTTTGTTTTTCATCTGTTTTGCCCAAAAGAAAAAAAAAAAGGCAATCAGGGGAAAAAAAATGGTTTGAATCAATCCACAGTCAGTAATTTCTTCCAAAGCTTGACTTGGAGAGATCTTATACAAAGAAACAGGGAGTAACAGCTTTGACTTCTAGGTTTTGTCGCAGTCCTTCCATTTTCCATGATGCCACGTATGTATTTGTTCTACCATGCTGTTATAGGATTTCAGTAAATAGTTGCATTTTGGTGAAGGTATAGACTGCAATTCAGGCAAGGTTGGTTGCTTTTAGAGGGGAGAAAAAAAATTCTGTTTCTCTCCTGTACTTCTGTTTAATTGTTTGAGAATTTTTACAGAATTCACACAGCCATATTAGATGCAAAACTAATTTGAGTTAAAAGAATCTGTGTATTCAACTATATGTACATGTACAAACGGTATCATGAAGGGCTGAATTATTCCTCAAAAATTGTCCTTAAAAAGAGGAACGATATTATGCAACTGGCAAAGTTAATTATTTTAATGGTCTCCCACAAATTTCAGGAAATCTTACCATTAGCTGGAGTTGGATTTTTATTCTAGAAAGGTCTTGCATTCTTACTGCACCAGTATTAAGTTATGGGTATATTTTCTCAGTCTGTAAAAGTGTGTCTGTGTTAATATAGTATTTAGGTCTATTTTATGAAAATGAAAACTAAATTTTTCTTACCAGCAGCTGATATCAATCATGCCCTGCCCTCCCAGTAACCTTTAATGCTAAACAATGTTCCAAAAGGCAAATTTATTAGATCACCTATTTAGATTGTCTGACATCATTCTGTCATGGCAATGAAATGATTTACATGGAAAAATATATTACCTCTGCTTTTAGACAAAATGAGTTTATGATGATTAATGGTTTTACTGCAAGTATGAGATAAACTGGAAACGGCCGGCCTTTTCAAAGTGAAACAGGACCGATGCTCAGTTTTCCTCCTTATTTTCTTCACCTATTGTAAAATGGTTTTGGTTTTGAGTAAATTAAAATGCACAAATTATGTCTTGCAACTGAAGTAAGCTATAAACGCAGGGTATCCATGGTAACATCACTACATAACCGGGACTAGAGACAAAAGGGAGAAAGCAATTACCTTGAAGCACAGAGTCTAAACTATCGTGATGGTAGGCGACCTAGATGACGTATTCATGAGTAGTGGTAGCTGTTGAGGGAGCTAGACGAAGAAGAGGAGGGTGATGACCTCCCGCTGTCCCTCCTGGTCAGCATTTCTATGATTTTATGATAACACTGACTTTGGGCAGAGGACTTAGTATGCAGAATGGTCATACGAATGGCAAACTAGTATTTTAACAAGAAAGCAAAGAGCAAATCATCTTTTCTGATACGTGCCTTAAAATGGCACTTGTACATTTCCTTTAGTTTCATAAGAGCTGTCTTTCTGCTTAGATGTCATATAAATAACAAGTCATACACAAAGGCCTAAACTAGGATGAGAAGATGATGCTGAATAAGAACTCTGAAACGTTTTCTTTACATATGCTAACTGAACTAAAACCCAAAGGCCATTAAGGCAAAAGCTGTTCAATTGTGGAAACACTTAAATTTAGGGAAAATATAAATAGTGGCATTTTTTCCAGAGGGCTTATGGAACAAATTCAGTCTGAAACAAAGAAGGCAAAGGTTGAGGTGAACACTGCTGGCAATTTAATCTGCACGGAAACTGCACCAGTCACAGGATGTAGTATTTGGGAATGAATAGAGAATAATTTCGGTACGACAGATCAAGCATGCTTTGCTGTGGGACCCCAGATTCTGACCAGTAGGATGCTTAATTGCAGCCTGTGATGAATGCCGGGGAGCAGAGCACTGTTCTGGTGCCTCGGTGGAGCTTTGATGCATAGAAGGTCGGTGTGTTGAAATGTGGAAAATGAACTATCAGGGGAAAACGAAAACTGGAAGAATTTACAGTCCTGGTTTGTCCTTAGTGACATTGACTGGACAACTGTCTTTGAGGGCACACTTGGCAATGGAAAATCACTTGCTGTTGGATTCTGTGCCTGAAAACCCATTTGCAACTAAAAGCAAAAGTGTATTTAAAGTACTAATTAAAAATACACTTATGCAAGTCATACTACCATTTTCAAGAAGACAGCAGCATCACAACAAGCATTTTAACTGTTATTTTTATTCAGATGATTAATCCATGTCTTGCGTTAGGCATACATTGAATTAAGCATTCCACCGCAGTTCTCTGTATGCAATCTTGAAATTTCAGCACTATCCTTCATTGATTTCTGCTAGCAGTACAGACTCTTGAGAGCCCTTCAAGATAGAACCATCTTTTCTGAATTACACAGTTGTTTATCAGGAGCCATGTACTGTTGTTCTCCTATTCTTTGTTTAAATGGCTTGGCTTCTCCTCTGATAGAGGTTATTGATGTTCGGTTCCCTGCTGTGTGTCATTTGTTCATCTGGCTATTTGTTTTCGAACATGAATGATTTCCTTGGAGGAACTGCTAGAAAAGAGCTGAAGGAGGTTTAACACATCAGTAGGCGGCGCAGATACAAAAGGATATTATGTTCTCTGGAGCACTTCTGCTTCAGTCCCCACTTGCTGTCATCAACAGCAATTGTTTGTGACTGAGTGCGTACTTGTAGTGTTGTCTTCTTGTTGTTTGTTTTGTTTTTTGAACTAGAGTGAAATCTGTGTTAAGCAAAATGATCATTTGGATGTAATTTCCATCCTTGTCCTCCCTGTTCTGTCATAGGGGTCAGGTGGTCTCTATTAGACCCTTCATGTTGCTAACGTTTAGAGCCTCCCAGGGAGCTGTATTGGCAGCCGGTGTTTCAGTGGCTGTGCGACCTGCCTGCACACTGTCGCCTTTCGTAACCAGGAGGCAGACGGGAGATGTGTTGAATTGAATATGGAAGAAATTTTTTTTCCTCTAGTTTAGGGCTTTTGTAATGCTCTGGGACTTATCCAGAATCTCACACGCTATGGCAAAATTCAGCCAACCAGATGGCCGCATGATTTCTTGTGTGACTGCTGCTGAGCTGGAGGCAGCCCCTGTGAATTCCATACATCACACCAAGTTGTGCTGGTTGAAACTGCCTCAAAATCCAGTTGAGATTTCCCCAGTGAAGACTTGGTAGTTGAGAGGATGGGTCCTGTTGGCAGACATACCATTCCCTTTCCAGCAATCCTACTGTCGGCTATTAGTTTTTGATCTGCCATGTCACCTCCGTTTCCTCTTGAACCGTTGCCAGAGGACGCTGCCAGCAAACATTCGCAAGGTTTTCAGGACAGCCTGAACTGTAGCTATAGCCAGGATGGAGGCTGGGACTCGCATCCCGCAGGACCTTTCCCAGCCAGGCACAAGGATCTGGCACCCTGGCTTCCCTAATGTGAGAATGCCGGTGCTTGGCTAGGCTGGTTGCGCATATGTAATGATAATGGCCTTGTTACATCCTAAATTAACCACACTGGTAGCCCTCATGCAGCGTTAATGAGCTGCTGTCATGCTCTAGGCTTAGGATTGGGCTGCGCTGGGCTTCAGCTAAGACTGCTGTACAGCTGCGTGGCACCCAGCTCATTGCCACCTTCTTACAAGCTGCGTAAAATAATTGTAGAAATAAGCTTGTCATTATTACCAGAGGTTTTAAACAAAGGCATTTTGACTGACAAAGTCTTGGAAGTTTGCATTGATGTGGTTATTGCTAATTTAGGTATGGACAAAGGTTTTCTGTGGCTGAAAACTTACAGTTTCAAGGTGAGAGAACAGGACTTCTGGAGACATCCAAACCATTGTTTAGGAGTAGGCTGCAAGACATTTTCTGTTGGTATTCTTTTTCTGAATTACATACTTGTTTAAATATCTGAAAGAAAATAAAAAGATGGAAAAAACCCACCACATTTTGCTTTTCCCATTTGCTCTCCTGGTAAATGAGAAAATGCTTAATGAAGCAACTGAGGCAGTTTTTAATGATGGCAAATTGAATTTTTTATGATGAGATTTTAGTTTGCTTTAATTTTCTGGTTGCAGGGGGTGCTTTTTTTTTTAAACAATGTGTTCATATGTTTGCTATTGGGGGACTGGGATGTGGTTGCTTTCTATCCATAGAGCTTTATGCAAAAAGTTTATGAACTACTGAAAGCTTTGTGCATGTCTGTGGATGTGAGTTGGTAGGCGAGGAAGAGAACAATGAATGGAGGTGCAGGACAAAGAAATTTAAAAATATGCAGTAAGTGGTTAAGCTGGAAGTATGGAGCACAAATGGCAACAGGAAAGTGACTGCAGGTTTTTAAATGCAAACATGGTATGTTTGAGAAGCATGTTCCTCATGTAAAACCATGTCTGACTCGTTGCTCTAGCAACCTTAGTAGATCAACCTGCTCGTTATTTTTGCAAATATACATTTATATTTGGTTTAAGTATAATTTTGGGCATTACTCAAGGTTTAACAACTTCTGTTGTGTGCAAGTCTCACTAGTTACCTCATTTCTAAGTGTCTTTGAGGTGGACAATAACATGCCTTTTCTTGCTCCCAGGAGATTTCCTTAGAGCTCTGCTTGCACTGGTTCCTAAGATTAACTCAGCTGTCTCCCCATCAGAAGGAGAGCTGCTAAACGCCCTGCGTGGTCTCTGACTGATAAAGACCCTGCTTCTTCCCTTTCTGGATTTTTAACTAAACCACCTTAAAATAGAAAATTTTGCTATTTGAATTATAGAAATGTTACCAACTCTAGCATTAATATTATCTAGACATTTGAGGATGATACTGTATTATTAAATGATGCAGATATTATACACATTCTTGAGGTAAAGAATAAGTAGCATTAATACAGCTGGAGAACCCAGCGGACCAGGTTATCACTTTTCAAGAGCCAAAAAGCTGCTTCTGAGGTAAGAAGCATAGAAGAGAAGAGACTGCAGCCTGCAGAGATGACAGGTCACAATATGCAGAATTCTCTCAATCAAGACGGAGCATTGTGGCTTAGGATTCGTTTTCTCTGAGCCTTTATTAAAAACAGAGGCAGTGGTGAGATTATTTGAGAACTATACTACAGTAATTCACTGGGTAGATACTGTATTTTCTGCACTCGTGCTGTAGGAGAATAAAACAACGGCAACAACAAAATCTCTGGCGAATGAAATGTTTTTACCTGTGATTTGTTTTAGTAATTGTGGAACTTACATCTACCCCCATTCAGCTTACTGTATTTCAGAAAGCTCATGTTCTGATATAAACGCCTGCACATTCCGCCTAATGTTGTCACTATCTACGGAAAAAGAGAGGGAAAATAAAGCTCAGAAAACTGTTTTTCAAAGACAAGTAACTGTCAGACCTGATGCATTTATACATATATAGATAGGTATGTGTGTATATACAGGGTAAAAAAAAATAAATTGAGAACAGGTATCTGAAATAGCTTCTGTACCTTAGACTTGTTCCTTATGGTAAGGTAAATGTAAATTTGTGTCTCTTTTCCATTGAAAAATGCTTCCAATTTCTAACTACAGGGAGTTGACAGTCCAGGGAGGCGAGTCCACGCCACGGTGACTAGCTTCTGGAGAAACAAGTAAGAGAACAAAAAAAGAACACTTCTAAACCACACTAACAGAAAGGGAGCATGGAGGTAAACAGTTAAGAAGACGTGCCTGAGGAACTCCGACTAAAAACCTAAACCTAAGTAAGTCTCCTTCACAGGGATCAGAGTAACACAGTATAGTCCCAGCTTAAATGTAGGTCAGCTGGATTTGTATTCAGATATTTATGGGTAAACAAGGTAAATTAATAATATGGTTGTTTGCTTATCAAGTTGTTTGCCTCAGGGTGTAAACCAGAACATTTGTTTATGTAACACCAGAAACATTTTGGAGCAGAAAAGCTCCCCTAATAAATATCCTATGTGTAGGATTACATAGTTACATGGAAAAAAAATACTGTTTTGTAGTAATGTTTTCTTAACAACGTGATTCCTCCCAGAAACTGAATGTCCTATCTGATACAGCAAGCAGAAGTTAAAGCCATCGTAAGTAGTTTAGTACACTTATTTCCTGTATTGTATGGGAGCTTTCTTTATTATTATATTTTTTTAAGTAAAGAATTCGAGCTCTACTGCTGCTGAATAGATCATCATCCCACCACAGGACTGATGACAGACCCACACTGAAGCTATGAGTAGTCCAGTGCCTTACCTGTGTTGGCATGACTTTACCTGCTGCAAGGGAGTCTCCTCGACAGGCGAACAGGCGTGCACGATCTCCACCTTGAACTTACATCAAAGATTTAGAGAAAAAAAAAAAAGTAACAAAACCCAACCAACAATGCCAAACAGGCTGCTGCAGACCCCGTCAGTCTATAGTCACACATACTTTATTCTGCCAGTACCTAAATATCTAACGTCATTACCGGAGTGAAACTTGAGGTTGTTTACAGGGTTCTTATGTTTCAAATTTTCTTGTTTTTCTCGATTGTTATCTTTGGTTTTTCCTGTATACTAGTGGTGAGATTACAGAGGAGCATTAATCCCTACCTTTATATGCACATCTTTTACCCAGAGGAAATTCCAGAGGAAACCACTAAATCTTGCAGCGGTATCATTCACATCTCTATACGAAGAGTACTCTGTCTACAGCTGCGAAACAGAACAGTTGTTTATGCATAGCAATCAGTATAACGAGCGGTTTGCTCTCACGGAGCACAAGGTCTCATAGATTGCTGAGCTGTTCCCTCGTCAGTAGATAGCGTAGATTGAATCAGTCAGAAAAGATTGGCATTGTCGTCTGTGAAGCCTCAGCAAAGACTATTGACTTAGTATTGCGGTGCGCTCTCCCGTCCGCAGGGTGGCTGCAGCGATCCCAATGGCTGGTAACATCCCACGCTACACGGCATGGCAGGGTGTCAGCGGTGAATCTTGGGCCAAAGGCAGTACCAAAAACCATGGGGTAAAATTCCACAATGAGCTGGTTAGCAGTTTGCTGCCCTTTACGCTTTTGAAAATAATTTCTGTTGATTTTTAAAACATTTTCTACAAAGACAGCATAGCAGTTAAGACACAGTAATGTGATGGCCAGAAACAGTGATCTATCTATATAGGTTTCTATTCAATTTGATTAAATGGTCAAAGATGAGGGGAACTGTTTAAAAAAAATACTGTTGTCTACATGCCTCATCAGATTTACTGTGATTATACCCAAAAAACTGAAAATACGTATTTTATATCTGTTGCCAAGTTCACAATGTAGTTACTAGACAGTAACACAGTTGCAAGTTATTAAGGATCGAATCTCTGCATTAATTTGTTACAATACCATTCTAGCTTCCGTAAGAGCAAAAAAATGATAATTGGTACGTGGATACAAATTAAGAGTTTAATATCCCATGCAGCTGTTTACATCTGCTTAATTAAGCAGCAGCGACTTCACATTAGCATTGCTATGATACCATAAATACACACAAGAGAAAAAGGTACAATCACGTTAGCCACCCTCTTAATGTCAAATCAACGCAAGTTAGGTACTTTTTATTTCAGTGTTGTTTTTTAATGGTTAAAAAAAAGTCTTCAGGTCTGATACATTTGGTTTTGGTACAAGTGCCAGGATTTTCTAAAAAGACCGTGCTCCTGTAGGCAGGCAGTTTAAGCACTAAATGAAGAGCTCTAATGGAAACCACTAACTTAAATATAGTTGGAAGTCAGCGGGTAATTTTGCTTTTGGAGCCTTTGCAAGAGCATCACAGTCATTTTGTGCAGTAATAGGAGGTAAGTAAATACCCATCTCGAAAAATGCAGTGCTGTTTTAACACTGATGAAGCTCTAACACTTTGACTATGTGGCATGAACTCTTTGTTTCATGTATTTACCGGCAGCTCTGGCACAGAGCGCCTTGTTTTGCTTTTTGATTAAGGATCCCCTGAAGTAACGCAGACGAGCCTGTTGGTATTTGGAGAAGTATGTACAATCAGTACAGGCCTCGGATTAACGTAACACATCAATATAACAGAAAAATTGTACTTCGGTCAGAACTATCAAAGTCTGTTAACCATCAGCATAAGAACACAACCTCAGTTGGTGCCGTTTTTAATCATTAGAAATAATACATTGTAAAACAAAAAGTGAAAAAATTCCAGCGTGATACTTATAAACATAGAACAAACAGAAAACAAAAAAGCTTCGGTTTTGCCTGATTTATAGTATTTATAATACAACAGATCGTTAGTCCGAGGTAATACCAGTAATAACTTTTTAGTCCTTCAAGGACTGCTCAGAAATTAAGAACAGCGTAATAGTAATGCATGTCATGTTAAAAGCGAGACTTGATTGTTAAACAAATCCCTTGCCCTTTTTAGTTAGGGATCTGTGATGGCAAGTATAAAATCGGCAATAAGTCTATACAGTAAGAACTACAGAACGTTAGGGTCCTGTGCGGTGCGTCATTAGCCCCCGTCTGTACTTCGGAGTACAGCTGATTATGTAAAAATCAGACATTTCAACAGAGAAAAGACTTTGTTCCAGAATAGCCCTTAGGAAATTTAGAATACTGTTAGTTTGCATAAAATAGCCAAACAAGATGAATTCAGAAGTCCAAATTTTGGCATGAGGTAAAACCATGTGCATTTATTTCATCCGCATTTTAGACTTAGTAAGCATAAAATTAAATATGTTGACTGTAATGAATTCAGTCATACAAGTGCAAGTCTTCGGCTAGAATGTATTTTATGGCAGTTTATTTAAAAAATGTACCAGTAAATCATAAAAGAGGGATCATGACCATTTAACGTTTATTGAAGTATACAGGAGGTTTTCTTTAGAATCAAATATGAGCATGAATATATGGCCAAACGTAAAATCTATCAAATTCAGTGAAAATTTTCTGACTTTAAATAGTAGCTGTAAGAATGACCAATATATATTCTTTGTTACAACCGCCCTCACTCTACAAGTAAAAAAAAAATAATAAACATTCAGTAAACATTCTTTCCTAAGGTAGTTTCCCTTATATATCAGTGATTTATCCATTTCTTGTATACATAACTTTTTAAACATACCAATCAGTGGTTCTCACAATTGAAAAATAAAAGCACAAAAAAGTTTACACTCTTGTACAGGTAAATAAAAGATCATCTTGAATTAAACTGTATATCCTTAAGGGCATAGTATAGTTTCAATTTCATTACCTATTACATAATTAGCTTCTTACATACAAATATTGACATATTTGGCTTGTGCTTCAAAGCCTTTGTGTCTAGAAAGTCCATGTCAATGCAACTCATAACTTGAAATCACTGGGGATATCTTTACTGCTGCTGGGTTTAACCTGTTCGTGCAACAGAGTCTCTTCGGAACTAGTTGTGGCACTGCATTTTTCTGTGGAGTCCTCAGTGTCCGGATCCAATCCTTCGGGACAGGGAAGTTTGAGAAGTTCTTCCCGCAACTGAGCTGTGTGACGCTGAATATACAAAAAGAAGTCAGCATGGAAGAGACTGCAGTTAAAACCTTACTTTTCACAATGTTATAGAACATAAGGCAAAAAAAGGAGTAAGTACAAAAGGTAGAAATGTACTGTTTCGATAACTGGATAAACTCTTCCCCTGTATGTAAGGATTGGTGCTTTCCTTGTACTGACAGAATAATTAGCAAACGCTGCTAGGGACAAATTAAAAGCAGTAAACAGAACTGCAGCAAACAAGTGCATCAATATAAATGCTCCGCTGTTTGTCTTGCAGTCCAGTCCTATCTGTGTTCTGTGATCACAGCAGAAACAGGCTTGGACTGGGTGGGTCATACCGTCAAAACATTAATTGATAAAGAGCTCATGGTCCTGATGAGACCTGTTACAGAGACAGCTATACAGAGACTCCTATACTCAGCATAGTAACTAACAGTAACTCAATTCTGACGACCAGTCAGTCACATTGATGGAATGCAAAAAAAAGGTCTGTTGTCTGTGTGGACACAAACTACACAAATGATAATACTAGGCCTAGGAAGGAAGAAAACACTGTAACAGTTGTAACTGCTCATAAAAATTTAACACAGGGTAAACCTAATTGTAGTGGAGCACAGTTCAGTAACTGTGCTTGTCTATTCCAAAAGCTTGTTTTCTGGCAAGGAATGGGTGGTAGCACAACTTTATCACGAACCCCCACCCACCCTTAGAGAGAACAAAATAAACTCTCTATCTTACGTAAGCATTTGGGCGCCAAAGGAAAATCTAACTTGTAGAAAAAAATACTGGAGAAGTAGAGTGCACATACACTTTATCTCTTGACAGCTGAGGAACTTGGGTTTGTTTACGTGTTTTAAAGTTGCTGGGGTTTTCTATTATTATTATAAAACTCAGCTGCTGAACAATTTTGTTGCCATTTGTCATCTTTGCATTAAAGAACATGAAATTATAAAAGCAAGTCTCACCTTTAGAGCTGCTGCATGATGGGACATAGTCCTGCCTACCCGTTTGTCACTGCTGTACTGCTGTATGTCTGCTATCCACTCCTCACACTGAGCCATGATCTCCACTCTTTTCAAGTAAAAATGTTTGTGGATGACCTGCAAGAAAATATTACAAATGAAAGAACAGTGTGTTCATTGTTTTCTACGAACCATAGACTTTAACAGTATAAAATTTGCAAGACCCCTGTGAGTCTAACTGGATAAAAGGGGAGGAAAAAAAAAAACAAAACAGTATGAGGATAATTCAGCACTGAACCAGGTTGTAGATAAATTGTGGAAGTTTTGACCTTGGAGGTTTCCAAGACCCAACTAGAAAAAACTCCTGAGGAACCTGGTCTGAATTCAGCTGATCCTCTTTTGAGGAGGAGGTTGGCCCGGACGTCTCTTCCAGTCTGTATGAATCTACGATTCCTGTACAGCCATTGCAGCGGTCACTTTGTTACCTGGGTGAAGGGTAAAGGAGCGCCAGAAATACAGTATCACACCAGGGAAAAGAAAAAGTGCTGGCAGAACGTCAGACACGTTCTTCCGTTCACTATGCAGGCACTACATATGGATGTTTATATCTGCACAGGGGCAGGGTTACACAGATACAGTATTAAGGCTTTTATTTTTGGTTTCACAGTCCTATTTGATTAAAGAAGGATAGGTAGGAAGCGTATGCACCATGTCTTCCCCTGTCACTAACCACCTGCTGCCTGAACAGAAAACAGACAAGCAGAAACACTGTCAAGACGATGAGCACAGGAACAGAACATGCTTCTGCACAGAGAAGGATCACAGCAGCTGCTATGGAAGAGGTACAACCACAGGGACATGCCCTAGGCAGAGGCAGCACCTCTGGGGACAACTGGAGCTCCCAGGCAATAGGAGTTGAGCCACTCCCAGTTTGGGTGGAAACCAGTATTTGATCGCATACTAATTTTGGTATTTCTGTACGGATTTGAGTTTTAAAAAAACCAACCAATCAATCCTCAAAGCTGTGAAACTCTGCTTAGTGTTGGCTTTGTCTTGAACGGTTTTCTAAAACTCTGCCTGGTGAAAGAAATAATAAAATCAAAGAAATTTTATTGAGCACAGAGAGTTCTTGGCAATACTGCACCATAATTGACAAAATCATCTTTCCCTCTAGACGTTACAGAATATAGCTATCTGTCTAAAGAAAAACTGCATATTGAAGGCATAATTGACTCCAATTCTGGATGCATTCCTTATATCCATAATGGAGCTTGGAGGAACTGCCAAAGACCATCAGTTTAGATCTCTTGAGCCTACCCGTCATTTAAGATGCTGAAGACAGCTCAGATTTGTGAAGACAAAAGCTCTTTGGAGCTGAAGGATGTACGTTCTTTCACAGACGTAAGTTTTCAGGATGCCTTTGCATTTGTGTTACTGACTGGTCATCATTGTTAAGGTTCCTAACACGACCCTACAAAAACCCTATAGGTCTTCACAAGAAGCCAGCCCCTCAGAGCTGTGCTCAGATAATCTCTACGAGAGACGCCTTTTCATTCGGATGGGGC
Source organism: Dromas ardeola (assembly GCA_013398915.1). NCBI lineage: Eukaryota > Metazoa > Chordata > Aves > Charadriiformes > Dromadidae > Dromas > Dromas ardeola. The sequence continues at coordinate 99,617 of VYZM01011624.1, read as the reverse complement.
TGCCTCTCTGACTCTCCGGAGTCAGTTGCCCCAGGGAATAAAGAAGAGGCTCAAATGGACATCTCATGCATGACATTTCCAAATATTTGCATTATTCTTAACACTCAAACAAGATAAATAAATCAAGAAGGTACTTACTGTGTTTCACAAAACCTACCTCCTTAAAACATGGCGATGGGTTTCTGATTTGTTCAAGCATTGCCCACTTGACTGTTGCCTGTCGTATATTTCCATCGTATTCTCTGGAGCTCTGGGTACCGCTCGGAGTTCCTCTTGATCGTTCATAACCCGGTTCATTAAAATATGGTTCTGCTACCAGTATTAGGGATTGGACAGACACTAACACCTGTTCAGAGAAGAAATTAAATATTAAAATTGTGCCACCCGCTTGTTTTTACAAATTTACATAGTTTTGCTCACCTTATATGCAAAACCACTTCTCTGGCAAAGTACTGACATTTGTAATACAGGCTACTTGCAAGTAGGGAATGTCTGTGCTTTTAAACTAAAACCACTACTACACATAAAAACCGTAAGTCCTACAACTGTGTATTTAGCTTAAACACTGAGAAAACGAAAAGATAAAAATAACATACCCCCAAATATAAGTAAAAGAAAATGTTTAAAGGAAGAAATGTCTGATTGCAGCCTTTTGGGAAAGAAAGTGTATTTGTCAAGTTCTCAGTCAACAATTCTTGAACTTTTCCTGTGGCTGAGCTTACTCGTTCTTCTGATTCTGAACTAGATGGAAAAGAAACAAGGGAGGCGAAATGCAAACCACTGGAATTAATCTTGGTATACAAGCTCTCCCATTTTTTCTTTCAAATGCATTCAATTGATTTAGGTATGTTTTTAGCCCGTTAGTTTCAGATTTTACATAAAACATGGTGTGTCATATGCCATTAAAACAAAACTTCAGTGTTTCTCTCGAGACTAGAAAAAAAATGTTTTCAGTACTATAGCACCAAAGCACCAACTATTCAGTGATAAGGAAATGACAATTTTGCCCCTTTCAATTTTATTATCAAGTACACACGGGAATAGATGCAGACATACATACATGGCATTTAACTATATGTCCAAGTATTTAAAAATATAAACCAGAATTAAATAGGGCACTTTGGAATCCAAATGTATATGTACTACATATTCCTGATTTGATGGCTTGCTAATTTTTCCAGTATTAGTGTGTTTGGCCCTGTCAGCCTGTTGTTGCACTGAATCAAAACTATGTTACGTGCAAAACCATTGTTATGTAGGTATAAAAACGTAAGGTGTTTTTTTTTTTTTTTTTTTCATTTACCTCATTAAATGATGGTTAGGTTTTTCTTATGTACTTAGGACCAAGTCCAGCAAGAACTTTAGGAATTACAATTCTGTGACACAAACGTAGTTCCAGAACTATAAAGAATTCAACAAAGGTGATTTGAACACTTACATTTCCTCAAATATTGAAAAACTGATGATATGTTACATGCCTAAGAACGGCATTTCCAGCACCTGGCATACTTAGGTGCAAGACCTCCACTGCAGTAGGTTAAAAATGTCAGGGCAGCTCTTTCTGGAACTGACTCTCCTCCCACCCTAGATACAATATAAAGCTTGGAGCCATCCCCTAATTTCGCAGCCCAGTTGGTGAATTTGGATACGGATGACAACAGTCCACCTTTTTCTTGGAACGTGCAGAATGTACAGCTCCCAGCACACAGATACCCCGACAGCGACAGTTCAAGGCTTTGGTTCTTTCACAGGGCAGTGCCCCAAGAAGGAGGTAGTTGCGCTCTCTGCGTAAACATGGTGTGGTCTCAGAGTTTCTCTGGTAGCAATGCCAGCACAAAGGCGTCCCAGCTTGCCAAACTCTCTGCGACGTGTACTCACTCCATCGACACAACACCAAACCAGTAACTCGTATCAAAGCCACAGCCCAAGAATCAGCTGAATGACCCAGGTTCGTCTCAGTCCCACCACCACCTCACAGAAACACACCCTTGTTGCTTTTGGTGCCATGACACCCTCTTTGTAGTTGCGTAGTTGCTGTGCTTTGACTATAGCACAGAAGGGCAATCTCAGGCAGCTCAGTCTTTATCCTGATGGATAAGGTAGGTGGCCGTGCAGTGGGAAATGGGAACTAGAATCCTCCTTTGGGCCGAGAAGGAAAATTAGACAAGTTTTTCTGTTTCCCAGCAGGTGCTCCAGCTGGCTGCTGTTACACAGCATAGCATGCGCCATCACATTGTCTCCCGCGCCTGCCACGCATTCATCTAGAAGCGGCCATGGCTGTTTTGTGTCACACTTAAAAATTTACATGTAGATAAATGCATTAAAATATACAGAATGTGCCTCGCAAATCAGGTTCCAGCAAGAAAATGGCCACTTGTGACACTAAAAAAGGCAGAATATTAATGCAAATGTGCTAAGACAAGGATAGGAGTACTTCAGGTACCTAAGGTGTTTTGGTAATCTGTGGCCTTTACATGTGTCTGAAGTAGTTGGGTTTTGCTTTTTTAAATTTTATATTTTAGAGATATATGTATTTTTAAATAGCTATGGTAGAGAAATTTGACACTATGCACCATTGTACTTTCTTGGCCTTAATAAAGAGTTGTTTCTTTGAATTATAATTGTAATGAATCAGAAACTCTAAACTGATCTTCCAGATTCATTTGGGTTATAAAAGTTAATTTCTGAAGTATTTTGGGTGGTCTGACAATAGTTTCATCTTTAAGCCAGAAAAAACATGTATGGCTTAATTCTTTCCAAGCAATTTAGCTAGTCCTACAGCTGTTTTCCATTTAAAAGCTACAAAGTGTTTTTCTCCCCGCATGGCGGGAACTTTTTCCAACAGTTTTCTTACTATTTTCAAAATGATACCCTAAAAAACTTTAAAATTTGAAACTTAAATGCTGCGTGAGATTTCTAACAATCAAATCTAACACTTTAATCTAAAAAAAAAAAACCAAAAAAAAAACCAAACTTCAGTGAAAATAAGACTCCATACTACTTGCACCTTTCTACACTGATTTTATTGTTAAAGAGTCCAAAATTTCAGTTCATCTCTTGATTAAGAAGTTGTATCTTGGGAAAGTGACACTGTGTAAGGAACCACAACTTAGATTTCCAAATCATAATTGTCCCTTGAGGGAAAAGAGAACATTAATACCTCCAAGGATGGAAATTCCACAATTTCTCTTGGACAACTGTCCTAGTGTTTGATCACCGTCATAGCGAAAAAGTTTTTCCTAATATTTAATCAAAATTTCCCGTGTCCCATCTTGTGTCAACTGGTACTTGTCCTAGTGCTCTGCATCTGTAAGAGGTGTCTGGCTCCACCTTCTCTCTACCTTCCCCATTTAGGTATTGAAGACAGCAGTAAGATCTCTTTGCCATTTCACCCACTTATAATGCACGTCTCACCGATGTGGCTACAAGGGTACTGCCTGGGCCTGCATCAGAGGTCTTGCTGAAGTCAAAGTAAGCTACATCCACTGCTCTCCCCTTGTGCAGCGCCAGGCACCTCACTGTAGAAGGCAACCAGGTTAGACGTGCTATCCGCCCCCAGTAAAGCCACACTGGCCGTTCTCAGTCACTTTCTTGTCTTCCGTTTGCTTGAAAATAGCTTCCAGGAGGATTTGCTCCATAATCTTCCCAAGGGGTCAGGTGGTGCTGACCAGCCTGCACCTCCTTCTTGCCCGATTTGATGCTGGGTGTGAGATTTGCCAGGAAGCTGCCTTGATTGTTCTGACCTTTCAAAGACGAGAGGTAGTGGCTTGGCAATGACATTGGCTGGCTCCCTCAGCACCCCCCCGCTGATACATGAGATTTTAGTTCCATGAACCTGTGGGTCCAATCAGCTTGAATACTGTGGGTAATTCCTCATTCTCACAGACCTTCCTAGTGAGGGCTCAGGGACGCGGGAAAGCAAACCTTACCCCTGAAGAGTGAGGCAGAGATGAGCCCTGCCTTTGCTATGTCCTTGTCAGCAGGTTCCCTGCCCCACTGAGCAGCAGGAAAGCCTAAGGAAAATGTTTAAGAAGCCCTTCTTGTTGCTCTTTATATCCCTTGCCATTTTCAATATCAGCTGAGCTTTGGTTTTCATAATTTCTCTCCTGAATAGCCAATGCCTTTATTTCTAAAGAGGAGCCCATCCCCTCCTTCCACCTCCTGCGTACTTTCTTTTTGCAGTTGAGCTTAGGCAGGAGGTCCTTGTTTACCCACGCGGGTCTTCGGCCACTCTTGCCCTACTTCCACACACTGGAATAGACCATTCCTGAACTTTTAGGAGACTGGTCAACCAGCTCTCCAAGGCTGATTCCTGAACAAGCTGAAATCTGTTCTGCTGCAGGCCAGGGCTGTTTATTATACTATGCTGAAACAGAAACTTTGCTAAAAGACTTTCAGGATTTGGAACAGAAAACGTACCTTGTGCTACACAAGAATTCCTCCAAGGAAGGAATAAATTCAGAAAGCACCATAGGAAATAAGCCATTGCAAGCTTTACTTTTATTTAATGTATGTGCTTATTAGTCAGTGCGTTTCTATGATACAAAGCTGAAAATGATAAAGAATGTATGTCCTAATAAATTTAAGTCTAATTTAACACTAATTGTTATTGAACACAGTATACCTACGCTTTAACTCCCTTCAGCTTTAGTCTTCTATTCAGCTTACTTGTAGACTTTGAAGGACTACCTTTACAGATCTCACTAGTATACTTCACTTTCTCATCTCTCACCACGTGAAGCCTGCTCTGTCTTCACCAGAAATAGCTTGTGATAGAGCGTTCCAGAAGCTGATGCCATGTTCCAGTCTTTTTTTTAAAATAAAATATTTGAAATCTTCCAAGCAAAGTCCAGGCAGTGCAGGAACGAGCTGCACACATGAACAGCCACTCTTCAAGACAAGACCAATAGAAATATCAGTTGGAAGGAGCACTTTGAAGAACTTGTCTACTGTACGGTCTTTCTCTTCTAGTGTTCCAAGGACATTTTCTGGACTTTTGTCTTATTTATGCTTATTTAAGAAGATTCTGGTTTAAAAGCACTAGAAAAAGAATCCTTAGGACTGACAGAGCACTCACTACTCCTGAATAACATCTACTGAAGAGAAAGAAGAAATGCTTACCTGCAAAAAACTTGATGTTTGGGGATTCCATTTCTCTTCTGGCCTCCCGTGCCATGTGTTAAGTATACTTAAACACACCTGAAAAGGTGACATTATTAATACCACAGACAAATATTATGAGAAAATTGTTCTACTTGGGCAGAACAAAATGTTAACATTATGTTTAATTTTTTTTGACAAACTTTTGTATAACTGCATTCTAAAAAACAAATTTGTTTCCTATGAAACTCATTTGGGATGAAAGGAGATAAAAATAATGTGGGTAAGCAAGAACAGCGTGTTAATAAACGAACAAAGTAAGGTCGATTACTTTTCTTCAAGGAAAACCTATGTGTTCTAGTGGCTCCAAAAATAAATGAATCATGAATACTATCTGATTGTCGACTTTCCTCTTTAAATACTGTTCTAACACTTACTGTTGTGGGGTTTAAAGACAATCGTTCTGCCTAAGTATGTGAAAGGTGGTTTCTGTCACATAAACTATCAAGGAATTGAAAACATTCATTAACTTTTATGACTGATCTGGACTTTAGGGAAGTCTACGGAGTTCTTGAACCTTATCACAAAATGGAACAATCAAAGAAAGGGAACACAGAGAGAAAATAACCAGAAGAAATTTAGAGGCAAGTATTTGCCAGGACTTAATGTGTGTTAGGCAAAGAAAAAAAAGGAGATGAAGTCTCCAGTGTGAATTACATTCTGTGTCCATGTTAAGAGAAAACTCCGTGTCTAGTACTGGAAAGGAGTCTTACAGCTTGTGAAAATAGGGAGCACAGGGAACCCATGAACGATAGTGGAATAAGGGAAAAATGTTTGCCTATGGATTACATGTTTACACATACACACACACAAAAAAAAAAAGGCTGAAGGAGTGCCACAGTGCTACAGCCAAAGCTACTCTGTGGGTCTGTGCTTTGGTGGAGACGTACACATCGCCATCTCTATGGCTCTGCGGAGAATTTAATGTGTGCTTATTTTTATTCCAAACAGAAGTTGCATCTCCCTGATACGCACTTGACTTTTGTTAGCTTTTTGGAGCCTTTACAATGAGCCACAATGTACCAAGGAGATGGGGAAGGGAAAGGGGAAAGCTTAACTTTTAATATTATTTCAAAAAGCTTTACTATTTTTTGAGAAAACTGTCATTAAGTCAATACTTTAGAGTTACATTTTTTTAAATAAAGGATACCGAGATTAAGGAAAGCCTTTATCTTCCCTCAAAAAAAGGCACTTCTGTATGGAAAGAGAGAGACAGGGCACTTGGCAAACACATTCAGTTGTAGCTGATATGAAGCATGCTTTGTCCATGGAAAGGATCCTGGGTATTTCAGCTAGGCAAAATAGATTTCTTCCTGGTTAATTTGGCAGAGAAGATGGAAAAGAACATTTTTCTAGGTCCAAATTACTTCCTTTTTGCGCAATCCAGCTCATAAAGGCTTTAAAAAATCTCCAAGACTATTCAGAAAGGAGATCATTCCCATTGGAAACTGTTAAATCACTCTTCATTTCAGTTTGAAGACCAGTTTTAACCAGCTTCCTGCAGTATGTTTGGAGCGGCTGATCATTTGATTGTAACAAAGTTGACCTACCTTGCCATCATTGTAGAGGTTGGGGTTAAATCTCACGCTGTGGCCTCCAGTTGTTTCCAGATTCACAAGCGGAGGGGAATTAGGATAGTCTTGTGGAAAATATACATCAAATTCAAAGCAACCATTTGCGTAAGGGGTGTCTGCAGGACCAGTAATGAGAACCTACCATTTTAAAAAAAAAAAATAATAAAAAAAAATGCCAGTTTTCAAAAAAACCCCTTATATTTGCCAAGCAGTTGAGATTTTTCTAAGTTATATGAAGCATTTTATTTCCACATCATAATCATATGCAGGCTGTCAGTCTGTTCATTTTGATACTCTGGGTAAGTGAAGCTCTGCTAATTTTCATTTCTCCAGATTATAAATGGAAAACAACACAGAAGGAGCTAAAACTCTACCCCCTATTGGATGCTATTAATAGGACTTTTCTTCAAACTTCAGGTCCAAACTTCTCCACAGCTACTGCTTTTAATCGACTTAGATGGTCGTGTGCAAAGATACACTTTGACACCATAACGGAGTAACAAAAGTAAACTTTTCCCTTCAGAGCAGGTGAAGAAGAATGAACCTTGTTCTGTGACATCTCCTTGGCCAACAGAGCACTCCTGGGGTAGATGGACTCTCCCTGCCCCCTGCCAAGCTATTGAGAAATCGGGATCAGACTGAAATACTACTACTTATGTTACAGTTTGGACAGCAATTAAAGTACGCATGAAACACTTCTGTTTTTTCCTAAGATTTAAGGCACCTTCTTAAACATTTATCTGCCAAGCTGAAAGAGGGAAATAAAAATAACTTTGCTTCTTTACCTTCATAATGTCAAGCCGCTCCTCATCACAGCGTACAAAAACGCTGGATGAAGATGAGAGAGGCAGCGATGTTGAAAGAGTCACAGCTTCTTGAGCAAGACGTCGGGCTCTGGCAGCACTGTTGGCGTCACTTGCATTTTTTACCTGAGACATGTAGTGGTAATTTACTTTAAAAACCAATTTTCCGTCATCATCTTCAGAAACCATTTCAAACGTATCTAGAAGAAAAGAAAATTTTAATGCATCAGGACAATAGTGAAGTTAATAATGGATTAGGTCTTGGATACAGATTTAAGTATTTTTATCAGGAAAGTTTAATTTGCATTATATTACTGCAAAAAATACGTATTTTTTGAGTTAACTTTGTGAGAAAACAAAGCATTAACATGGGTCAAATTAATTTCTGCAGCAAATTTACAAGCTTTCAAGTGCAAGTTGTGAAACGTACACCATTTCTGATTTGGAAGGCTACCAGCCTCTCCAGACCGGGAAACTAATGGTACTTATGAATACATAATAATGCTAATAAGGGAATCAGTGTGAAGCAGAGTGCCAACAGTAGTCACTTGTGTGGTGGCTGCAATGTTATTAAAGAACCATAAAAAATTACAGTGCAGCTAGTTTTCTTTAATCACTTACTACGCAAAATCTGCTTGGCTTGGCTGCCAGGGTGAAAAGCTACCACTGCAAACTTGCCTACCTCCTAGTCTTGGCATTCGCTCCCAACATTTGTGAGGAAAAACCCTTACAAAGACAACAGCAAAGAAATGCTATTGCAAATGCTGTCACTGCAACTCAAAAAATAGTCACAGAACGTGTTTTTGCAGGAATTTTATAGCTCTGTCTGGATGAGATACTATTTGTTTTTGATGAATTTTTTTTTTTAACATGTTCCCTTTATGGCCAAATTAAGCACCGATTCCCATCACATTTTCGCAATACAACATATTGCACTCCACAAAAGGACACAATGAAGTTATACTACAGTTTCATTTCAAAAAACACATTTTAATCTGAATTCTAGTCCATTTAAAAAATAAAAGCTACATTAATAAACATATATAGAGAGTCATATACGAGTTTTAAAAAAAATCTACTAACATTTCAATATGCTTTGAGGACTGAAAGACTCACAAATCATTACTGGAATGAAAACATGAGTATCATCATTGAATTAATCTGATCCCTTGAATTAATTTAGTGTATGCTTAAAACATTTCTTATTAGTTCAAACAGTGCATTAGTTGTTAACCGAAAATACACACATAATTTTCCATATATGAAAAGTGTCAGTAGTCACATACGTAAAACAGTTGGTAACTTTCTAAAATAATTAGGGATTCAAGGCATCAGACTGCGTATTTCTTAGGTATCTCCTTTCTAAGAGACAAATATTCACACTTCTCAACCTACCAAACTGGAGTTTTTTCATGACAGCCACATACTTTTCTTCAAGAGACCGTAAAACAGACAAAGGCTTGGGCTTCACTGCAGCCTTTTTGGAGTATTCAGCCATCTTCTTTTCTGTTGCATAAAACGTGATGATTACTTGTAGTTAACCGTGTATTTTTGAGACAAGTACAGCAAGCACTTGGGGATTATTTCACTTGAAATGACGTTTTATGGTGACACTGTTTGCAGAGAAGTCTGAAAACAAGATCTTTCACAACATACAAATCTTTTTTTCTCACTACTACATATTTCATTATCTGAACAGCTCAAAGTAAGTAAAGATTGTTATCTCAGAAATAATTCTTGACTTCTGCTGCTATGAATGTTCTTTTGTTGTTTCTTCTGATTTTTTTTTTTTTTTAAATTTAAAGTAGGAAGTATGACATACACTTTAGTGGATAGATGTTCACACATGTATTCTCGATGCATTCTCCAAAATCAGGAGCTGGTTATACACGCCTTTTTAAAATCCACTCCCCTGATTAAGCTACTTAATCTTTAGGTTTTTTTACTGGACAACCAGATGGTCCTTTGAACGTCTGCAGGTTCAACCCATGAGTTAGACTTTTGTTCTGCGTTCATCTAGTTAAGAGTTAATCTAATGCATAAGATTTAGTTTTAACAGCAAAGGCTTTACTATTAAAGGTCATGTATGTTGTCATCTGCCAAAAAAAAAAAAAGGTGCTACAATATTTTGATATTTTGCTGAAAGTTGTCAGATGTACTCCCACCTCCTTGAATTATTCTATTTCCTGATTGAAACATTTGTGAATACCACAAGGTCCCATCTGCCTTTGAAAATGTAGTCAGTGGTAGGGGGAAGGAAGGAAACATTTTTTCTTGCTGTTAAGCTATTTAATAAGCTACCTGTTAATGAATGTATTACAAATAAACACTATACAATATTTATAAAAGTATTTCTATTTTACCTTGGTTTGCTTGACGCAAACTGGTGGTAGCAGCATAAACTATCTCCGCAGTCTTTTGGATGTCTGGTACCAAAAGCGTCAGTCCCTCTGGTTCTTGATCAGAAGTATCTGGTTTTACTCCTGCTTTAGCTTTGTCTTTTTTAGACCTGTTTTTGGCAAAGAAACAGGATATACCATGAAGGAATGTTTTCAACCAGTCATACAGTACTCAGCATTATTTGTCATCAGGGACAAATACTAAAGATTAAAGATCAAGATTAAAACAAGTCTTCTGAAGTGGGATGTCTCTGTGTATCTCCAGGTTCATCACCGAATGCAGCAATCAACTGTGACAGTACTGAACATACAGTCTTGATTTGACAAACAGAAGTACATCTGATATGAAGAGTAAAAGTATGTATACAAAGCCAGTGATGCCAGTATACGAGTTTCTGCTTCAACCATTTACTACTTTTGGTTGTTACACACCTGCATGTTGACCTTACATTTGCACATTTTCAAAAAATATTAGAAAAGCCAAAAATCAGCATAAAAAACATCATGTCATGAACGTGCACTTCATCCACCCGTGTAGATCCCAGGCAAAAATCGAGTCCTAAATAGGTAATACAGAACTCTTTCCTATTCCACAATGCACTAGCCATTCTTTATAATACGCTGACAATAAAACACTAGGAAAACTCAAGCAAAAATTCCCAATATGTCTATGAACTACAACCTCGGCATCGCAAGAGTGCGGGTCAAAAAGGAAGTTTGTGTGTCTCTGCAGTTCTCTTCCGGGCTATAAATTTGAGACCTTTTATGTCAATAAACAGTTTAACGTAACATCGTTTTAAAAGTCTTACAAATATAGAAGGTGCCTATATTATATTGGCTGTTTATATTCAATGTATTGCAAATTAAAAAGTCAATTTAAACACCTGAAATTTTCATAATGAAATAATTTGAAAATACAGTAATGCCATTGTTTGATAGAAACTAGCTGCCTAGTAATTTAAGATATATTTAAATATTGTTATTCTGATAATCCAGTCTTTACTAGAATATATATTCAATTTTTGAAATTAAGACGTATTTGATAACACTGTAACCTAAATGTATATATTTAAAAGCTACTACGTTTTAAGAGCTAGCATAAATTTACACTGTTATCTTACTTGAGAGATCTTAATGCTAACAGCTCCCAAATTATTTTACTGTTGTTTCTGTATGTTTTTTATTTTAATAGCATTTGTTCATTTTAAGAGCCAAACAAGTCCAAAAGCCAAGAAGCACTGGTTTTCTCTTTCCCACTACCATACCTAGAAGCAAAACGGAAAGCTATCTACACAAGAAAAATTAGCAGTTTAATGCTCTGATGTCCCAAACGTATTTTAGCAACTATCAAATACTATATCCTTTCTGTATTTTAATCTAGACTGAAATGATGCATAAGGAGTGTGTAACCTATTCAACAGAGGTAGTTACAGTAATACTGAAAGTCTTTGTACTGTACCTAATCAAATGAGAATATCCCTAGAGTGCATTAATAACAAAATTCATTACTGCAGCACGGTAAGTCTTCTCTGTTCCAGAATTACTCCAAAAGGACATTAGCCCATTGTTGGCTTCGAGCAATTCTGAGCTTTCAGGTGCTCAAAGTCAGGAGGAAAGCATCAGAGCCAAACAGTGTCGTTCAAAGATGATTTTTTAGTCCCCAAACCTGTATCTTCGTGTCATCTGACATGGTATTACTTAGTGTGCACATGAAAAAGCAGCCTGGTGACCACTCTACCATTTGTGAGCATGTGTAACAAGCGCAAACAAAATTCTTAGTTGAGAAAACGTCATCCTTCCTTCTTAGTATCATCTCCACTTTTATACTGCTGCTGCAGTCCTGCCTGGGTTCAGAGCCGCAGCGAGCTCCCTCCAAGCTGTGTGTGATACACAAGTGTTTCAGAGGGACAAGTCGAGTCCCAGCTTGAGAGAGGCAGTTGCTGGGAATTACAAGGCTCTCCCACAAAAAATATGAATGAGAAAACGAAATATCAAAATTAAAGTGATAAAACCGGCAAGATCCTTCCCCTACGCTCTAGCAGCCTGCATATAAATTTAGGTATGCAAATAAACTAACAGTATTAATCAAACTCCTGAGCTCTAACTATATGGTATTCCAAAGAAACATGAAAACCAATAATACTCATAAATAATAAACTGAGGTCAAATATATAATCCATTTTCTCTATTTTTAGAAACATTTAAATGTCTATGTTATACTGTACATTTCTTTCTGCCAAGATTACGCATATGAAGCCAAATTTAATGCAGTTATTTAATAAAGGCCAAACCTTTAACTAATTGTTACAATTTTCAGAGGGGAGGAGGAGCCAAATATTTAATTTAGACTTGGAAACTTCCCTATAAAGTTTTTCAACTATTGAAGAAAAAGCAGACAAAATCATGTCAACTCATATTTAAAGGGATGACAGTCACTAATGTATTTGCTAGAAGAGACAGCAGTGTACATGCTAATAATTTAAGCCATTAATTTAGCTTGTGCTAGAAGATGACAGCCTTCTCTTCACGCTGTGCTAAATGAATAATGAATGATACGCTCCCAAGGCAACTTTAATTTCTAAAGCCAATACTGATACTTACTGACCCATGCCTGACACTTAAGAGGTAAACGTGCTGATACGGAATGATACCTTTATCAAAGTATTCACAACATAAAGCCAATGAACCATTCAGCCCCTCTGTACTACCGAGATGGAGCTTATAGCGGAATTCTGCTCAGCTTTATACTGACGCTCACTGTGTTGGGCTGGAACTGCCATAGGTTTGCAACCGTGGTATCACTCAGCCCTCACAGCCCCCCACCTTCTGCGGGTTCCCACAGGTACCAAGCAGAAGTTCGTTCCTTCCAGTAGTTCACAGATTCTTAAACTGATCTCCTCAAATCAGGCAAAAGGAGGACGGGACCGTGCCTTTGCAAGTAACCACTGGTGAAAGCAAGTAACCTCCTCTGAGATGGCTCCACACACTCCTCCCTGGGGCTTCGAGAACTGTATTTACAGACTCTAAGCTGAAGCATCCCAAACCAGCAAAGGCTGCAGGACTGCTCTCTGCAGCCAACCGTTGGCTCCGAACGCCAGCTTGAGAGTGCAGCAAGAGAGAAACCAACAGTTGTTTCGTCTTTTAAAGAAAAATAAATTTAAACAAATTAGGCCTCAATTCTTGGGACACAATTATAAAGAAATTTTTTTGTTTGCAAAATGTACCGTTTCCACATAGAAGTTCTGCAAAATAACAGTGAAGGCAGTGAAAAGCCGTAGCAGGGAAAACGGCTCAGGCCTACAAGGTTGTATTCTAGCATCCCCGTGCAACAGAAAAACATCCAGGTCCTAACTGCAATGTGACAGGCAGGGCTGATACATTCAGCCAACCTTGGAACTGGCAGGATTAACCCTTAGTGGCAACACTGACAAACGACAGAAGCGTGAAGATGAGAGAATTCAGATCTCCCTCAAGCAGTTATCATGGGGGTGGCCAGGGTGATGTGGAAAGGTAAAGCATAGTTAAGAATTTTAGACACAGGCTTGCTATATACATCATGCAAATAAGCCATCAGCTTATTTTGTCAAATTTAACAATTTGCCATGAAGCTCACCTAGCAGATGGTGGGTCAGATGAGCCTGCTTTGCTACACAGCAGCAGCTCTCTGCAGCAGAGGGCTCAGCCTTCACAGCAAACAAATGCCTCAAATTCAGCCCTTGTGGCAACCCACTGCACAAGCCTGACCACTCTCAAATTAGGCATGGCTTTTGACTCCCCAGCAGTCCAACAAACAGTCGTGAGAAACCATCTCATACCCAAATGTCTTCTCCATTATCCAGAATTTTCCCAATTTTCCAACAGACTATTATGGCCTTTTAAAGTAAACGAAATCAAATGCTCACTGGAATGCAAACCCAGAAATGTTCCCCCTCAAATTCTGGATCCAAGTGGAGACTCTTGCTCCAACACGGAGATGGCGTTTGGTAGACATGCAAGTAGAACTGCTGTTCAGATAAAGGAAGGTTTTATCTTAGAAAGCGGATGCCATAATCATGTTGTTGTTCTGGCATTTGACCTAAAAGGGGCAGCAGATTGTCCCACTGAAGAAATTCATGCCAACGCTTGCTTATATTGCTGGCAAACCTTCAACTAAAATGCTGAGAATTAAAACCTTCCACCCCAATGATTCCAGACTGTGCAGGCTGTTGGTGTTTTCATTCTTGTCTATATACTGCTTTAAAGACAAGCAGTATTATGCTTAAATCAACCAGTGAAAGACAAGATTTCTTTTTGTGCTGATATATCAAAGTAATAGAAGAAAATTGTACAGATAACGTAACTGAGCCAACCATGGAAATTTTATCAAATTCATCAATTATTAAAATATTACCAACTGTGCTTCTAGAATTGTCCTTAGTTTTCAGATCCTAAGCTGACACTGAAGAACTAGTCATACCGTATTTTGTTTTTCCAAGTTGAAAAGAGCTTATGACTAGTAGTCATATGCCATTCTCACAAAGAGACTTGTATACTTCAAACTGGGCAAGCGACATAGGAAGATACAGGTTTCCATGCCCATTCAATCTGAGGCTAACAGATGATTGGACTAGCAAGAAAAGTAATTGTGGTGGAGAAAGTTATACATACATCTATACTGAAAATGGATTACACAGATGCCAAATATATTTTCTTTTCTATTTTAAGAATATTACATACACTATGATCTATATAATACTGCCAGCAAGCACAAGCTGATATTTTCTCAGAGGATGCTGGAAGACCCGAAAGCCTGGCATGGGTGGCTCCAGGGCATTTGTTTGTAATTTCACATCATCTTTAGCACACCAGCTCACCTCTGATGCCTGTGCTAATGGACAAACTGTCGTAAATCACAGATACATGGAAACATGATTTTCATCTGTCAAAAATTTTCAACCATCTCTAAACAGCTAGGGTTCTCACCACAAAAATCCCAAATCTTTTGCCTCCTGAACCTTATTCTTCCTGACAGAAGCCAAAGGGTTTTCTCCTAACCAGTTAGCCTCTGATGAAGAATCCATTGAGGAACCTGGTCCTTACTCAACGGGTAAAGCAGCACAAAAGCATACAGAAGAGAGCTGGGGTATTTCTTGTAAAAACTACCATTTGGTTTGGCCCTCCCTGATCCCATTCTCTTAGAATGGGCTTGTTCAACAGCTCCCAAGGAATGCTCTTGCCTTCAGACTGACGGCAGGAAATGCACAGTCCCGCAAACAAAAGATTTACCTCACTGACGAGGGAAAAAATGAGAGAGATCTGAAGCTCCTAGATTCTTGAGCAGCAATCCTCTTTCTGATCAGTGGGCAGTTACTGATGAAAAGAGAAGAGTATGCAAACCTACCAGCTTCTTTGTGTCATAGAAAAAAAAAAATCCTTGTAAATAGTATAGTAAAATAGAATATATACATATAAACAGAAATTTAGATCAAACAGATGGTACGTTCTCACTCTGGACTGCAGCACCTGTTCAGATAAATACACAGAACGGAATATTCTTCCACTTCTCTATTCATAATACGTGAGTGCAAAATACAGTTTAAATGAAGGTTAGGGATGACAGAAGTGATTACCTCAGTCGGTTGGTGTAAGTATCTACACAGGTCTTCATTTTAGCCAACAAAGTCCCAACAGAAGCTTGTGACTCCAACTGTTCTTCCTCCTCTTCACTATTTTCTCCCGACAGAGGAAGCAGTAATGGTACCATTGACGTGCAGGATGCAATAGCACGGAGTAATTCTAGCAGGGCTCGGTAAAGGGGAACATGCCGGGCCATATCCAAAACTAAGAGAGAAAAACAGTTTACAAAAATTACTACAGTTAAAGAAGACCCTTCCACTCTAAGTACAGATGTTTCATATAGAAAAGCTAGATTTTAATAAGTATGAAAATATTAATGACATTTAATGATAAAACACAGTATGTTACAATACCAATTTATAAGTTATATTTTAATGGACTTGTCCAGAAAAAAAATGCATAAGATACCTGGAAAAAAAAAGGTTAGCAAAAGACACAAGAGGACAAAAGTGCTAACAAGGAAGGGAACAGGATTACCACATGCTATATCCATTTCTAGTAGCTTAATATACAATCCTGGCTCAAATTGTATGCCAACAGTAATTGCAAAAAAATACCTATGGAGGAAAGATTGTAACCTATGGTGTAGCAGGGTAGCCTCTGCTGATTCTAATAGCATAAGCATTAATAAAGACAGACTTTCACATCACCCACTATTTATAGTTATCTTCACCTTTGGGAAAATTTGCCTGCATTATTGCAGTAATATTTATGATCATGAAATAAATGAAGTTATCTACTAAGAAGTCTAGCTTGCTGCTTCTCACGGAGAAAGTAACATTTTAAAAATCAATACACATTCTTCAGAGCATGCAAAGGCTCTGATGAAGATACAATTTTTTCTGCATACATATGGACCACAGAACAGTAAAGATTATTAACAATACACATTAGGTAGGCAAAGCTCACTGTCTTAAGTGTTGCTCAGTGTGATGTATATGTATTATAGAAGTAACTGTGGGCAGAATATAGATATCAGCTGCCCTGACTAGGAAAGACAGGCAGAGACACACAATTTGATGGATTCTCTAGCACCACATTGTTTATTTTTCTTTTCCACTTGCTTGGACAAATATGTAATGGATGTCATTTCAACTGACTTTGTATCATTAACAGAAATCCTGAAAATGTAGCTATACGCAGATACTTTAACACAGCTGCTTCCTCTGTCCCTAGGACATGCTATTTTTAACCTGACTGCAGAAAAAAATTGCTCTAGTTCAAAGTATTTACAAATGACTGAGTTTATGATAAAATAAATTTATGCTTTTTCCAGCAAAAAAACCCCAACAAACAAAAAGCCCCTGACAACTCACATTAGGACAGAACAAAGCATAGAACTCTAATGTTTCATTTAGCACATCTCACCCTCTAAGCCAAAGTGTATCACAAACACCAAAACCCTTAGCTCTAAACACAGCACGATGGGACAGCATAAACAGCCAAGCCAAATTCAACAAGCAGGTTTATCCGTGTTTAAAGCTGGATTTATCTCTACCAAGAGTTCTTTGATCAACAGCTTGCTATTCATATTTGGAAACTATTACAATGGCACAAACTCTTAAGTTTGTGGAGTTCTGTTGTGTTGAACAGGAAGAAATTTTACTGAAACAAAGCATTAACCTAAATGGCTCTAAAAAAATCCTGTGTCTAAATATTCCATATATTTAAAGCAACTTCTATTGAATTTGAGCATTGGCATTAAGAAAATAACTTTAAATTATCTGTCAATTCTTACATTTTATATATATACTTTTTTTATATATTTTTTTTTTATATATATCTCCATTCCTTATTCTCAGTCCCTAGTCAACAACGAGTGCCCACAGGAAAATCCCCATCATGTGTAAAATGGCCTTAAAATAAACACGAATAGATCTGATGATGTCTGAATTTAAAGAAAAAAAAAAAAGGAAACAAAAAAGAAAAAAAAGGAGTGTGGGGGCAGAGCAGGGCAAAAGAAAGGGAGAAAGGGAGACCATAAAACCCCATAGTGTAGCCCTCACCAGAAACCACCTCCCACCCATAGTGCTAAGGATCAAGCAGTTCCTCAATTTAATCAATAGCTCTTTATTATGAAGACAGCGAGTGAAGGAGAAACATGACCTCTTAGATAACCACAGCATTTCATTTCTGGAAAGCTTTTATTTATTTATTTTAACCATGAAATATTCACGAGGCCAGAAATCCTTCATTGCTTGCTTGCCCTCTCCTTTGCTAAATGGATAGTTAAATTCAAAATTACTGTCAGGAGGGAAACTGAACTGACATAACTTTAAAATGGGAATGTTTTCCAGAAAGACAGGAGAGAATTTCTGGCCTTAGCAGATTCAACTCACTTGCGCTGCTTTGCAATTCTTCCCATGTGAAACAAATGAAAAGCATTCACTTGGTTTCAATTTAAACAATCTTTTGGGGAACAACTACCAATTTCTTTTACCTTAATGCTAGACTACTCTAAACTCAATTTTTTGATACCATTATGTGTCTTACGCTATATTTGTCCAAGGCCTTGACTAAACTTACTAAGGATTATGACACATGCAAGAGTGTTTATCTGTCCAAAATGCCAGAATTCTCCCCCATCCCCAATCTAAATCCTAAAAATGTTTATCAGGACTGGATATCTGGAGAAGTATCAGGAAAAACTTGCTGTAAAGAACTCAAAATTGACAATTTTCTGTTTATTACCTTTATTTGGCAGTTCATCTGCTCGTCCCTATTTTTCTTTCAGTTGAAAGAGAAGCCAAACTGACTACAGTATACGCTTTCTGCAGACACAGCTCTGCTTTCTGAGATAGGTTGAGAAGACTTGAGCATTTTTTTAATCTCTATATTTACATGTAATTAGATGTTCCAAATTGGATAATGCTCTATTTTGAAGAGACTGTGTTCAAGCCACTAGGACTACAAGACACTCCTTTGTAAAAATAACCCCCTGGCCCAGATCTACTGCTTGCTGACCTGCCCATCTCCTCCTGGCGTGGCCGGCTGCAGCTACAGATGTCCTAACAGCACCTTTCTGGACTGACAGAGGCTTAGCAAGTCCAGCAGTGTTCAAACTAGAGCCTCAACGTTCAGGCTGCACCACTCAGACTCCACCATCATCTTTACTGCTTTTAGCGTTGGCAGCATATTTAGTTAGTTGGGATTTATGATAGATTTCTTCCCTTTAGATATCATTATATATATTTCAGGAAAGTATTTCAGAAATAGAAATGATACAGCTTTGTAAAAAAAAGTATTTAGATCCCGTAGCAAAACCCTTTAAAGGAATTCAATGAAGATAATAAAAACACGAAGAAAAATATCAAATACAAATCTTCAAATTAACAAATCCTATTTCCATCAAATAGAAGCAGTGGTACCGTCAGCCTATCTTCATCGCATACAGGTATCTTAGCAACTAAGACGCCAGCAATTTGGATTTTAGCAAATATAAACTTCAACGGAGAACAAGCGTCAAATGTAATCCACTGCTTTCTTCAAAGTATGCTATTCCTTGGGAACATGCCCAACTTTTTTTTGCCTGACTGAATTGGGCAATACAGGCGTAGCATAACATTTTACTCAAATTAAATAAGGTAGCTTCTTGTGTAGAAAAGAAAATCCAACACATCACAAAATAGAAACAAATACTTTTTCTCATAGCAGAGCTATAATTTGAAAACATTAGCACATCTTAAATATGTCAGAATTTTTTTATATGGGTACTTCAGTTGTATGAGAAGGCACTAACAACATTTGATTTATATGGACATGCTCATAAGCACACTAAACTACAAATACACAGCATTCCTAAGAAAATGAAAACGGGAGATTAAGATTCTTGGCTTTGTAAAAATGACAGATGGATATATTATCTGGGATTCTCTGTTATCCCAAAGTCAAAAACGTTATTAAATAATGACAAACACCTTTTCCAAACAGCTCCATTTGCTGCCCTCAGACTCCCACGCTGCGTATGCCTGGACCGTGCTGTTAGGCACACGCAAACTGTGGGGTCTTTCACATCTGTCCATTTTTGTGCTCTCGGTGCATCCTGATTCTGTGGGGCAGTTGAATTGCTGAGAAAGGTCCAACCCCCAGCACCAGGGACCAGTTCAGAAGCTCCCCCTTGTTGACCCTCAAACAGAATGCTGCCCGAGAGAGCCTATCTGGACTTTTGCTAGGTTTCCTGACTGTTTCTTCAAATGAATACTATATGCCACATACTTACATCAAAAGAGAGGTAAAGATTAAATTATTTTATTACTGGACTCAGAGCAAGGGTTTGTACTCAGTTTTTATCCTGCTTCCTTATCTGCTTTAAACAGGGCTGGCAGGACAGGGTTGCCTGGTGACAACAGCGCTGTCTCAGAGGAAGCTCCAAAACTGCTGCCTGGACCGTGGCTTTTGCTCCGCCTGACCCAGCCTGCTTCCCCTGCGAGCTTCCTATGCGCTTCTCAACTTGCAGTCAGCAAATACACACCAAGGTCTCACCTTTTGTCTATACCAGCAGTCTAACAGTTCAACCAGTGGAGCAAGAAGCAGAGCACAAGCTAAAAAATGCTGCTGGACCTAGAGCATAAGCAGCCAGCTGCAGGACACTTGTAAAACAGCCCCTTGGCTGGTGGCCGGGAGGCGGCTGTGACAGCCCAGGGCGTGGGAGCAGGACTGGGCGGCGACAGAGAGCAGCAGGGCAACACCACCACAGGGTGGGTGACAGTGCGATGACAGCTGCGCTCCTGAAGGTTGGAGTCCCAGTGCATCTTTATTACCACCTTTGTTTTATAAATTGCAGGAATTGTGAGTTCTAGAAGGATGAGTGGACACATCCAAAAAACAGGCTGATGTCTTATTGTCCTTGATAATGAGCAAGGAACTTCACTGTAGCCTTTCTGGACAACAGGCAGCATGCATATACTCATAATTCACATCAAAAAAGTGTCTCAAGTCTCAATTTATTCTGTTGCA
Source organism: Dromas ardeola (assembly GCA_013398915.1). NCBI lineage: Eukaryota > Metazoa > Chordata > Aves > Charadriiformes > Dromadidae > Dromas > Dromas ardeola. The sequence goes on along the minus strand of VYZM01011624.1, from coordinate 79,109 downwards.
TTTATGAAAAGCAGAAATCTCATCCAGGACACTGCCATTTACTAAGATAGGTAGGGATGGAAAACATCTGGAAAGCATGTTTTAATGGGATAAGGTCTCATCTCTCCCTCCCATTCCTTTGGGTAATAGAGGTCAAGTTTTACTGAAATCACTACAATTCAGTTAGCCTCTTGACACACTATTTGTAATTTAGAAAGACACTGAAGGCTAAATAGGTAAAAAATAGACATTTCATAAAACCAGATCTCCCTCATATGCTAATAACAGGCAGTTCTGATTTGGGGACTGGTGGAGGGAAAAAGAGTCTGACTGAAGTTACTTTAAGTCGTCTTAAATTTCAGAAACTGCTGAGCATCCCGTCTTTTGAAAACTGCAGTCTTCCACAAATGCCTAAAGGTCAGGAGGTATTGAGGTACTGATCACATTTTTGAAAACTTCTAGACACAGACTACTTATTCCTGGGAAACAACCGATTACCGTTCAAAGACTGTCTGTGTGACTTCAAAACATTCCAATTGCTTTCCACACACGTATTTCTCACCAATATAGATCTACTTCTTACAAAGACCTCAGGCTACCCATATGCAATTACAACCTTAATATAATGAAAAAGCATATGAGGGAAGGTAGTTTCGCAGGATCAAGGTATTACCTGAAATTGCATATATATCTGTAACATGATAATGGCCCAACTGAGTCTAATACGCCTTTGCTTTCTTTTAATATTATACAATATTCAAACAAAGAATAGCCAGACCTAATGGCCCATTAAATAGATAGTACTGAACAGCAATAAATTTTTTTTTTTCAATTCATTTAACATCCTCAGTACAACTTAACTGGCTATGAATAAGATTATAAAACTTATTTCCATTGCAAAGGATATTTAAAACGTATCACAAAGAATACGCACATTTGTTTTAAAATAAAGGCAATTATTCATGTAGCATATCCATTGTATCCAAAAATTTTCACACTTTGCAGCAGATTAAAGAAACAAATGGAGAAGAATAATTTGTAAGAAAATGATGAAAAGTGTATCTAATGTGAAGGCCTTCCCACCATGTTTCTCACTGTGACCAAACTAGGAATTCCTACCCCGAAACAGCTTACAAATGTGATGTAAAATAAAACAAGAGACACTTGAGGAAAAAAAACTATGCATACCATCCCTGCTTCTCTACTACAAGAAAAGCTGTATGTAGATGCTCTCAATCTATCTCCTGTACATCATTTCTCATTTAGCAGACTCACTTCATTTCTGGACTTCTGGAATTTCTGTTATTTTAGAGGCCCACAAAAGAATGACTTTTTCAAAGTATTTTTTCTTACATGCTATTTCTTTTTACTGCTGACCAATACACGTGACTGACTTTCTGCCTTTGTTGAAAGAAAGAAGGGTGTACTGGCAGCCACAGCAGAAGGCACCACTGGAAACTCTTTCCAAATTACAGCCCGTTTATTTTTCTCTCAAAGAGATCTGCCACTGCAAACATGAGAGGGATGGTCATGAATGGACAACTAAAAGGAAATAACTGGGGGGAAAAAAAAAAAAAAAGGCATTCTGGAGAGAATGCGTATCTAAAACCAAAAAAAAAAATCTTGCAAATGGCTGCAAGCGTGGCTTACATTTACCAGATCAGAAGAGGGGGAAAAAACAAGTCAAAACTTGGAATGAACAAATTGACCTCTATAATCAAAGAACAAGTTGAACTAATTTTATAATTACTCTCTCATCTTCCATCCTTTCTTGCATGGGGTAGAGTTTCCAGTGACCCAACAGACTCCTTCAAATCTCATTTCTTATTTTGTTTTGGATCTATTTTTCTTCTATTTCAATGAGACTTTACATCTTCCTGGAAAGATGACTGGTTATATTTTGTTAAATATTTGTCCAGAAGCAGCCATCTAATCCTGCCTCTGTTTTAAGCCATGTGAAAGAAAACCACTGACAGTTATGTAGAGCAGCTGTGCTATAAAACTGTTCTATTCACATTATGCACAAATGCTCAAAATTTAATACAGTATATCCAAACCTCCACTGCAAAAAACCCCAAGAAAATACCTTTGTATTCCAAGATACCTATTTTTCTTTTGTAGTAATAAAGTTTAAAGGACATTGTTCTCATTAATTTAAGAAGCTAAAAGTAAAGTAAGACATTCTCACTACCACGCTACCTACTAAAAAGTTTAAGTCCAATGTTAAGATCATGACTTGCGTAACATAAACACCTGCCACTACATTCTTCTTCTTTATTTTACTTTATTTTTCCCTCTGAATAATTTAAAAGTACATCTTAAAGTCCTGTCAATTTTACACCATTTCTAAAACATGCTTAGTAATTATCGTGGACATATTTTTGATGCCTCAGTATGTTATTCACAAACCTAAACCCCATAGCCATGATTAAATTAAAGACTTCAGGATCTCATTACCATATTAAAGACTCTCAGTAGTTACAAACGCCGCTGTTCAAAAAAGCCACACAAAGGAAACACTCATTTTGTATTTTTAATTAAAACCTTCAGACACAGTCTTGTGGCCGCAGATACTGCCAAGCACGAGTGAGAAACAGTGTCTTCCCAGTAGGACCACATACCCTTTTTCTAAACATTTTAAAACCGGAGCCATTCCTCAGTCCCCCTTTACTGCATCTTTGCAAACATATGATCTATGAATGCAGTCCACGCTGCAGGCAATAGTGTCAGTTCCAAATACATCATGCTCTACTGCCTCTTGATTTTCTGTTTCAGAATCAACCCAGGGCAAGCCGCTTTTATAATAGACCTAATTAACACCCTGTGTTCTGCTCCTTATTGATAGTAAAAAAAGATTGCCTACAGAGTATTTCAAAAGCAGATCTTTTTAAGAAAACATTAGCCTTTGGGTAAAAATAAAACAAATGCTTTCTAAAAATTGTCATCTTGTAATGATTTAATTAGCTTGACTTTCTCTTCACTTCTCTTTTTAGGATTTTCAAAATACTATTTTGAGTATCAGAAAAATTGGTATCAGAAAGGACTAGTCCCCTTGCATAATGAAGCAGGAGAGGGAGGGGTTAAGCCCCCATACAGGTCACAAGTTACAAATCCTGTGTCACAGCAGTAAAACAATGCAAGGGTGGGACTCTCAATTCAACATGTACAGTGTCAGGCTCCAAGCTGATGAATATTATTGTTCAGATACAGCCTTAAAATTTTGCTCTTCTGATGTCAGCACTGATGTCAGCAGTCAAAAAAAAGCCCAACAGATCAAACATTAGAAAAGGTGAAGAGAAATTAGAAATTACTTAATGAGACTGCATTCAATCATTAGTACCACTTCAATACCATGTGAATTTTCCCTCTTTCTCAAAAATACTGGACAGAAATGGAAAAGGGATCAGAGAAAAGCGACTAAACAATCCAAGGTAGTGAATGAGGTGCTGTACTATCTGAAATGAAATAAACTAAGACTTTGCGGCCTCAGTGACTAATGAATTGTATGATGAAGTTTTTTTTTTAAATTACGAGCGGTAAAAAAAGTGAATAGAATTGGACTGATCAATACATTCAAAGGACTAGGCACACCGTTAGAAGAAATATTGTCATTTGTAAAAGAACATACACTACAGAACATATCACCGTTAAGCTTTGTAAAACCTTAGCACTAAATGCTGGGGCAGTAAACATTGTTACAGGTTCAAAAGTAGTTGGGTAAATTCATGTAAGAACAGACCATCAAGGGCTAATAAATGAGGAGACATCACCCCATGCCACCCACCAGCAATACCAGGGTCTGTGTGTCAGCCCCATTCCTATATTCTCCCATCTGTTATTGTCCACTGTTGGTGACAAAGTAATGGGTGACGTCGGTCTGTCTTGGCGTTGCTATTCTTGTAAGCATCTTCTAGGAAACTTGGGAAAAAAATAACAGTTTAACTGCAATTTAAAAGGAAAACCGTGTAGTTCAATTACAGAAGCAAAATGCCTTGCTCAAGTTAATTAGTCAGTCATCTGGAGTTAGTGTAGTAATGTGGCTCAAGGGAGCAGACCATTCCTCTTAACTATTTCTGGTTTGCTTATTTTTAAAAAAATGTTTGATTTTGGTGAAGTTAACTATTTTCAGGAAAGTTCTATTTACAAGTGAAGCTGAACAACACTTAAGAACTTGTCGCAAACGTATACAGGAATCCAGAGAAAACCTTTGCCAGAAAAAGCAGGAGGCATTCTTTCATTAGGCTGGTGTGTACAGTTGAGTAAATAGACACAACTTCCCGTATTTTGAAAGGACAGAAAAAAGAAACCCAAAAAAATATAAAAGACACAAAACCCAAACTGAGCTTTTAAAGCATAAGAAACTACTAAAACCATGCGTGGTCCCCAGTGTTGGAAATAGTACTATTTCCATGCCACACTCTAGTCCCTGATAATGGAATCCATTAGAGAGATCACTCTCTGCCATTAAATAGTGCTCCAAATAATCTTGGAAAGGTGGTCAGGTAACGAAGGGATGCTTCTTGGAGGCTACGGAGTCATCTAACACAGGGAGTGGTGGGGAGTACATCATTAAGCAAGAATAATTAATGAAAACTAAAAATGCAAAATTCTATATTCATTGGTTTTGTTTGTTTGTTTGAAAAAATGGCTCATCAGGCATCAGTGTAGAAAGGATGTGAGCAGAGCACTGCAGAGGATGTTCCTACTGCCACGGGATCCAATCCCACTGCAACTTTTAAGAATCTCTCCTCTGAAAGACCACTGGTTTTACCCAACATCAGTTCTCTAAAAGCAATAAAATAGGAAGAAACACGATTAAAGCATAAAGCTATAACCAAATCATGCTTGTATCCAAATCTAGAAAACAAGCGTGAGGAAGCATCAATGTAAAGCTACAGGATCGCTCCATATTATCCAATAAATACATAACGATATAAAGAAACGCACGGGTAAAAAAAACGATATAAAAAAAGATATGAACAAAGGTATCTCTCTCTCTCTCTCTATATATATATATATAGAGAGAGAGATACGTAAAGGCATTCAGAGAGTGCATGAGAATAAAGTTTTTTTGCCTGGTCAGGGGATGAAAAAGACTTCATTATTAACACAACTCTTTACTATGGCATTTAGCAATATAAAAAGGACCAATATTTTCTATTTGAGGTAGACATAATGAAATAAATCTAATATAAAAGGTAACACAGAAGCGTCAAATTAATCTTCCACTTAGCCAAGAAAATAAGAAAAATATTTTCTGTAGAGAAAAAAATACAAGATTTAAATACTCTGCAGACAAAACCTTTCTTGAAAAAGTAAAAATAAAACCAAAACAAATGCCTACCACCTCATGTTAAGTGTCCCAAGTGCAGGCACTTCACAGAGATGAAAGGAAAGGCATCGCTGCTCTAAGAGCATGAAGCAGGATTTTTAAAGAAGTTGATCTGGCTTTCACCATCCCTGCACTGGAGGAGGGAGTAGTGATTTCACTATTTTTGGCAGAGGAGTGGGCAAGCAGCCATCTTGAAATGGTCCTCAGTCTGAGTGTTACCCCTTCCAGCCCATAAAACAGTCACCAGTATTTTACAATAAGATGGGAATTGAAAATAAGATGGAAACCTGCCATTTCATTGCACATGCTGCAGAAATCGATGTGGAAATTCAAAATTAGGGGTTTTTTTTAAACCATTACTTCAGCAGATGGAAAAAGGCCAAGACTTGAGTCTTCTATTTTACTGTCAGACTGTCAGCAGAGGATACCAACTTTGTTACTGGAATGAAAGGATACGCGGTTCCTGTGCTTTATGGCAAACTTTCCATACGTGTAAGCACACCTACGAGATCACAATCTCAGGGGACATAAATGAGAATACCTAAGAATCTCATTCTGCCTTACATATCTAATTGGCCAAGACGGCAGAGCCCCTGTGCACACGCAAAACTGAACCTTTATCATTTTAGTGTCTTTTCTAGACAATAGTTGGTTGTTTAAATACCAAGATGGGTTTTTGGTAAACACACGAAGTGCAGGCTGAGGAGAAAAATTCAAGCCTAATAGCCTCCCTGAGTCTAAGTTAAATGAAAGGTAACCCCTTGCACTCACTGTATGTTGAAAGTGCCTTAGAGTGACAACAGCTATGTGGAAAACTTACCGACCAGTTTAACTGAGCACCACGTATGATGGGGAGAATCATCTCCATGCCCCAGACTTGTGGAATAGGAGAGTTTGCACCTTCTGTGCAACCTCATGCAAGTTCCTGCACCACTTCTTAAAATGGACCATCCCCCATTATGTTAGAGTGTAACAACAAAGACAAACTCAAAAGAAAAGAAAATATTTTTTTGCTAATGAGAGGTACTACCTTGAAGTTGTCTTCTAGAGAGAACAAGAAGATATAAACGCTAGTAAAAAAGCTAGAGTTCATGTGTTGGAATAATCTACCAGAAATTAACTCTTTCTAGACTAACTCCTTCAGCCACAGAGATCCATTTCCTTTGACTTGGACTCAATATTATGCCTACCCTCACAGTATAGTAAGAAAGGAAATACCATGAATGGAAAGTGTCTGCATACGAGTATAGGAAATGCCAGGTACATTTACAATATTTTGTTTTCAAAAACAGGAGAGAAAACAAGAAGAGAAAAGAAATAAAAGACAAGTGAGCCTGTTACTGCCTGAAATAATGAAGACCTACCACTTGACCAAAAAACCAAGACTTTCAACCGCTGAAAATGAAAGCCGTCCCCCTCACCTCAATGTTCCACTAAGTTCCCCTCCAAATGCGTGCTAAGCTACACATCTCAGCTGACAAAACTCTCTCCTGAAAGCACAGTGAGCTTTTTCTTACGTGAAGTAAAAATACCTAAAAGTAACCCAGGCACCCAGGCAATCTGCTCTGTACATGAACAGGAAGAAAGAGATTGCTAGTTTGTTTGGTCAAGAAATTTTTAGCAGCTTATCCAATTGTGCTGCCACTAATTGACAAAGTCACTAATATGTAAAAAGACAAAAAAAATTGAAAATGCATTACTTACAGTCCTTTCAGGAGCCTCATGTGTACCAACAAAACATTGTGCCCCATTAGCAGTTACTGTATCTTCAGCAACAAGGACCAGGAAGCATGAGAGTTAAAAAAAGGGAAAGAAGTGGATCGTACATTTCTGCGATACGCTATGGAACCACAGGACATCTAGTATGGTGTCACATTCTCCTCTCATGTCACGTTCTTTTCTCAAAAAGGACTGAGTCTGTTGGTAATGAGAGGCATCATTTTAAAAATTAATTCTTAATGCCTCCAGTAAAATCTGTGAATGTTTATAGCATATGGTGCTGCACAGCAACCTATTCCAGACACCAAGCACTCATATTCCCATACATGATTACCAAGTCTAAATGAAACCATTTGAGATGTACTGTCTGACTAAAGTAAAACAAGAAAAAAAATGGGAGGCCCGGTAACATTTACTCTGGAAATTTTGAAAGATGCGATGTGGTATCTCAAATTTTAAAGGGCCTGATGAATGTCTTTACCAATTACTTTCAGAGGGAAAACCGGTCTAGTACTTGTCCTACAAGCAGGGATATAGCTACCAGGTTTGGCTTCCAATTAATGAAGGGAAAAAAGGAACTCCTGGATGAAACGCTCATGGGCCTTAGCAATGAGATAAAAGCACCAGGAAAGCTTAAGGATAGGCTCCCACCACTTGAAACAAGGCAGAAGCTTTACTGCCACGTGCCTTGAACAGTCACCTCACTGACCTGTACTCTTTTCTGTAAATTAAACAGATATTGCAAGATAGTGACAGTCTATTGTCAGAGACAATTTCATGGAACACTTACGGCCAGAACTAAACACTTTTGAAGGCAACAGCCCCTACCTTTTATTTCTCAAGTGAATAATTCAAAATAAACATACAGAAACTAACTTCAGGAATGAAATGAACACCAGCTGCATCTCATGTATGAGTTGTTAGCTTCTATACCAGCTTGCATCAAGGATCAGCACCTAACTGCATTTCTCCTGAAAACTTACTAAAAAAGATAACTCAGCTGTGGGAGGCAGGAAGGCAAACACCACAGTTTAGTTTCCTTTTACATAAAACGTATCACACAGTGGAGAGCAAGGCATCAAGGTCTGTCAAAAAAAGTATTGCTCATGTCGTACTACCAGAAGAGCGATGTCTAAGTGGATCCAAAAGGCAACAGTAAACAGATCACAGGTCCTTGGCAGGCAAATACAGATACATAAGCTGTCTGTTGCTCATGCTTTCAAGACAGTAACACTATCCTGTAAACACAGAGGTCCAGAACTTCATAGTGGTCTCCAGATGAGAAAGAAACCTTGTTTACTTATGTTTTCAGCATTGCCCTGTAAATCACCTCCAGTGGCTTAGTCATCATTGGGAAAAATGTGTGTGATGTAAGGCTCAAAAACAAACAGACAAAATACCCCTACCCCACTCTAGATTCCAGAGTACTGTTTTTCTGAAAAGTACTCTGTATTATTTAGGCAGCGGGACAAAGAATACGTGGGTAAGAAGCAGGAGCAGGAAGAACACAGTGAGATGCGAGAAGCCCTGTTGAAATCTAGCCTTTACCCCTCCAATTTCTCACCTGATAATTTCTTGACTATCTTTCCCACAAAGCTCCCTTCCTTCTGGAAAATCCAACATGCACTTTAATTCACTGCGATCAAGCGAATGGGGCCAGAGGTTGCAAGCTAGTCTGAAGTACGCTCTGTACATACAGCTGCAAAATCCACCACCAGCTGTGTAAATCAATGAAGAGCTCTCCAGTTAACAGATTTATGTTTAAAAGCCATATAAAACAAAGCTGCAATACAGAAACAAGTAAAGATTGAAGCAGAAGTTAGTCTCTCAGTGATCTTGGCTAAATAATAGTTTGTTGAAAAAATATTTCCATTAGCTCTCTGAAGTAAGTAAACTTCAGTCTTTAAAGGACTAAGTGCTTCATCTGCCATGCAATCCAGTACTCAATTACAACCCAAATCTAAGCTGCTTCATTCCTTGTAACAACTAGGTATTTAATTCTCAGAGATTTCAATGCCATGATGTTTCAATACATACTTCATAATTACTTCCTATAAATTACAACAAATTTCTGCAATACAGTAGAGCTAGAAGTACAAATTTACAATTTATTCTTTCATACATCTTTTAGAGTATTAACCACTCAAATGGATAATCGGTTTTGACATTTTTAAAAAAAAATTCTGTTATTTAAGTTGTACTCTAAAAGCACTATCTACTTGGAAATAGTGTTTTCAAATGCTTTGAAAATATAACAAGCATATATTCATATTCTTTGAATCTCTTATAGAAAATAAGAGCTTTCATGAGATAATAATTGCATCCTTTTATTCCTACTAACTACTTACAACTAAAGAAGATAAATTAGAGGAAAGGTATATAGCAAAAGGTGCTGGGAGGGTGGTATCTTCTAGGTTGGTTTGTTTTGGTTTTTAAGATCAGTCAACTGGAAAATCATACGGACAAGATTTGTTCTTTCTCACAAGGTAAGATGCTTTAAGGGCTTTGGAGAAAGAGGAACTTGTTTTAGTACTGTTCTTCCCCGTGAGCCACCCCTCCAGGACTAGGATCAGTTCTCACTATTCTGCTTCCCTCTGCTTGACCAGTAAGGACCCAATATTCACGTAATGGACTTCTCTAACATAACAAAATTTATGAACATGACAGCTCAAAAACCTAATACGTGACAGCCCTAATACTCCTCCAGAACCATGTAGCCTACACTCAAACCAATGTGAAGAAATAGTTCCGGATACCCGCTGCCTTTGACAAAAATCCTCTTGAGCTACAGAGAACAGCACTGAAGCATTTTAAATGAAGACTGCCTGATGTCCCATGTAAGACTAGAGACTGAAAAAGAGGGGAAAAAAACCCAGCAAACCTCTTGCCTTTTTTCAGTCATTTCCTTCCACCATATCCAGAAGGCCTCCACACACGGTTGGGGTTGAAACCCTCACCTCTAACTCAGGAACATTCATCACTCACCAACTTCTGAGTTGCTTCAGTTCATCAACAGTGTGATTAACGTAGTTCCCTCAAAACCAGTATCTGACATGTCACCTGACACCCTCCAAAGGCAGGATGGCTCAGTTTTTCCTAAACTACTACTCAACCGGCAAACTTAGCCCTTTTCTTGACAAAATACTGGTGTGCATTCTGACCATACTGACAGACAATAAAGCAGTGGCTGATCTTGACTGGTGCTAAGAGATGCTGGTGTTGAAAGGAGTGTGGCAAAAGTCCATTTAATTGATTTCTTAACACAGAACTACTTTAAAGCAAGCGTGAGAGACTGGAACAAGTAAATTTCTGGTAAGTAAAGACTAACAGGTGGGAACAACCTTGAGGAACTTCTAGTTATGAGATAATTCTGGATTGTTCAAGGATATTCTGGGTCGGTAACTAAGTTACAAAATCAGGAAGAAAACCCAGACAATAGCCAAAAAGCACTGAAGTTCCTCAATCAGAAGGAAAACAAGACATAGACACATAGTTGAAGTGTCAAAATCATCAAGTCAATGCTGATTGAAACACATGAAAGAAGCATGAATGAGAATAGTAAGAAATCTAAAAGTAACTTGTGTTGCTACAGACAAAGAATCTGAGTTCTTCCTCTTTTTTCAAGACGAGCAAAAAAAACCAACAACTCTGAAACCTGTCTTAAATTGGCCATGCCCATCACTGCTGACTCAAGGGCATCACACACCAAACTATATCATAAAAAATAGGCTAACATCTCCCACAAAGTAAACAGTAGCTGTGTTTAGTTCTCGGGGCGGGAGAGGGGGAATGAAAAAAGAAAAAGCACTAAGGAAGAAGGAAGGAGCATGGATATCCATCTATTGCTTGCTTATGCTAAGTGAACAAGTTCATCTTAATTTGTGTGTACTACTGCATCTCCCAACAGAAAGCTTTGCTCTGTTGTTCTGCAATTTAACTGAAAAAGTGTCAGATCTCATAAAGAGAAGTCTGTGGAGGTTGCCGGAGAAGAAAACCAGAATGCATCACGTACAGGATGCACGTGCTACTGCATTTCAAGTATTTTCCTGTATCCTACGGAAAATGCAGAACAACTAACTACACAGAAAAACAGTCTTCATGGACAACTAACATATGAATGATCTTCTGGGTTTCATGACAGCATTTTAACCTAAATAGCATTTTAAATCTAGACAGCTCTTTACATTTTTCTTTCCATTTTCTCCTTCAAATCTTCCTTTACATTCTGCTTTAACTTGCAATCTTCAGAGCATTTGCCCTCTAAAAGAGCAAACAATATCTGACTCAAAACATGCTATTTTAATGAAAAAATACAGCATAACCTTAGAGTATGTGAAAATCAAGATTATGTAAAACCATAAAAATAAGTGAGGGAAAAGAAAACTTACGCTTTGGTTAAGAGTACTTGTTCCTTTTGTAAATGCAATGTTATGGGTGTACCACGTTACTCACAGCAGTGGCGTATAGCAGGATAATGATCATCAAAGGATCAAGACTGTAAATCGTTGAATTTATACCGCTGAGTTTTTACAAGATAGCCTGACAACTCCCTCTTGAAGTATGAATATCTTTAAAATCTGACATACATTTGTATTGCCCAAGGTCTATTCCCATGCAATACAAGTGCTCAAACACCAGCGGTAATGAACAGAATGACCTCTAATCAACAGGATTTGTTCTGCTCCTGGGATGCTACATAAATCAGTTACCAAGATATTGCCAAAGTCTTACTAAGTGCTTGAAAGCTCTGCCTAGACAGAAGTAACAGAATTAAATTTAGGACATTTTTGGATACCGGTGCCAAACCCAAATTCTGTGTAACAATGTAATGTTCACCCCAAAACAGGTGGTTTTATTACTGACTAGTATAAAATGTACTCCCAGACTCTAATGTTATT
>VYZM01011624.1:50865-64302 GCA_013398915.1 Dromas ardeola | reverse complement strand
TCAGGAGCCTTTCGTATTTTTTTTTTTTTTTAAGGCAAAAGCGAACAGCATGCATTTTGTGGCTCTGCATCATCTAAGGAAAAAAATCCTCAATTTTAATGAGAATTAGTCAACAGCGAGGATCATTACCAGAAAAGGTTTTACTGTTTTTCGGCTGCACTTGCTGTAGTGGATTACCGAGAGAGAAGGCCAGTCATTTGGAAGATTCTGTAACGTTATTATCCTCACCGATAAACTTCTTCATCAAGGAACTGTTCATGCTCCTATCTGGTCTGTCTGAGTGAGGACAGCAGCCCCTCCATGAAGAAAAAAGCCTGGTTTGCCACTGAATCGACGAGTAAGAAGCATGTCTGATGACATTTTATTCCTGATGCAATGTAGGGTAAGAAACATCGTATTTTTTTTTTACCTTTCTGTGAAATATGCTCTGAGCTGATGGCTTTAATTAGACTCACAGCAGAAATACGTTTATCTCCAATGATTAAAGGTGTTTGCCAGGAGAGAAAAATGCTAATGCACTATAAAATGCGACTGCAAATTTTCAGTAAATTGGGGTTATCTGAACTAGTAGACACCCAATCAAATTTTGGTTTAAGGTTGGAAATTTCTGATTAATAAGGCTAAAACAGCACAGCAGATTACATAGAAGATCATCACCTTAGTCACCAATGAACATAATTTTACAGGGAGTATGTTTCTAGAGGATATTTGACTGCAAATTAAGAGTACAAGAGCAGCTAAGTAATAGAGATGACCTGTCAACCCCACTTTTGCCACAAAAAAGGTAATAAATCATACACGCATCTGTAAATATCTATCTCAAGTCCTTACATTGCACAGAATTTTGTTACTATAAAAGTACTACTGTCCTTTGGCATACTGCAATAATACGCATATATAATAACAACAACCACCTTTATATTTGAAGAGAGAGACATTTTCTGTTAAATGTTTACTGTTGCATGGATGTCCAAAATCTGATCTATTAAACATGTAAAAGGATAAGATCTCACCTGCAATCGCCTACTTAGGGCTCACTGGTCAAAAGAGACTATGATACCGTATTCAGGAGACATATTTTTCACGTTTGAAAACAGCAGACTTGAATATTTTCAACTGTTGTTGTCTGTGACAGTTAAATATTTAACAGCTGAAAATTCACACAATCTCCCGAGGCATTTCAGAGTATCTGACAATGCTCACATACCTGCCTTCATCAATTTGATGTTTCATAAGGAAACAAATTAGCTGACTAAAGACAAATTTTAAGTTTCTTTTATAGTAAAGCACGTTAATTGACTTGAGGCATCAAGCTATTTTTTACTCCTTCTACCAAATCTATATCTACAGAACAATTACTTTTAACATGGACATGCTCATACAAAAAGAAAACAAAAGATGAAAACAACTCAATAAACAGAGCATTAAGAAATATTGTGTAAAGAAATACAGAATTGTTTTTAAAAAGCTCAAAGCTTGCATGTTTGTCAGACCAGATTTACCATTTGCTTTCTTTCTTCTAGCTAGCTGCCAGAATACTGGTGAAGGTATTTGCAGGAAAAATGGGGACCTCTGCCATCACAACACTGGAGGATGTGAAAAGGCAAGAGGAGAAAGAGGAAAAAGAAGAATCTATTTTAGCACTGCTTGGGATTATTGGAACTGTACTCAATTTATTTGTTATTGTTTTTGTGTACATCTACACTACACTTTGATGACATTTTTGAACATCAATTGCATAGCACACAGTGCAAAGACCGGTGATGGTAAGAATGATTTCTAAATTTAAAGCAAAAAAACCTACTGTCTGAAAAGATTATCAAAAATATTCCAGAGCAAAGTGTCTGGCTAAGGGCGCTGCATCAGTGACTGCTAAATGTCTCTGCGAGCCCAGCTAGCGTGCCGAATTACGTAAATGAAGGCAGCAGACGACACTCAACTTCTCATTGATAACAGATGAAATCCAAATAGCAGAAACAGAGACGGCACTGCAAACATGCAAGACGCAAGAAACATAAGCAAACTCTGAAAACAACCAGAACGTAGAAAGAGATTAATTAAATATATAAATACATATAAACAAGCCCCATGATGCTTTCTATGGTTTTGTGCGATGTCTCTTCATAGATGAGACCAGAAAACAGACAAAAGGGTTTTATTTTTAAATCACCATAATTTAGGCTTATAACTTACACTAATGTATAAGTGTGGAAACAGGAACACTGTTATACCAAAAATTGTAATACTATAAATAAAATTTTAACTATTGACTATATTGTGCAGCATTTTTGTTAGTCTTGTGGAAAGCTGAAAAAGGTTAGATTTTTTTGCCTTTACTGAATCTGTATTTGAAATCATCATGCTATACTGACGATGTGCTTTTCTAATTAAAAATCCTTTAAAGTGGTGTGAAAAAACAAAGAATAGTTTCAGTACTTCTTTTCAGAAATATTAATAATTACAATGACACACTAATACATATTCTCCAAAAGAAAAAAAAATCTTAAGTTACATTTTCTATATCACCATTTTTAGACCGTATTTAACATAAGTCAAATAGAACTTTCATGTTTTCATCCTGACGCTTATTTTCAGGTAAAATAAAACATATCACACAAGGATTCATGGTGTTGCATGGAAAACAGGTTTAACATCTTTGCCCAGAAGGGTGTACTCTTTCTTTCTGGACCAGGTCCTTAAGACATTTTCCCTTTTTGTATCATTTATGATTGAGGTCCGGAATTTTAACTCTTAGGCATATTTCATGGAATATGCAATTAGACTACTGAAATTGATTAAACTATTTCCACATTTTAAATTAAACCTATGTATGTCTTTGAATTAGATCCAAAGCTGCAGACAGTCTGAGATCATAGAAGCTTTTATATACGTGAATGTATCTCGCATATATCTTCTAACAGAAAAGCTACTTCTGAGATTTTAGGATTAAAAATGAAGTAGAAAAACAACACTAAAAAAACCCCAACGCTGATTTTAATAAATACCATTCCCAGTATTACACGTGCCACAGAGGAACAATGGAGGAGCTATATTTCTGAAAATCAGCTCAGTTACCTCTCCTAGGCAGCAAAGCTATATCCAGTCGTTCCATAAAATGACAGGTGAAGAAATACATCTCTTGTATAGCCGATAGCTTATTACTGTATAGAACTTCATAACTGCTACACCAACTGAGCCTTTGGAAATCACTTCTAAACAAGCACATACATAGAATAAGGTCAGAGATCTAGAACAGAATGAATTTGGCAGTGATATTTTAGTCAGTTGCAGAACGTGTAACACACCGATTTATGGACGAATGAGGTGGAAGATGGTGTATTCTGGTTTTGCCACTCTGAGTCAATACTGGCTCGTCCAGAAGAAATGATAAACAGATCTGAGGCTGCACTGGAAGAAAACGTGTGCAGACAAAAAAATTCATTCACTATCCATAGTGCACAGCAAATCTCTAGTATTGTATACTCATTTTCAGTATATGAAGCACCAAAGCATTCTGTAAAACTAAGCTACCTTCTAGAGAAATTATGCAGGTTATTAATGTTTATTTAAGACTATAGAATAGAGTCAGTACATTGAAAATTTTTTCAATGTACTTCTTATACCTACATACTTATGGATATTATTGCATTAATCTCATAATACAAGAATATTTGAGATGATTCTTAAAATGAGAGGCTAAAGGAACCTGAAAATTGAACAGAAACATGAAATTCAGGTAGAAATTACTGCTGTTTATCTTCATCCTGAAGTTATTTAAAACTTGTCTATTTTGTGAAATAAATAAACAGTTTTATTTCATGTCATTTCACTGCATAGTTGTGTCCTCAAAACCGCAAATCAACTAGTACTCCAGCACTGGAGTGAGATACTGCACCTTTTTTCGTAAACACTTCAACAGCAAAACAGAAAAGAACAATTCCAAAGTTATAACCAAATGCGGCAAAGGTTCAGCATCATTCTTTTACCAATGAATGAGTTCATTAACACTAATGAAAACCAGTGGAATTTTTAATTTTGGTAATTATATACTGTCTTTCTAAATTGCCATTGTACTTCTAATTTTGCTTATAGCAAAAGGTTTTGACCCTTTGAAGGAAGTCACAGGGTAATATTATCATTAGACATTGCCCCGGCATATGAGTTAGATTTTGTTTTAAAACAGAAATCTGCTATCCTCTCTTAATGTGTAATACTTGTGCGCTATACTCACGTGGACCTAAGTCTAACTTTAGTTAAATGAGCTCCAATATACAGCGCTGGTGCTTATACATTTAATCTAATATATGCGTAAGAATCTCAACAACAAAAAATACCTTAACAGCAAATACCTCTTATTAGATACAGTAAAAAGTCAATAGTCTAGTGAAAAGCAGAATTTCATGCTGATTCAACATTTACACTGCAGTAGCACCTTCACACCTTCAGCAACAGATGAATAAAGATGTAATAGCTGAAAGAGCTCAGTGTACCAATTCCAGAGACCCATAAGGGAACACCAGCTTCCTCAAGTACTCAGCCTACTCAGTCCAGTGGAACTGGACAGCTTTGCAAAAACTAAAGCAACAGCATATAATGCCTTGAGAACAAGACTAACAGAAAATAAATACTTTAATTTCAGCAGGCAATCTAGTATAGTTCAAGCTCTGAGGTAAGAAGGCGAGGCCTGAAAAGTATGACTTTAATGGACTCAACTAACAAAGGTAAATCAAGAGAGGCAGAAAAAAGAATTCAGTATGTTCACCTTCAACTGATTAGTCCATAGTACTTTCGAAATAAAGTTCACAATGAGTCATTTGGCAGAGGGATGAAGCAGCGCAACTATTAATGGAATCCACAAGTTCAGGGCACGACAGTATTTGGTAAACTATGACGTGTGCATTAAAAGCAAATACTGGACTCTTACGAAGTGGAACACGCTGGTCAGTAAACACAATCCTTTTAGTAAAGCCCTCACACAGAAATGCATCATCTCTTCTCAGCAGTAAAACCCAAGGAAGGCTGAGTTAATGTTCCACCACAAGCTATGCTGACCACACCACATGGAGTCTTTGTCCATCACAGAAAGAAGGGTGGCTAGGAGAGGAGCATGTGAAGAAAGGGCTGCAAGAAAACCCCAGCTAAAATCACAACATCTGCTTCCTGAGAGCCTGGGATCTGAAGCAGAGAGAGTTCAGGCAGAATTCTCCAGCTTGCTACAAGGTCTGTCTTCCAAGGAAAAGGCGGCACCAAAGTTCTCTCACTCTTCAGCTTTAAACACGATTAACTCATCTTAAGGTTTGCTAGATACTAGTTTAGGAACAAACTAGTACAACTACATTTAAAAGCACGAAGAGTCTACCTAATACTGTGGTATCACTGATAAATCCCAGCTTCACTAGGCTTTTTACTGTCCAAGCTCCTAAAAAAATATACAGTCCCTACCCTAAAAGTCACTTGATTTTCCTTCTATTTCATGATTCCTTTCCACTGCCTTCTCTCTATAAACCTTCTTAGTTACAAGGACTACTATTGCTACTGCTTTCTTCTCTCCCACTTTTGTATTAGACTTCATAAACCTAGGTCCATCAGTCAAATAACTCTTACTTTTATCAGCAAAATCTAGGCCTTCAAGATAGCCATGTACTCTAGTTAGAACCTGATGGCCACAGGTTTGCTGGGAACCTCTTGTGGCACAGCACAAATTTTGCTGTTGAGCATTTTGTTTAAGGAGAGAAACGTTCAGATATTTGAAAGAGTTCCTACAGTGGTAATTCTTTCAAATGAAATGCGCTGTATACAAGACAACAATGACAAGGTTTTACATGACAGATTTCAGTGTGAAGCGTGCATAAATGCTCAGCATTTAATACACGCTAGATGTTCCACAATACAGAAGTTAAGAATGACATGAATTTTATCAATGTAAACATGAATTAAGTACTTAGGAATAAACACAAATGTTAAAAAAAAATATCTTACCATGTTACAAAGATAAACTTTTTTCATTTATAAAATGAAAGATAATAAAAGCCACAGTAATGCCATACCAAGATACGAAACAAACAGGAAAAAAGGATCAAGAAACAGGGTGAGGATTACAGCAGCTATTGCTCCTTGTGACTACAGCTATGGTCTATCTTGCATAATAAGGAAAGTCCTTCATAGACAGATAAGCCTTCTTGCTCTACAACAAAAAAGCAATTACAGAAATTAATGAAAGTGGTCAGTTCACAATTTTCAAGGACTTCACACGATCACCTTGCTCTGATGCAGATGAAGCTGCAGAATGTGTCAGGGCAATGTGGTTTGTAAGGATCTGCTTTAAGGTGAGGTTTCTAAGAGATTAAATGATATGTGAGCACTCTTTATCTTGTCAATATTCCTTTTATGTAGAAAATCTAAATAACAATCTAGTCCATGCATGTTTTGGGCAAATTGAGCAGGGACGGCAAAACATATTTAAGCAACAAAAAATCTAGGTAAATTTCTAACTGCGACAAAGGCCAATTTTATATTCTAACACTGGAACTGTTCAAGAATTTTGCCAAAACACCTTTGCAAGCAGGATGTATCATACCTGTAGCTAACTGAACATGTTTAAACCAAATAAAAAATTATCATCGATACCAAAAGATTCAACTTGTATCACCACAGTGGTATCAGCTTACGTGCAATAAAGGGAAACAGCACACCCAGCAGCTTCATTGCATATTATATTTCCTTAGAAATTTTTTTCCCCACATAATTTTATGCATATGGCAGATACGTAATATGTGAAGATCACTGTTACTGCAACGGTTTACAGCAAAACCAAAAATGTAGTAGAAGAATACCTCCAGCAAAACGGTAGCCTTTAACTGGTACCACTAGCATCCGTTCAAACCTGAGAAAATTACAAGTTGCTGAAAATTGCTATTTTCTGTCAGCATTGTGCTAGGCACAGCTTGTACCTGCTGGAGTGCCAGACCCAGGAACACTCTATTAGCATCCTGTATGCAGTGTCCTAATTTCTCAGTCCAGCGTGTAACAGGAAGAATACAGTTACCTCCTCCTTCCACATGAAAGTGCGTTTTGATAGCAGAAGGTACACTGGTCTGAAAACTAGAAGACCATGTACATGAATGTTACAGATAATGCTGTTCGCTTTCCTGCTCCCCCTGAGTAGACATTCAGCCCTATTGGAGAAGGGAATTTTTCACAGTCTTAACGAGCATTGTACTAGAGCTTACCATAGCTCCAGAGCTTCTCAACCTCTGTCTCTCTTGTGACAGCCAGGCCGTCAGCCCTGTCTCCAGACACTCGTTAGTGACACCTAGAGCCCCAGCATCACCTGCAACTCAGACTCATTCATGGGAGAATTATCTGTCTGCTTTTGAACTAAAGAGTAATTACTGCATTGGAATTATGCCTGGCTATCACCAACGCAAACTACTTTCAGGGACTTCTTCCAAACTAAATGCATCTGACTCAAATATTCACAAAGAGAAGACATTCTTTCCAGAAGTCATGCCTTTTTGCACATTTCCCTCTCATACTGGTATCCTATTACGTTTTCAAAGACAAGCTTGACTGATACAAGCCTGCAAAGCTATTTTGTTTAAATCCAGAAGAACACTGTTAACTATAGTTTTATGTATAGAATTTTCAAAAAATACATCTGGAAGCACTCAAGACTACTGCTTGGATCAACGTATTAAGCATAACAACGCTGCTGCATTAAGAGCTACAGATCCATTTATGAAAAAGCAGAAAGCATCTGCTTGGTTCACTCTTTACTAATTTTATTTCACAAGCACCAACATACGAACATCCCCTGCCAACCACATATAACAGTACTCCAGCAGTGGACAACATACCTAAAATGAACATTTCCCACTGAAACTTTGCCTTTTCTTTGTACTTTGGGAAAACAAATGGTTCCAGAAACCCAAACTAGTCTGAACTTCTCTCCACCAGCCACATATCTCATCTCTTCTATCAGTAACTGTCTGTTCTTCCCCAGTTAGAGGTGACTTGCACAAACAGATACGTTTTTCTACTGAAAACCGCAAAAAGCAATTTCAACAGCTGTATTCATCTATAACTGTGAACAAACAGCTTTATCCATTAGATAACATAGCAGTTTTGCCAGGTCTTTTCAGTGACTTTTCCTTTCTACCTCAACAAAGAAGAATTTATGAGTATCTGTTAGGAAGATTACTTTATTGTTTCACTTTATCATTTATACTTTACTGTTTTAGATTAGATTTTCACTTGCAATAATGAGCCTGGTGCATAAGCTACAGAGTTCATTTTCCTCACTGTAATATGAGAAAAACAGAACCAACAAATTAGGGAGATGTGTCCAACTATGGACTGGCAAGTAAAACATCTTCATATTTTCATTTTTATTATAAGGCCCCAGCAGACTTTTTGAACTACTTCCATTCCATCATACAAGATTATGTAATGCCCTAGTTACCACAGATTAAAAAAGCCATGTTCTTGTTCTATTCCTATGTAGCTTTGTAAATACTTAAAACACAGATGATTTCTCTTTTACCCTGGAGATAAAACATACTGTGTAATCAACCAGAAGCTATGACTCTGTTTCAAGAAATTCACATCACCACACCCTACAACTGGCATTCAAAAGAACTGCAGTAATGTGACAAGATGTTTAGCAGTTACTCCAAAAACAGGGCAAGCAAAATTAAGGGTCCAAAACCCAAATTCTTCAGATTTGGAACAACTCCTTCTGCTACTTAGGGATTAAATCCATCCTTACAAAGCAACTGAACAAAAAATTCAACCTCAGGCTAAGGCAGGGTTTAAACACTTCAGGCTGACAGTCATCTGAAGAAAAAATGCTTATCAATATCTTCATACTTAAGCCTGTCATCTAATGAGATTGAAAATAAACCACAAACTCAGTCTGCTGGGTTTTGCCACTAGTTCCACACAGGCATTTGCTTAACTCATACTGCTTGACACTACCTTGTACAACTGAAATGGTTTTCACAGCAAGGTACAACATACCGGATGAAACTCTCAAAATGCCTTTGTTTTAAAGTTATGAGTAGAAACGTGATGACAACATGTAACTTATTTGTTTTTCCTTTTAAAAAAAACCCAGCAATTTCATTGTTCCCATATATTTGAAATATTTTGCAGTTTTCATAAGAGGCTTATTTTTATATTCCCTAAGTAAAGCAGGAAACGCTCTGATCAAAGTAAAAGAGAATTGCCCTAGTATGGGCAACATTTACCAACCTCATGCATATACCTGTTGAATTTTCTCACAAAATCAACATTTTTCTTCACAGTAAGATTCATGGTCATGTTTAAAGTACTCTCTCTCCACGTATATTCTACAGAATAACTAAAATATAAACTTTTCAGATGGAGATACTATTTTCCTGTTACTTTCAACAGTTTAAGAATTAAGTTTCAAATTTAAAACAGACATTGAAACAACAAAGTTTAAACTCTTACCACAAATGAGTATTTCAGTGAACACGACAATTACGTTTTCTAAGGCTCAAGCGAATGTTTCATTATATATATACATTTTATATGCAATTCTAAAATGACAGACATATTGAAACTCACCAGAACTACCTATTGTTTAGATAAAAACTTATTTGACAGAAGTAACGCAACTTTGATTTAGAAGGAGACAAAGCACATTACCTGAATCGTTGCGGAGGTATGATGACATTGCTGGGATGAGGCAAGACTGACTGAGTAGCTCTAGGAGAACGGATGGAAGAGCACTGCTGTTTTGTCCTCTCCCCTCATGGCTAGTTTGGGTCTCTCCGTTTGACGTACTCCCTGCAGGATTTATGTAACTGGCAAGCACCTGGAATACACAAAAATATTTAATCAAACCTGATTTATCTGAGGCAAAAGAACTTGGACTTTCCTTCCTGAAGGAAGACACCATAATACTTCAGTAGCTATTTTTCTAATTCAGTACTGGGATTTATTTCAGCAGTCCCAAAGATCTCTCAAAACAAATTCTATACAGTTAGATTACAACCCCAACTTTGGCTAATGCTAAAATTAAATAGCTATTATAATTCTGAATGACATTAAGAGATCAATTAATATGAATTTTGACAAAACTGTCAGAGTTACTCAAAGCAGGAGTTTGCCAGGTCACACCACCGAGACATGCAGCTGATCAGTCCCATTTACTTCAGAACATCCACTAGCCACAAAAGATTATTTTTAACTGCAAATGTTTTAAAAACACTTATAACTTCCTTTTGGATGACACTTCGGGGTTTACAGATGAAATAACAACTTACGGTGAGCATGACAGCTACTTGGAACAAGCACTCGTGAGCAGGGCTCTTGCTCCAGCAACCAAAGAGCAGCCTTCCCCTCGGTGACGGCAGGGGAGTCACTCCACGACTGCACATCTGCTTGTCCCAAGGGCAGTTCTTGCTGATTTCACAGGCCCTTACCGTGTGTTGTAGACATACAACCTAATACATTTCCATGGGTCTGATTTGTGCAGCTGTATCTCAAATTAAGTAACTTAAAGTCTTTAAAGGCTGTATTATTTGAAGTCTCAGGGTCTCATTCACCTTTTTAGCCTCTTCTCCTTTCTTTCATTCTCCCTCTGTACTCTAACCCCTTCCCCGTGGTATTTTGCTGCAGCATCTTATCAGCACTCCGTACAACAGAATTTTTCTAAACAACTTTTCTGGAGAAGGGACCAGGCGAAGTCTGCCGTACAACTGACTGACATCTTCAGCAAAATGCTGAAGGGTTTTCTACTTCTTTCTAGAACTGTTGACTGCTCAAAGCAAAAGGCTCCTTACCTCATGATTTATGACAGTTATCGCTAAACCTCTGCATAATATAGAATACTGCCTAGAAGCTTCGCCAAGGGTAATTCAGGTGATTTCCCTCTTTCTTGATTAGGAAAATTGTTTCAGATTTTATTTGTTTTGCTGTTGCAAGGGACATAATACTTGTGCCTTGTAATCTATGGTGACTGGAATAACTGATAAAATCAAAATGATATCTTCACTAGTCAGGGCATGGGTATTTTCAGAATTTCATCTCCTTTGTGCTCTATCCCAGCAGTGAGGTTAGCCAATGCATTTGAGCTGACAGTTCTGTGAATGAAATTTTTGATGACTAGATAGAATCTCATTTTCCCTACACTGACCTAAGATAACAGGGGTTGGTTGCATTTCACAATGGATGAAAAGCGTAATTATGCAGGATTTTCTTCTCGCTAGCACGACGCATTTGGAAGGCATCAGAATTTTACTAAGATCTGGATGCTTACTGGCGATTTACTATTGTCATTTAATTAATATACTCATGATTTTATCATATGTCTGAGTGCGATTTTGTTACATTGGCATAACATATTCATGGACACCAGTAACAACTATGGGCATTTTCTTAAAGCAGTGCGAAAATATGCGAGAAATGAATAGGTAAGATTATCTGGCACACAAAACAAAATGCCTGTTCCTGCATTGTCCTCCTTTAATGGACAGTTTTTACTTTTGACTGAACGCAGTTATGTCCACAGAGATACAACAGCTCCAGGGAAATACACTGGAATGTTTCTTGGTTCATTGTCTATTCAGAACTGTCACCCAGGCTTACCCACACAGGTCTTTTTTATCCAGCAGCCTACTGACGTTTGAACACAGCCTCACTCACAATATGATCTATACCATTTTTCATATAGACAAGCAGTTGGAAACTAATCTTCTCCCAAAACACCATAATTACTGTGCTATTTCTAACCTTTCAAATGCTTATCATTAATCAAAATTTCATTATTACATACCTGTAGAAGGCAGGTCACATGTTCTTCTTCTAGCCTTTGCTTAGTCAAAGCTTGTTCAACATCCCATCCTGAAGCTGTGGAGCCTGTTCCAAAGCCTGTACCCTTAGCCCAGTACAACTGCTGTTCTTCTGTGGATGCACTGTTGTGGGTACTTGACACCTGTGGCTAAGTTAAAAACAAGTTGTGGGTACTTGACACCTGTGACTAAGTTAAAAACAAACATACAAATCCACAACAATTTCACTTTTTTCATCTTATGAACCAATTCTTTAGAAAGCCTTTGTTCTGTAAAAGAAGGTAATCCCAATTTATTAATTTAATAAAGATATCATGGGATTCAGGGGAATTCAAAGCTTTAAATAGGAAAGACCTTTGGACACACATGGAGTTCCAGTATAGGTCAGCGCTAAATTGTTGCAAGTTATTCTTCTGTAAGCCCATTTATGTTCTCTTTTAAGATACTGTCACTGCTTAAATGATTGAAAGTACTAAAATGTTACTTAATCCATATCACACTAAACATCACAGCTCTGTAATTATTACTGTTTAACAGCTGGTCAACTTTAACAGCATAAGTAGATGAAGTCAATGGAAGTAAAAATGTTGTCAAAAGTACACAATCAAAAGTACAGAAGCTCAAGCATGTGCCCACTTTGAATAAACGCTCCAAAATGGCAAGAGGTCTAAGTTACATGTATAGCTCTAACAAATGATCTCTGGGTCACTGAAACGCACACTATTTTCCCTCCAAATAATTTAGGGGAAATACCTTGTCCTTAAAATATTCTGAGACACAGCATTTTTCCAAAGGTGTTTGTACAGCTTTTTCCAGTGGTCTGCATCACTGCATTTTACTAACGTTTACTCCAATATGATACTGCTTAGCCCTTATGAAACTATTTAAGTGCTTATGCTAATTTCAAAAGTTTACCAAATTTTTGGTGAAAAGG
The DNA here is from genome assembly GCA_013398915.1 of Dromas ardeola. NCBI lineage: Eukaryota > Metazoa > Chordata > Aves > Charadriiformes > Dromadidae > Dromas > Dromas ardeola. The sequence continues at coordinate 51,549 of VYZM01011624.1, read as the reverse complement.
ATGCAGAAAAAACTCTGATAAGCATAATTTAACTAATGCTTTCCTAATTATACATTTAGCACCCTAAACAAGTGACCTCATTTTCCAAAGCGATGAACTCTCGCTACTCTCATCAGAGTTACTCAGTGCCAGTTAGCCTTACTGGAAACCAGGTCACATGAGTAGATGCTCAACTTTAATTTGTAATATTTGATTTATGGCTCTGAAAAGTTTCATCTTCTTTTCAGATCTTCTTCAGTGACTTTGTTCAGGATTATATTTGAAGGAAAGGAAATTATGTATGAGCAGACTGCAATGACATAAAAAGTTATCACCTATGAAGTACTGTACTGACAGTAGTCTGGAATGACCATTTAACTTTTACACTGGGAATGTAAAGCATCTTGGTGATGAAACAGCTATGTGGTTATTCTCATGTAGACATTATCAAAGCCCAACTAGAACTTAACCTGGCTTTGGATGTTAAGAACAACAAAAAAAGTTTCTATAAATACATTAGTAACAAAAGAAGGACTAAGGAGAATCTCCATCCTTTATTAGATGAGGGTGGGAACTTGGTGACAAAGGATGAGGAAAAGGCTGAGGTACTTAATGCCTTCTTTGCCTCAGTCTTCAGTAGTAGAATCGGCTGCCCTGAGTACCCAGAACCCTGAGCTAGTAGATAGGGGCGGGGAGCAGAATGAA